>CAMXCT020001753.1:62604-88056 GCA_947184155.2 Cladocopium goreaui | reverse complement strand
AGCAGCATCCAACATCCAAGCTTCAGCACTCTGAGCACCCAGTTGCAACTGCATTTGCTTCCTGGCTTCTCAATCAAGTTTAGTCATGTTTTTGTTTCTGGTTATTTTTTTAAAAAATTTTAGGATGAACTAAAACATAATCCATTAATTAATGGCATGTGTTTCCATGTGCTTCCATGGCAGCCAAGGCTACAGCCATGAATCTTCAGCTGAAGGCCTTTGTGATCCTCAGCTTGGTGGCTTCATCTGAGCTGAGCCTCTCAAGTTCCTGAGCTTGCACCTTATTGTTGTTTGCTAATTAATTAAATAATTAATTAATTAATTAATTAATTAATTAATTAATTAATGATGTTGCAGGAGATGAACCTGGTCTTAGACACAGTAGCACAAATATCATGTCAGCCTTTGAGCTAGTCTGTCTTCAGCATCTCAGTCTCTTGAGCACCATGTGCCTCAGCAGCTTTTTCTGATCTCAGCACATCAGCAACCTTCATCAGCATCAGTCATCAGTTCTTCTCTTGGAGCCATGGGACCTCAGCTGAAGATGGTTTGCATCATGGCTCTTGCTTGCAGCACAGGCATCAGCTTGGCTAGCATCTCAGCTACATAACAACTTGTTTTTGGGTCCTTGGATTGCATGGTTCAACATGTTTTTGCTCATTCCTCAGATGGTGGCCCTAGGTGGTACCTCAGTGGACCTACAGGCTGGGCTCAGCCAGCTATCAGATGTCATTCATGCACCCCAGCTTGCTTCTTGACAGCAAGCAGTACCATACTTGGATCAGCTGTAAAAAATTGCTTAGGCCAATGGTAAAAACTACTTGTTTTTTTTTGCATGGAAGCACAAAACAACACCAGGCTGGGCTCTCAGTCTTGGCTCTTTGCTTCATCTTCCTCCTGGGCATCAAGACTGAGCTCAGCACCTTGGTGCAGGTTCTGCAGAACCTCAGAGATGACCTTTGGTATGCTTCTGACCATTCTCAGCAGGGGCTTGACTTCATCTCAGAGAAGGTCAGGGCCATGGAGCTCAGGATGGATATGACTGGAGGAAGTACCTGGGACACCCTGAGGCACCTCAAGCAGCATTTTGAAGAGTTTGACCCTCAGGCAGGTGGTGCAGCTTTGTTCTCAGAATTCTTAGTGAAGAAGCGCTGGGCACTTCTCAGTGGACCTGTCTCCCACTGGGACCAAGAAGCTCAGTTCACAGAGTGGGACTTGCTGCTGAGCACTGCTATCTTAGCCACCAGGGAGGGTGTCATGTACAATCGATTCCTCAGGGTACTTGAATTCATTTGGTTTCCTTTTTTTGTGAAGAGGAACATGTTGTTGGATGTTTTTTGTTGAGGTCTGTTGGTTTCTTGAAACCTTTTCAGCCAGCTCAGGCACTCTACAGCAGGACTGCCTCAGATGAAGAGCTCAGGCAGGAGACCCTGGTGGTGGAGAACACTCAGCGACCTGAGCTCTCAGTACTTTGGGCCCGCCACCAACCTGAGAATGACATCAATGAGTTGCTGGCCTCAGCACATGCTTTCAGCTGTGCTAAGCAACATTGGCTCAGTGCACATAGCAGGGAAGTAGGACTCAGAACCAAGGCTGAGAGGCTCAATGTGCTTAGCAGCATAGACCTCTCAGATGTGGCTGAGCCTGACCTACTTTCTCAGTGGAACATTGAAGCTGAGGTGGAATGGCACCTCAGTGATCTACAGGCTCAGAATGAATTCTGAGACAATTCAAGGGCTCAGCTTACCTGAGCAGCGTTTTTGGAAAAAGGAGTCTGCCTCAGTATCCAACATCAGTAAGTAATTAGTTAATTAATTAGTTAGTAATCATTTGGTATGATTAATTGACTAATTACTTAATTAATTAGGCAACTAGCTCTTTTCTTAGTGTATTCTTGTTTTGCACCAAGCCCGCACTTCAGGTTGCAATGCTATTGACCTGGCAGTGAGGCTGAAGGACCTCAATCCTTTTTTTTTCCTCAGCTGAGCTTGACCTTGGGCACAGCTTAGTGTTGCCTATTTTCATGTTTTCAATTTTCTATTTTATCAACAAGTTTCTTATTATGTAGGTAAAGGTGACTCTTGTAACATGAATGCAATGTTGCAAAACTCAGGGATGGCTTGCATTCACTTCTTTGCTCCTCTTCACCCTGAGCATCCTTTTGAAGCCACTCAGTAACTTGAGAGCCCTGGTCACTAAGATGCAGCTGCTCAGGGATGAAGCTTGTTGGCACTTGAGTATAATTTTGTGCATCTGAGCTGCTTGAGGTAAACTCATTATAATTACAATTCATAATATAGTTAAATTATGTTTATATCTTTTGGGATCTTTCATTGAACCAGCTAGGAGATGAAGAAGCTCAGCAAATCCTTTGAGCAGTGGCTCAATTACTACAGCTCAGCAGTTCATTACTTCAAAGGAGCTCTCAGCAGGCAGAAAGCTCTCCACCACAAGGCTGAGGAACTCAATGTCCTTCAGAGCTTGGACATCTCAGACATCCTGGAGCCTTTGCCCAAAGAAAGGTGGATAAATATTTTTTTCACTCCTAAAAGTTGTTGGGCACAATAGAGTACCATCCAACCATTCATATTATTGAGTAACTCAGCCACTCATGGGGTACCACCTTGAAAAATTGTCTGGATGCTGTTTTTTAATAAGGGTTTAATAAAACATCTAACTATTTGGAAAACCTTGCATTTAGATTTAACACAAATATCTATTTCTAAAACAAATGGACCAGCTTTACTCAAGGAAAGGTGGAGAAAGGGTTTTTGTTTTTTTCAACCCCAAAAGTTGTTGGGCACAATAGAGTACCATCCAAACATTCATATTATTGAGTAACTCAGCCACTCATGGGGTACAACCTTGAAAAATTGTCTGGATGTTGTTTTTAATAAGGGTTCAGTAAGGCATCTAATTATTTGGAAAACCTTGCATTTAGATTTAACACAAATATGGCTTTCTAAAGTAAATGGACCAGCTTTACTCAAAGAAAGGTGGAGAAAGGGTTTTTGCTTTTTTTTTCAACACCAAAAGTTGTTGGGCACAATAGAGTACCATCCAAACATTCATATTATTGAGTAATTCAGCCACTCATGGGGTACCACCTTGAAAAATTGTCTGGATGCTGTTTTTTAATAAGGGTTTAATAAGGCATCTAATTATTTGGAAAACCTTGCATTTTAGATTTAACACAAATATCTATTTCTAAAACAAATGGACCAGCTTTACTCAAGCAAAGGTGGAGAAAGGGTTTTTGTTTTTTTTCAACCCCAAAAGTTGTTGGGCACAATAGAGTACCATCCAAACATTCATATTATTGAGTAACTCAGCCACTCATGGGGTACCACCTTGAAAAATTGTCTGGATGCTGTTTTTTAATAAGGGTTTAGTAAGGCATCTAATTATTTGGAAAACCTTGCATTTAGATTTAACACAAATATGGCTTTCTAAAGTAAATGGACCAGCTTTACTCAAAGAAAGGTGGAGAAAGGGTTTTTGCTTTTTTTTTTCAACCCCAAAAGTTGTTGGGCACAATAGAGTACCATCCAAACATTCATATTATTGAGTAACTCAGCCACTCATGGGGTACCACCTTGAAAAATTGTCTGGATGCTGTTTTTTTAATAAGGGTTTAATAAGGCATCTAATTATTTGGAAAACCTTGCATTTTAAAAGCTTTAACACAAATAGCTATTTCTAAAACAAATGGACCATCTTTACTAAAGGAAAGGTTGAGAAATGTTTTTTTTTCAACCCCAAAAGTTGTTGGGCACAATAGGGTACCATCCAAACATTCATATTATTGAGTAACTCAGCCACTCATGGGCTACCTTCATGTTGGCTTCTTGCTGACTAAGGTGATTCAGCAAGCCAGAGCTAGAGGTGGAGGAGCTGAAGCTACACCTGAGAAGGATGCCACTGGCAGCCCTGAGTCTTCACCACCCAGCTCAGGAAAGGTCCAGTATGGCATAAACAAGTTCTTTGGCTCAGCAAGCCAGAAGAAAGAAGCTCAGCCAGTGCCATTACATCTGCAAGCTCAGCCTTTCAAGAGGCAGAGGCTCAGCAGATTCCAGCAAGATGCTCTCCAGGAAAGGAATGATGCACTCAGAAAGCATGCTGAGTTAGAAGCTGAGCTAGCCACAACTGAAACTGAGCTTGTTGAGGTAGCAGAAAAAAAGAGGAAGCTGATGAGAAGAGAGCCTCAGAGATCTCCAAAAGCCAGCCCTCAGTCAACAAACAGAAAAGTGCCAGGCTCACAAATGAAAAGAGTTGAAGTCTCAGCTGCTACTAAGCTGAAATACTGTGAGGAGATGAAGGCAGCCAAAGACTCTTTCAGCAGTTTACAAGATTACTGGAAAGCTCAGGTGCAGAAGTTTGGCATTGCAAAGAGATCTCTTCAGAACATCTTGGCTAAGGAAGAGTATTGGAAAGTTCTTGTAGCTGAGAAGGAGCTCAAATGCAAGCCTGTGCATCAGACCTCCAAGAGGAAAAGAGCTTCAGGAGGTGGCAGAAAGGTTCCATTCTCAGACATCATCTCAAAAATGAAGCAGTGGCTCAGCATTGAAAGAGCATGTGGTCACACCATATCTAAGCAAGATTTGCTTGCTGAGTTTCTTGGCAGGCTGCAGCTCACAGCCAATGAGCTTAGAAACCAAGCTCAGCTGAGTGATATTTCTGCTATACATAGAGCTGAGCTTCTGGCAGATGCTAAGGAAAGAGAAGTCAGGAAAAGCACTATCTTGATAAGTGATGGTTACAAGAAAAAAAATAAGACTCAGCTGGTCAAATGGCTTGATGCTAAGTACATGTCCACTGAGCTAGTTACAAACATCTCTCAGGTAGAATCCCAAACCAGGACCAAGCTGACCTGGCAAGAGTTTGACCACACACTGTGGCTAGCAACATGTGCATCTCAGCAGACATTAGCTGACAGCAACAGGCTCAGCAGCCCAGCCCAGTTCATTTCAGCAAGGTCTCAGTTGGCTTTTTCAGGTGCCTTTGTGGGCTAAGGCTACAGGTAGAAGAGCTGTCTTTGCTGAGGAGGAACTGCATGCCTCAGCTGATGTCAAGGACTACTCTTCAGTCAGGGTAGCCATCAGTGAAGCCATGCACTCAGAGCATGGGCCTGACATGATGGTAGGGCCTCTTGTACCAGCCACACCTCAGCCACAAAGAAAGCTGAGCTTTGAGTCACCACCCAAGGGGTCAGTAGTGAGGCAGCTCAGCTTTGCATCAGCAGCCAGCAGCCCCCCAGCCAGCCAACCTGAGCAAGATTCTCTGGTGAAGCAGGCCAGCTTTGATTCAGCTCCACCCAGCCAATCTGAGGATTGTCTCTTTGGCTCAGCCAGCCCTGCTCCAGGAGATGCTGAGCAAATGGTCCCAGCCAGCCCTGAGCAAGATGCAAAAGCCAGCACTCAGAAAGATGCAGCAAGCTCAACTCAGCCCTCAGCACCAGCAGACAAGCCAGCTTTGCCTCAGCCAGGATCCACAACTCTCATTGGAATCTCAGGGGAGGATAGATACAGGATCACTTATGACCAGGCAGCTCCTGCACTCAGTTTATGCTGATGAGTCTCAGGAGATCATTGGCTCAGTTGGCAAAGGGCTGTTAGTTGTGCCAGGTGAATGGGCCAGACTGAGCAACATTTCAGAGAGTGGCACATGGCTCAGTGATGAAACCTTCAAAGTGGGTGAGAAGGTCATCACCAGGACTCAGGGAAACTCAGCTGGGAGAATCATGCTGCCCTACAGGAGGCTGAGGCAGACCCACCCTGAGCTCATGTCTAAGATTGAGATCATGCAGCAGCCTGCAGCCAATGTGGACTCAGTTATCCTCAGCTGGAGCACCCAGGCCCAAGCTGCCCAGTACCCTGCATCCATTTGGATGAGGGATTGCTTCTCCTCAGTCTTCAGTGACTCAGCCACTGAGTCCATGGCCTTAGCAAATCAGTTAAGCTGCCTTGTGGCTGAGAAGTGCACCTCTAAGTTGCAAATCACTGACACTGATTATGCTAAGCAGTTCAAGGCCTTAGTGAGACACAAGCTCATTGACCTCAGAGCTGAGTGGCAGGCCCAAAGAAAAGTTGAGCACTCAGTTTGGAAAGTTGGCCCCTTACAAATTGTCACTGCAGTTGTGACAGATCAAGAAGCCATGGCTGAGAAGAATCTCAAAGATGAGTGGGTTCTCAGAGCTGCAGTCAGGAATGGGATCCTGGTCTACAGACCTGATCCAGCCTCAGGGAGGCTTGTAGAACTCCTGTCTCAGAGGTGGGCTAAGGAGATGGGCTTAGAGGTTGGCACCAAGAGGTACAGTCCTGAGTGGCTCAGAGACAGGCTCAAGTGGAGAGATGCTGAGGGTGTGCCTGTAAAGGCAGATTGGAATCTGAGCAGCACAGCAAAGCACATCTCAGACCTCCAAGTCTGGGACTATTTCCACCCTGAGGATGAGAAGGACTTCACTGAGGAAGAGCTCCAGCCAGAGATCTGTGATGGCATTGCTGAGGACTTGGAACTAGAGCTTCAAAACTCCTTGTCCCTGAGGATTCACCCTTCCCTCAGAAGAGCCCAAATCAGAAGAATGGGGACTGCTGAGTACCAAAGCAAGAAAGAGAGAGGGGTTGCTAAGAGGGAAAGGCAGAGGAAGCTCAGAAAGCTGCTGAGGAAGCATAAGAGCAAACTTGTGCAAAAAATGGCTGAGAAACTCTCAGACATGAGCAGACATGAAGCTTTGGCTGAGCTCCAGCCTGAGGCCAGGCAGAAAGGCAAGCCTAAGAAAAAACTCTCCCTAGCATTCAAAGCTTCCATCAAGAACAAAGCTTCCATGAAGAACAAGCCACCAGCTAAGCACAAGAACTTGAAGAAAAAACATAAGAAAACATCAGAAGCTAAAGCCTTAGTCAAGGCTGGCTCCAAGCAGCACCTTTCTGATGCACCACCATTGCCTCCACCTGAGGAAGCACCACCTGCTGAGGAAGCACCACCTGCTGAGGAAGCACCACCTGAGGATCCCCTTCTCAAGCAGGAAGCTGTGATTGTTTCAGAAGCAGCAGGCAAGCTCAGCTTTGGCAAGCATGGCAAGCTAACTTATGGCAGCACATCAGGTATGTACATCTGTGTCACTGACTCAGGTGCATATCATGTTGAGCCTGAATGGGTGGAGCTCAAGAGCTCTAAGGCTGAAGTTCTGAGGGTGAAGTGGCCCAAGTGGACCCAGCTCAGCAAGAGAGATCTCAGCCTCATGCTGAGCCTTCTGAGCTGCAATCCTGAAGATGAGGTTGGCCTCAGCCCAAAGGAGTGGAGTATCCACACAATGCTCCCATGCCCTAAGGAAATCCCTGAGGTGGAGGATCAGCACCTTTGGCTTGGCTGGGCCCTTCTCAGATGGTGCTTTGACAAGGCCAATGTTGCCCTCCCAGATGTCTTAGGAGTTCACTGTGTGGACCCAATCCTCAGCAAGCTGATCCTTGAAAATGATGGCAATCCTCAGCAGCTGGAGGGCTTCAAGGAAGGCATCAAGAAATACTGGTCTCAGCACTGCAAGCTTCTTTTGGTTCCAGTGTATTCTCAGTTTCACTGGACTTTACTGGCAGCTCAGAGGGCAGGGCCTGGGCAATCCATCACTTGGAGGAGGTATGACTCCCTCAGCAAAGAGCATGGAGAATCTCATCCTCAGCAGATCCTCATGGGAACCTTGCTTGACCCTGATTTCAATCTCCCACCCCTCAGCAACATTGCCACTCAGCCTGTGGGCAGCAATGCTTGTGGCTGCTATGTGCTCCATTACATGGAGCAAGAGCTGAGGCTTTTCAGGGGTGAGTGGCCTTCAGTCTGGCCTGAGGATGGCTGGAAAGATTGGAAACTCAGGTTGGCCACTATTGTGCCTAAGCTGGTGGCTCAGGCAAATGCACTCATTGAAGATGCCAAAATCAGACATGCTAAGCTTGAGTCTGAAATGGCAGGCATTGCTCAGCAAAAAAACAAGGCTGAGAAAAGGCTGAGCAAGCTGACTGACATCACCTCAGTTGCCTACCAGACTGCCAAGGACCAGCTGGACAAGAACTCAGTGAGATTCACCTGGAAAAACCTTTCTCAGGACTCAGTTCACAAGGTCAAGCTCCTGAAGGATTCCTTTGGCAAATGTTCTAAGTGCAGGTGGCAGTCAGGCTGCCTGAACTGTGATGCCTACAAATGCATCAGGTACCACCTGCACTCAGAGGCTGCTAAGGCTCACAAGCTGCCTTATCTCAGCACAGGCCCTGAGGATCTGGAGCAGCTGCTCAAGTCAGCTACCCTGCCAATCTCAGCAAGCTCATCTTCAGCACCTATTTCTTCGAGCTCAGCTGCACCTACCTCATCAACATCAGCTGCACCTGCCTGAAGCTCTACTGAGAGACAGTGATTTGTAGCTTTGCACTGGGCAGGCTTAGGATTTGTTAATTTCAGTGCCAAAAAAGTAAAACAGCTTGCATGTGCTGCATGTGGTGCAATTAATTTTAAAATTGAAAAAATACTATGGTATGGTATGTTTTAAAAAATACTATGAACTATGATAATGTTGTCGACTGATTAGTGTGAGGGCCCCCCCCCCCAAACAATTTTAGTCTACTGAATAACAGACCATTTTTTTGCGCCCCCCCACCTTCAACAATTTTTTTGAATTGATTTCAATTTACTTTCAATTGACTTTCAATAATTTACTTTCAATTGATTTCAATTTACTTTCAATTGATTTCAATTGATTTCAATTTACTTTCAATTTACTTTCAATTTACTTTCAATTGCAATTTTTCAATTTACTTTCAATTTACTTTCAATTGATTTCAATTTACTTTCAATTTACTTTCAATTTACTTTCAATTGATTTCAATTTACTTTCAATTTACTTTCAATTGATTTCAATTGATTTCAATTTACTTTCAATTGATTTCAATTGATTTCAATTTACTTTCAATTGATTTCAATTGATTTCAATTTACTTTCAATTTACTTTCAATTGATTTCAATTTACTTTCAATTTACTTTCAATTGATTTCAATTGATTTCAATTTACTTTCAATTTACTTTCAATTGATTTCAATTTACTTTCAATTTACTTTCAATTGATTTCAATTTACTTTCAATTTACTTTCAATTGCTTTCAATTTACTTTCAATTGATTTCAATTTACTTTCAATTTACTTTCAACTGATTTCAATTTACTTTCAATTGATTTCAATTTACTTTCAATTTACTTTCAATTGATTTCAATTGATTTCAATTTACTTTCAATTTACTTTCAATTTACTTTCAATTGATTTCAATTTACTTTCAAGGGTTTTTGTTTTTTTTCAACCCCAAAAGTTGTTGGGCACAATAGAGTACCATCCAAACATTCATATTATTGAGTAACTCAGCCACTCATGGGGTACCACCTTGAAAAATTGTCTGGGTGCTGTTTTTTAATAAGGTTTTTAATAAGGCATCTAATTATTTGGAAAACCTTGCATTTTAAAAGCTTTAACACAAATATCTATATCTAAAACAAATGGACCAGCTTTACTCAAAGAAAGGTGGAGAAAGGGTTTTTTGTTTTTTTTTTTCAACCCCAAAAGTTGTTGGGCACAATAGAGTACCATCCAAACATTCATATTATTGAGTAACTCAGGCCTTCCATGGTTTTTCAGCATCTATTATTTGGAACAGGTTGGATCTTAAGCTTTAACACAAAATATGGTCTTCTAAAGTAAATGGACCAGCTTTACTCAAAGAAAGGTGGAGAAATGGGTTTTTGTTTTTTTTCAACCCCAAAAGTTGTTGGGCACAATAGAGTACCATCCAAACATTCATATTATTGAGTAACTCAGCCACTCATGGGGTACCACCTTGAAAAATTGTCTGGGTGCTGTTTTTTAATAAGGTTTTTAATAAGGCATCTAATTATTTGGAAAACCTTGCATTTTAAAAGCTTTAACACAAATATCTATATCTAAAACAAATGGACCAGCTTTACTCAAAGAAAGGTGGAGAAAGGGTTTTTTGTTTTTTTTTTTCAACCCCAAAAGTTGTTGGGCACAATAGAGTACCATCCAAACATTCATATTATTGAGTAACTCAGCCACTCATGGGGTACCACCTTGAAAAATTGTGTGGGTGCTGTTTTTGAATAAGGGTTTAATAAGGCATCTAATTATTTGGAAAACCTTGCATTTTAAAGCTTTATCACAAATATGGTTTCCTAAAGTAAATGGACCAGCTTTACTCAAAGAAAGGTGGAGGAAGGGTTTTTGTTTTTTTTTTCAACACCAAAAATTGTTGGGCACAATAGAGTACCATCCAAACATTCATATTATTGAGTAACTCAGCCATTCATGGTTTTTTCAGACATCTAATTATTTGGAACAGGTTGGATCTTCAAGCTTTAACACAATTATGGCTTTCTAAAGTAATTAAATGGACCAGCTTTACTCAAAGAAAGGTGGAGAAATGGTTTTGGATTTTTTTCAACCCCAAAAGTTGTTGGGCACAATAGAGTACCATCCAAACATTCATATTATTGAGTAACTCAGCCACTCATGGGGTACCACCTTGAAAAATTGTTTGGGTGCTATTTTTTAATAAGGGTTAAATAAGGCATCTAATTATTTGGAAAACCTTGCATTTTAAAGCTTTATCACAAATATGGTTTCCTAAAGTAAATGGACCAGCTTTACTCAAAGAAAGGTGGAGAAAGTGTTTTTGTTTTTTTTTCAACACCAAAAATTGTTGGGCACAATAGAGTACCATCCAAACATTCATATTATTGAGTAACTCAGCCATTCATGGTTTTTTCAGACATCTAATTATTTGGAACAGGTTGGATCTTCAAGCTTAAACACGATTATGGCTTTCTAAAGTAAATGGACCAGCTTTACTCAAAGAAAGGTGGAGAAATGGTTTTGGATTTTTTTCAACCCCAAAAGTTGTTGGGCACAATAGGGTACCATCCAAACATTCATATTATTGAGTAACTCAGCCACTCATGGGGTACCACCTTGAAAAATTGTCTGGATGCTGTTTTTAAATAAGGGTTTAATAAGGCATCTAATTATTTGGAAAACCTTGCATTTTAAAACTTTATCACAAATATTGCTTTCTAAAGTAAATGGACCAGCTTTACTCAAAGAAAGGTGGAGAAAGGGTTTTGGATTTTTTCAACCCCAAAAGTTGTTGGGCACAATAGAGTACCATCCAAACATTCATATTATTGAGTAACTCAGCCACTCATGGGGTACCACCTTGAAAAATTGTCTGGATGATGTTTTTAAATAAGGGTTTCATAAGGCATCTAATTATTTGGAAAACCTTGCATTTTAAAACTTTATCACAAATATTGCTTTCTAAAGTAAATGGACCAGCTTTACTCAAAGAAAGGTGGAGAAATGGTTTTGGATTTTTTTCAACCCCAAAAGTGGTTGGGCACAATAGAGTACCATCCAAGCATTCATATTATTGAGTAACTCAGCCACTCATGGGGTACCACCTTGAAAAATTGTTTGGGTGCTGTTTTTTGATAAGGGTTTAATAAGGCATCTAATTATTTGGAAAACCTTGTATTTTAAAGCTTTAATACAATTGTGGTTTTCTAAAGTAAATGGACCAGCTTTACTCAAAGAAAGGTGGAGAAAGGGTTTTTGTTTTTTTTTCAACCCCAAAAATTGTTGGGCACAATAGAGTACCATCCAAACATTCATATTATTGAGTAACTCAGCCATTCATGGTTTTTTCAGACATCTAATTATTTGGAAAAGGTTGGATCTTCAAGCTTTAACACAAATATGGCTTTCTAAAGTAAATGGACCAGCTTTACTCAAAGAAAGGTGGAGAAAGGGTTTTGTTTCTTTTCTACCCCCAAAAGTTGGTGCTCAGAATAGAGTACCATCCAAACATTTATCAGCTTGTGAGGGCTCAAATCCAAGTGTAAGAAGCTTTCTCAGCTCACTTTCTCAGCTCACTTTTGCAGCCATGGAAGATAAGATCTCTGAAGAAGAGAAGGAAAGACTGGTTTCTCAGTTTCTTGCAAGACAAGGTCTCTCAGTAAGGATGGCAATTGAGATACTGGAAGAAGGTCTGGAGAAGAAGGCTGAGAAGCTTAGAGGACTGAGGGTTGGTTCTTGGGCTGTGGGGTTGGTTCTCAGCTTGCCAATGGTCTTGCACTTGTGCTCAGTTTTGTTCAGCAATGCATGCTTGTGTGATTCCTCAGCTGCTTGGTGAACTCAAGCCCATAGTTCACCCTATCTGCATTTGAGCTCAGCTGCAACTCAGTAACTGAGCCATGGCAAAGCGCACTAAGGATTACTCAGACTTGGTCCCAAATGGCATGGAGTTTACTGTCAGGGGTGGCTATCCTCAGCTCAAGCTCATCCCACAAAGCTTTCCCTCAGTGGAGGACCTATTTGGTCCTGGAGCAAATCCTGAGAAGATCCTGAGCTACCCTCGCTATGATGAAGAACCTGGTGTTCTTTGTCCTCAGTGCCATGCTAAGGTGAAACTCAGCAGGATCCCATTTCAGAATGGTTGCAAAGACTGCAAGGAGATGGGTTGGAACATGGGTGCATGAAATTGTTGGTCAGTATTTATTAGCTTGGGTGCAGGGTTTTCATCAATTAATGAGTTAATTACTTTGTTTCAATGTCTGATTGAAGGTTTTCCTCACATCTTTTGCAACCTTGCAGGATGTCAATGGGTGGCCTCTGAAAGTCATTGCTCAGTATTATCAGGTGGTTCTCAACATGACTCCATTGCCTTGGCAAAAGCGCATCTCCAGATTTTTTTGGACAGCTCAGTTCAAGCACAAGCAGCAGCCAGCTGAGCCTGATGAGCCTCCTCCTTCTCAGAAAAATCAAGATGCTGAAACTGCTCAGCCACCTGAACCTGAGCAGGCACTTGAGGCTGCAGGTGCTCAGAAGGCTCAGCTCTTCTCTGGGGGGTACTGCAAGTCAATTCTTGCTCATATTGACCCTCAGAACAGCATGGCAGATACCATCTCTCAGCTGAAGGATATGGACATCGGTTCTGATGTCTCAGAGTTGGAGAAGCTGGGAGTCATCCTCTCTCAGAGGCTTATGCTCATTGACAATGCCTATGCAGCTCAGGATGAGACTGTGAAGATGATCCTACAAGATGCTGAGAAGATGTCTAAGGAGCAAGATGTCTTGACTGAGTTCAGGATTTGCATCCTTGCAGCTCAGGAAAGGGTTCATGCTTTCCTGGCTAAGAAGAAGGAGGAGGAAGAGATGGCAAATGCTCAGGAGGAACTGAGGAAGGTAAAAGAACAGCAGGCTGAGCAGATTCTCAGTCAGATGGATGCTTTTGGTCTAAGCCCTCAGGCTTTGTTGGAGCTGCATCAGAAAAGGCAGAATGCTGCTCAGCAGCCCATTCCTTCTGAGGCTGCCAGTGCTGAGTCTGAGGGCCCAAACACCAAGAAGACAAAAATTGAAGAGCATCAGGATGATCCTGAGATGGTGGATGTCCAAGTTGAGGAGGAGGAGCCTGAGTAGCTTGAAGCCTGAGCAAAAGACTCAGGTATTTTTTTAAAGTATCTTAGCTGAGACTGAGTTGTGCCACCACAGGCCATGGCAAGCAGCTGGAAGTGGCAAAATGCATTTGATGTGCTGAGGTGTTTCTGTTGTTAATCACATTGTTTTTTGAACTAGTTTTCCAAGAATTAATTGTAATTAATTAATTAATTAGTACATTGTAATGGTTCTTCTTAGTTCAGTGCCAATGTAGTTGACCTTGTCCTTATGTACTGTTCCACCTGGCAGGACCTGAGGATGTGGTGATGCTCACAGAGAACAATCATCTAAAAAGAAAGCATCAGAATGATGGCAATGCTGAGGATGGTGGTCATGCTGAGAAAGGACTCAAGGTAGATAAGACCTCTGAAGAAGAGAAGCAAAGACAGTTTTCTCAGTTTCTTGCAGGACAAGGTATCTCAGTAAGGATGGCAATTGAGATACTGGAAGAAGACCTGGAGAAGAAGGCTGAGGAAGCTTAGAGGACTGAGGGTTGGTTCTGGGGCTGTGGGGTTGGTTCTCAGCTTGCCAATGGTCTTGGACTTGTGCTCAGTTTTGTTCAGCAACGCATGCTTGTGTGATTCCTCAGCTGCTTGGTGAACTCAAGCCCATAGTTAGCCCAAGCTCATCCCACAAAGCCTTCCCTCAGTGGAGGACCTATTTGGTCCTGGAGCAAATCCTGAGAACATCCTGAGCTACCCTCGGTATGATGGAGAGCCTGATGTTCTTTGTCCTCAGTGCCATGCTAAGGTGAAACTCAGCAGGATCCCATTTCAGAATGGTTGCAATACCTGCAAGGAGATGGGTTGGAACATGGGTGCATGAAATTGTTGATCAGTATTTCTTAGCTTGGGTGCATAGTCTTCATCAATTATATAATTAACCAATTAATTACTAAGTTCACATCTTTTGCAACCTTGCAGGATGTCAATGGGTGGCCTCTGAGAGTCATTGCTCAGTATTATCAGGTGGTTCTCAACATGGCTCCATTGCCTTGGCAAAAAATGATCTCACAACCTTACTGGACATCTCAGTTCAAGCACAAACTGAATCCTCCTAAGCCTGCTAAGCTTCCTTCTTGTGAGCTACCTCAAGCTGAAGCTGATGCTGAACCTTCTCAGCCACCTGAAGCTGCTGCCTCTGCTCAGATTGATGACCCCAGCTTTGCTCAGGGGTACTGCAAGTCATTGCTTGCTAAGATTGACACTGAGAATGGCATCAGCCAGGCTATCAATCAGCTGAAGGAGATTGACCTTAGTCCTGATGCCTCAAATGTGGAGCAGCTGGAAGCCATCCTCTCTCAGAAGCTTCTGCTTGTTGAGGAAGCCTATGAGGCTCAGGATGCCACTATGCAGAGGATCTTCAAAGATGCTGAGCAGATGGCTAAGGAGCAAGATGTCTTGACTGAGTTCAGGATTTGCATCCTTGCAGCTCAGGAAAGGATTCATGCTTCCCTGGCTAAGAAGAAGGAGGAGGAAGAGATGGCAAAGGCTCAGGAGGAACTGAGGAAGGTAAAAGAACAGCAGGCTGAGCAGATTCTCAGTCAGATGGAAGCTATTGGTCTAAGCCCTGAAGCTTTGTTGGAGCTGCATCAGAAAAGGCAGAATGATGCTCAGCAGCCCATTCCTTCTGATCAAGTTTCTGAGCCTCCTGGTCTCAGCAAGAAGCCAAGGATTGAGAGGCTTGAGGAAGACTCAGGTAATTCCTGAGGATGAACACTAGTGACGATGAACCTAGGTAATTAACAGATTACCTTATTTTTTGAAACATCACAAGCCATGGCAAGCAGCTGGCAGGGAAAATATGTCAATGCTGCTGCTGTTTCTGTTGTTGTTGCCATTGTTTTCTGAACTAGTTTCCCAAGAAATACACATTATAATTAATTAATACATTGTAGTGGTTCTTCTTAGTGCAGTGCCCATGTAGTTGGCCTTGTGTCAATCTTGCTCAGTCATGTTGACACCAAAGAATTGAGTAACTAATTGATGAATTAATTAATTAACCAATGAAGTTGTAGCATGTTCATATGTGCATGTCTATGTGACTCCTCAGCTTTTTAATTGAGGATCAAATCTAGGTGCAAAGATTCAGCAAACCTTGGCTCTATATCATCTCAGCCATGTGGAGCTATCATGGGAAGGGCTCAGGCAGACCTCATCAGCCCTTCGAGGTGCTAGATGCCTCAGTTTGGGAGTCTCAGCCTATCAGGACTGCCAATGATGCCCAAGGCTATGTCAAGTCTCAGCTCCACCAACTGGACATTAGCCATGAGATTCAGGAGCTCCTGGACAACTCAGAAAACGATGAGAAGCTCAGGGACTTAGACAATGCATATGGTCTGAGTCAGAGTATGAGGTCTAAGATTGCTCTACTTGAGCAGGCAAAAATACTTCAGGAACTTACAATCACCAGGCTCAGGGAAGATGCTGATAGAATGGAAGCTGAGCAAGAGGAGCTGAAAGCTTTGCAAGCTGAGCTGAAGGTGAATCTGCAAAGAGCTAAGACATTCATAGATACTAGGGCTCAGTTGAATGAGACAAAGAAGGCTGCCATTGATGAGTTCATGAGGGAGAACAATCTGACTGAATTTGATCTCAGCAAGCTGTTGCAAAAATATCAGCCAGATGAGACTAGTCAGAGGTCCCAGGGCTCAGCCATGTCTGCCAACTCAGACAACAAGTAGTACAGTTTCTTGGAGCCTGAGGAGGTATGACTCAGGTGCTTTCATGCTGAGCAATGCTTAGTCAGTTCATAAGTCTTAGCAGCATGTTGAAAAGCTGGCAGAAAAATGAGTGCAGTTCTGCATGGATGTGGGTGGTTTTGGCACTGCTGCTGGTTGTTGTTGGGGTTTAGAATAGTTAAAGTATTAACTAATTACTTTAGTTACTTAGCATAAGTAATGGCTAGTGTTGGACATTGTAATGGTTCTTCTTAGTGCAGTGCCCATGTAGCTGACCTTGTCCTTATACTGTTCCCCCTGGCAGGACCTGAAGATGTGAAGAAAAGTCTCAGGGCTACATCATCTCAGCAAGCACAGTAAGATTCAGCAGATGCACTTCTGATGGGGCTTAGGTGACTTCTACTTTTTAGAAGCTTGGCACAGCCCAAGCAACCCTCAGCCATGACTTGGTCATGATTTTGTGTCTACTTGATGCATTCTCAGCATGCATCAGCTCTTCAACAGCATCATATTTCAGATGCACTGGATGAAAAAGTGGCTTGGAGCTGGCTGCAATCAGGGGAGGATGTTGTCACTACTAATTAATGCTTAGCTAAGGATCTAGGCCACACATGGGAAAGGCTATCTAAAGTAGAATTTATATAACTTAGCATACTAGGCATACTTAGGTTGGCTGCAGCCACCAGTAAGCCTTGGCACTGAGTGTTGGCCACCCTAAGTTGGTGACATTCCTTTCTAAGTTTTCATCTAGGGCTGTTCTGAGCCTCCATGCTACCACAGCAGCATCCAACATCCAAGCTTCAGCACTCTGAGCACTCAGTTGCAACTGCATTTGCTTCCTGGCTTCTCAATCAAGTTTAGTCATGTTTTTGTTTCTGTTTTTTTTTTAAAAAATTTTAGGATGAACTAAAACATAATCAATTAATTAATGGCATGTGTTTCCATGTGCTTCCATGGCAGCCAAGGCTACAGCCATGAATCTTCAGCTGAAGGCCTTTGTGATCCTCAGCTTGGTGGCTTCATCTGGGCTGAGCCTCTCAAGTTCCTGAGCTTGCACCTTATTGTTGTTTGCTAATTAATTAAATAATTAATTAATTAATGATTTTGCAGGAGATAAACCTGGTCTTAGACACAGTAGCACAAATATCATGTCAGCCTTTGAGCTAGTCTGTCTTCAGCATCTCAGTCTCTTGAGCACCATGTGCCTCAGCAGCTTTTTCTGATCTCAGCACATCAGCAACCTTCATCAGCATCAGTCATCAGTTCTTCTCTTGGAGCCATGGGACCTCAGCTGAAGATGGTTTGCATCATGGCTCTTGCTTGCAGCACAGGCATCAGCTTGGCTAGCATCTCAGCTACATAACAACTTGTTTTTGGGTCCTTGGATTGCATGGTTCAACATGTTTTTGTTCATTCCTCAGATGGTAGCCCTAGGTGGTACCTCAGTGGACCTACAGGCTAGGCTCAGCCAGCTATCAGATGTCATTCATGCACCCCAGCTTGCTTCTTGACAGCAAGCAGTACCATACTTGGATCAGCTGTAAAAAATTGCTTAGGCCAATGGTAAAAACTACTTGTTTTTTTTGCATGGAAGCACAAAACAACACCAGGCTGGGCTCTCAGTCTTGGCTCTTTGCTTCATCTTCCTCCTGGGCCTCAAGACTGAGCTCAGCACCTTGGTGCAGGTTCTGCAGAACCTCAGAGATGACCTTTGGTATGCTTCTGATCATTCTCAGCAGAGGCTTGACTTCATCTCAGAGAAGGTCAGGGCCATGGAGCTCAGGATGGATATGACTGGAGGAAGTACCTGGGACACCCTGAGGCACCTCAAGCAGCATTTTGAAGAGTTTGACCCTCAGGCAGGTGGTGCAGCTTTGTTCTCAGAATTCTTAGTGAAGAAGCGCTGGGCACTTCTCAGTGGACCTGTCTCCCACTGGGACCAAGAAGCTCAGTTCACAGAGTGGGACTTGCTGCTGAGCACTGCTATCTTAGCCACCAGGGAGGGTGTCATGTACAATCGATTCCTCAGGGTACTTGAATTCATTTGGTTTCCTTTTTTTGTGAAGAGGAACATGTTGTTGGATGTTTTTTGTTGAGGTCTGTTGGTTTCTTGAAACCTTTTCAGCCAGCTCAGGCACTCTACAGCAGGACTGCCTCAGATGAAGAGCTCAGGCAGGAGACCCTGGTGGTGGAGAACACTCAGCGACCTGAGCTCTCAGTACTTTGGGCCCGCCACCAACCTGAGAATGACATCAATGAGTTGCTGGCCTCAGCACATGCTTTCAGCTGTGCTAAGCAACATTGGCTCAGTGCACATAGCAGGGAAGTAGGACTCAGAACCAAGGCTGAGAGGCTCAATGTGCTTAGCAGCATAGACCTCTCAGATGTGGCTGAGCCTGACCTACTTTCTCAGTGGAACATTGAAGCTGAGGTGGAATGGCACCTCAGTGATCTACAGGCTCAGAATGAATTCTGAGACAATTCAAGGGCTCAGCTTACCTGAGCAGCGTTTTTGGAAAAAGGAGTCTGCCTCAGTATCCAACATCAGTAAGTAATTAGTTAATTAATTAGTTAGTAATCATTTGGTATGATTAATTGACTAATTACTTAATTAATTAGGCAACTAGCTCTTTTCTTAGTGTATTCTTGTTTTGCACCAAGCCTGCACTTCAGGTTGCAATGCTATTGACCTGGCAGTGAGGCTGAAGGACCTCAATCCTATTTTTTCCTCAGCTGAGCTTGACCTTGGGCACAGCTTAGTGTTGCCTATTTTCATGTTTTCAATTTTCTATTTTATCAACAAGTTTCTTATTATGTAGGTAAAGGTGACTCTTGTAACATGAATGCAATGTTGCAAAACTCAGGGATGGCTTGCATTCACTTCTTTGCTCCTCTTCACCCTGAGCATCCTTTTGAAGCCACTCAGTAACTTGAGAGCCCTGGTCACTAAGATGCAGCTGCTCAGGGATGAAGCTTGTTGGCACTTGAGTATAATTTTGTGCATCTGAGCTGCTTGAGGTAAACTCATTATAATTACAATTCATAATATAGTTAAATTATGTTTATATCTTTTGGGATCTTTCATTGAACCAGCTAGGAGATGAAGAAGCTCAGCAAATCCTTTGAGCAGTGGCTCAATTACTACAGCTCAGCAGTTCATTACTTCAAAGGAGCTCTCAGCAGGCAGAAAGCTCTCCACCACAAGGCTGAGGAACTCAATGTCCTTCAGAGCTTGGACATCTCAGACATCCTGGAGCCTTTGCCCAAAGAAAGGTGGATAAATATTTTTTTCACTCCTAAAAGTTGTTGGGCACAATAGAGTACCATCCAACCATTCATATTATTGAGTAACTCAGCCACTCATGGGGTACCACCTTGAAAAATTGTCTGGATGCTGTTTTTTAATAAGGGTTTAATAAAACATCTAACTATTTGGAAAACCTTGCATTTAGATTTAACACAAATATCTATTTCTAAAACAAATGGACCAGCTTTACTCAAGGAAAGGTGGAGAAAGGGTTTTTGTTTTTTTTCAACCCCAAAAGTTGTTGGGCACAATAGAGTACCATCCAAACATTCATATTATTGAGTAACTCAGCCACTCATGGGGTACAACCTTGAAAAATTGTCTGGATGTTGTTTTTAATAAGGGTTCAGTAAGGCATCTAATTATTTGGAAAACCTTGCATTTAGATTTAACACAAATATGGCTTTCTAAAGTAAATGGACCAGCTTTACTCAAAGAAAGGTGGAGAAAGGGTTTTTGCTTTTTTTTTCAACCCCAAAAGTTGTTGGGCACAATAGAGTACCATCCAAACATTCATATTATTGAGTAACTCAGCCACTCATGGGGTACCACCTTGAAAAATTGTCTGGATGCTGTTTTTTAATAAGGGTTTAATAAGGCATCTAATTATTTGGAAAACCTTGCATTTAGATTTAACACAAATATCTATTTCTAAAACAAATGGACCAGCTTTACTCAAGGAAAGGTGGAGAAAGGGTTTTTGTTTTTTTCAACCCCAAAAGTTGTTGGGCACAATAGAGTACCATCCAAACATTCATATTATTGAGTAACTCAGCCACTCATGGGGTACCACCTTGAAAAATTGTCTGGATGCTGTTTTTTAATAAGGGTTTAGTAAGGCATCTAATTATTTGGAAAACCTTGCATTTAGATTTAACACAAATATGGCTTTCTAAAGTAAATGGACCAGCTTTACTCAAAGAAAGGTGGAGAAAGGGTTTTTGCTTTTTTTTTCAACCCCAAAAGTTGTTGGGCACAATAGAGTACCATCCAAACATTCATATTATTGAGTAACTCAGCCACTCATGGGGTACCACCTTGAAAAATTGTCTGGATGCTGTTTTTTAATAAGGGTTTAATAAGGCATCTAATTATTTGGAAAACCTTGCATTTTAAAAGCTTTAACACAAATATCTATTTCTAAAACAAATGGACCAGCTTTACTCAAAGAAAGGTGGAGAAATGGTTTTTGTTTTTTTCAACCCCAAAAGTTGTTGGGCACAATAGAGTACCATCCAAACATTCATATTATTGAGTAACTCAGCCACTCATGGGCTACCTTCATGTTGGCTTCTTGCTGACTAAGGTGATTCAGCAAGCCAGAGCTAGAGGTGGAGGAGCTGAAGCTACACCTGAGAAGGATGCCACTGGCAGCCCTGAGTCTTCACCACCCAGCTCAGGAAAGGTCCAGTATGGCATAAACAAGTTCTTTGGCTCAGCAAGCCAGAAGAAAGAAGCTCAGCCAGTGCCATTACATCTGCAAGCTCAGCCTTTCAAGAGGCAGAGGCTCAGCAGATTCCAGCAAGATGCTCTCCAGGAAAGGAATGATGCACTCAGAAAGCATGCTGAGTTAGAAGCTGAGCTAGCCACAACTGAAACTGAGCTTGTTGAGGTAGCAGAAAAAAAGAGGAAGCTGATGAGAAGAGAGCCTCAGAGATCTCCAAAAGCCAGCCCTCAGTCAACAAACAGAAAAGTGCCAGGCTCACAAATGAAAAGAGTTGAAGTCTCAGCTGCTACTAAGCTGAAATACTGTGAGGAGATGAAGGCAGCCAAAGACTCTTTCAGCAGTTTACAAGATTACTGGAAAGCTCAGGTGCAGAAGTTTGGCATTGCAAAGAGATCTCTTCAGAACATCTTGGCTAAGGAAGAGTATTGGAAAGTTCTTGTAGCTGAGAAGGAGCTCAAATGCAAGCCTGTGCATCAGACCTCCAAGAGGAAAAGAGCTTCAGGAGGTGGCAGAAAGGTTCCATTCTCAGACATCATCTCAAAAATGAAGCAGTGGCTCAGCATTGAAAGAGCATGTGGTCACACCATATCTAAGCAAGATTTGCTTGCTGAGTTTCTTGGCAGGCTGCAGCTCACAGCCAATGAGCTTAGAAACCAAGCTCAGCTGAGTGATATTTCTGCTATACATAGAGCTGAGCTTCTGGCAGATGCTAAGGAAAGAGAAGTCAGGAAAAGCACTATCTTGATAAGTGATGGTTACAAGAAAAAAAATAAGACTCAGCTGGTCAAATGGCTTGATGCTAAGTACATGTCCACTGAGCTAGTTACAAACATCTCTCAGGTAGAATCCCAAACCAGGACCAAGCTGACCTGGCAAGAGTTTGACCACACACTGTGGCTAGCAACATGTGCATCTCAGCAGACATTAGCTGACAGCAACAGGCTCAGCAGCCCAGCCCAGTTCATTTCAGCAAGGTCTCAGTTGGCTTTTTCAGGTGCCTTTGTGGGCTAAGGCTACAGGTAGAAGAGCTGTCTTTGCTGAGGAGGAACTGCATGCCTCAGCTGATGTCAAGGACTACTCTTCAGTCAGGGTAGCCATCAGTGAAGCCATGCACTCAGAGCATGGGCCTGACATGATGGTAGGGCCTCTTGTACCAGCCACACCTCAGCCACAAAGAAAGCTGAGCTTTGAGTCACCACCCAAGGGGTCAGTAGTGAGGCAGCTCAGCTTTGCATCAGCAGCCAGCAGCCCCCCAGCCAGCCAACCTGAGCAAGATTCTCTGGTGAAGCAGGCCAGCTTTGATTCAGCTCCACCCAGCCAATCTGAGGATTGTCTCTTTGGCTCAGCCAGCCCTGCTCCAGGAGATGCTGAGCAAATGGTCCCAGCCAGCCCTGAGCAAGATGCAAAAGCCAGCACTCAGAAAGATGCAGCAAGCTCAACTCAGCCCTCAGCACCAGCAGACAAGCCAGCTTTGCCTCAGCCAGGATCCACAACTCTCATTGGAATCTCAGGGGAGGATAGATACAGGATCACTTATGAAGCCAGGCAGCTCCTGCACTCAGTTTATGCTGATGAGTCTCAGGAGATCATTGGCTCAGTTGGCAAAGGGCTGTTAGTTGTGCCAGGTGAATGGGCCAGACTGAGCAACATTTCAGAGAGTGGCACATGGCTCAGTGATGAAACCTTCAAAGTGGGTGAGAAGGTCATCACCAGGACTCAGGGAAACTCAGCTGGGAGAATCATGCTGCCCTACAGGAGGCTGAGGCAGACCCACCCTGAGCTCATGTCTAAGATTGAGATCATGCAGCAGCCTGCAGCCAATGTGGACTCAGTTATCCTCAGCTGGAGCACCCAGGCCCAAGCTGCCCAGTACCCTGCATCCATTTGGATGAGGGATTGCTTCCCCTCAGTCTTCAGTGACTCAGCCACTGAGTCCATGGCCTTAGCAAATCAGTTAAGCTGCCTTGTGGCTGAGAAGTGCACCTCTAAGTTGCAAATCACTGACACTGATTTTGCTAAGCAGTTCAAGGCCTTAGTGAGACACAAGCTCATTGACCTCAGAGCTGAGTGGCAGGCCCAAAGAAAAGCTGAGCACTCAGTTTGGAAAGTTGGCCCCTTACAAATTGTCATTGCAGTTGTGACAGCTCAAGAAGCCATGGCTGAGAAGAATCTCAAAGATGAGTGGGTTCTCAGAGCTGCAGTCAGGAATGGGATCCGGGTCTACAGACCTGATCCAGCCTCAGGGAGGCTTGTAGAACTCCTGTCTCAGAGGTGGGCTAAGGAGATGGGCTTAGAGGTTGGCACCAAGAGGTACAGTCCTGAGTGGCTCAGAGACAGGCTCAAGTGGAGAGATGCTGAGGGTGTGCCTGTAAAGGCAGATTGGAATCTGAGCAGCACAGCAAAGCACGTCTCAGACCTCCAAGTCTGGGACTATTTCCACCCTGCGGATGAGAAGGACTTCACTGAGGAAGAGCTCCAGCCAGAGATCTGTGATGGCATTGCTGAGGACTTGGAACTAGAGCTTCAAAACTCCTTGTCCCTGAGGATTCACCCTTCCCTCAGAAGAGCCCAAATCAGAAGAATGGGGACTGCTGAGTACCAAAGCAAGAAAGAGAGAGTGGTTGCTCAGAGGGAAAGGCAGAGGAAGCTCAGAAAGCTGCTGAGGAAGCATAAGAGCAAACTTGTGCAAAAAAATGGCTGAGAAACTCTCAGACATGAGCAGACATGAAGCTTTGGCTGAGCTCCAGCCTGAGGCCAGGCAGAAAGGCAAGCCTAAGAAAAAACTCTCCCTAGCATTCAAAGCTTCCATCAAGAACAAAGCTTCCATGAAGAACAAGCCACCAGCTAAGCACAAGAACTTGAAGAAAAAACATAAGAAAACATCAGAAGCTAAAGCCTTAGTCAAGGCTGGCTCCAAGCAGCACCTTTCTGATGCACCACCATTGCCTCCACCTGAGGAAGCACCACCTGCTGAGGAAGCACCACCTGCTGAGGAAGCACCACCTGAGGATCCCCTTCTCAAGCAGGAAGCTGTGATTGTTTCAGAAGCAGCAGGCAAGCTCAGCTTTGGCAAGCATGGCAAGCTAACTTATGGCAGCACATCAGGTATGTACACCTGTGTCACTGACTCAGGTGCATATCATGTTGAGCCTGAATGGGTGGAGCTCAAGAGCTCTAAGGCTGAAGTTCTGAGGGTGAAGTGGCCCAAGTGGACCCAGCTCAGCAAGAGAGATCTCAGCCTCATGCTGAGCCTTCTGAGCTGCAATCCTGAAGATGAGGTTGGCCTCAGCCCAAAGGAGTGGAGTATCCACACAATGCTCCCATGCCCTAAGGAAATCCCTGAGGTGGAGGATCAGCACCTTTGGCTTGGCTGGGCCCTTCTCAGATGGTGCTTTGACAAGGCCAATGTTGCTCTCCCAGATGTCTTAGGAGTTCACTGTGTGGACCCAATCCTCAGCAAGCTGATCCTTGAAAATGATGGCAATCCTCAGCAGCTGGAGGGCTTCAAGGAAGGCATCAAGAAATACTGGTCTCAGCACTGCAAGCTTCTTTTGGTTCCAGTGTATTCTCAGTTTCACTGGACTTTACTGGCAGGGCCTGGGCAATCCATCACTTGGAGGAGGTATGACTCCCTCAGCAAAGAGCATGAAGAATCTCATCCTCAGCAGATCCTCATGGGAACCTTGCTTGACCCTGATTTCAATCTCCCACCCCTCAGCAACATTGCCACTCAGCCTGTGGGCAGCAATGCTTGTGGCTGCTATGTGCTCCATTACATGGAGCAAGAGCTGAGGCTTTTCAGGGGTGAGTGGCCTTCAGTCTGGCCTGAGGATGGCTGGAAAGATTGGAAACTCAGGTTGGCCACTATTGTGCCTAAGCTGGTGGCTCAGGCAAATGCACTCATTGAAGATGCCAAAGTCAGACATGCTAAGCTTGAGTCTGAAATGGCAGGCATTGCTCAGCAAAAAAACAAGGCTGAGAAAAGGCTGAGCAAGCTGACTGACATCACCTCAGTTGCCTACCAGACTGCCAAGGACCAGCTGGACAAGAACTCAGTGAGATTCACCTGGAAAAACCTTTCTCAGGACTCAGTTCACAAGGTCAAGCTCCTGAAGGATTCCTTTGGCAAATGTTCTAAGTGCAGGTGGCAGTCAGGCTGCCTGAACTGTGATGCCTACAAATGCATCAGGTACCACCTGCACTCAGAGGCTGCTAAGGCTCACAAGCTGCCTTATCTCAGCACAGGCCCTGAGGATCTGGAGCAGCTGCTCAAGTCAGCTACCCTGCCAATCTCAGCAAGCTCATCTTCAGCACCTATTTCTTCGAGCTCAGCTGCACCTACCTCATCAACATCAGCTGCACCTGCCTGAAGCTCTACTGAGAGACAGTGATTTGTAGCTTTGCACTGGGCAGGCTTAGGATTTGTTAATTTCAGTGCCAAAAAAGTAAAACAGCTTGCATGTGCTGCATGTGGTGCAATTAA
>CAMXCT020001753.1:0-55013 GCA_947184155.2 Cladocopium goreaui | reverse complement strand
TCAAGATGCTGAAACTGCTCAGCCACCTGGGCATCCTGAACCTGAGGCTGCTCAGAAGGCTCAGCTCTTCTTATCTGGGGGGTACTGCAAGTCAGTTCTTGCTCATATTGACCCTCAGAACAGCATGGCAGCTACCATCTCTCAGCTGAAGGATATGGACCTTGGTTCTAATGTCTCAGATTTGGAGAGACTGGGAGTCATCCTCTCTCAGAAGCTTATGCTCCTTGACAATGCCTATGCAGCTCAGGATGAGACTATGAAGATGCTCCTACAAGATGCTGAGAAGATGTCTTAGGAGCAAAATGTCTTGACTGACTTCAGGCTTGACATCCTTGCAGCTCAGGAAAGGATTCATGCTTTCCTGGCTAAGAAGAAGGAGGAGGAAGAGATGGCAAAGGCTCAGGAGGAACTGATGAAGGTAAAAGAACAGCAGGCTGAGCAGATTCTCAGTCAGATGGAAGCTCTTGGTCTAAGCCCTCAGGCTTTGCTGGAGCTGCATCAGAAGAGGCAGAATGCTGCTCAGCAGCCCATTCCTTCTGAGGCTGCCAGTGCTGAGTCTGGTCCAAGCACCAAGAAGGCAAAAATTGAAGAGCATCAGGATTCTGATATGGTGGATGTCCAAGTTGAGGAGGGGGAGCCTGAGTAGCTTGAAGCCTGAGCAAAAGACTCAGGTATTTTTTAAAAGTATCTTAGCTGAGACTGAGTTGTGCCACCACAGGCCATGGCAAGCAGCTGAAGTGGCAAAATGCATTTGATGTGCTGATGTGTTTCTGTTGTTAATCACATTGTTTTTTTTGAACTAGTTTTCCAAGAATTACTTGTAAGTAATTAATTAATTAATTAGTACATTGTAATGGTTCTTCTTAGTTCAGTGCCAATGTAGTTGACCTTGTCCTTATACTGTTCCACCTGGCAGGACCTGAGGATGTGGTGATGCTCACAGAGAACAATCATCTCAAAAGAAAGCATCAGAATGATGGCAATGCTGAGGATGGTGGTCATGCTGAGAAAAGACTCAAGGAAGATAAGACCTCTGAAGAAGAGAAGCAAAGCCTGCTTTCTCTGTTTCTTGCAAGAGAAGGTCTCTCAGTAAGGAATGCAATTTACCTACTGGAATCAGGCCTGGAGATGAAGAAGAAGGCTGAGAAGCTTAGAGGCTTAGAGGAGTGAGGGTTGGTTCTGGGGCTGTGGGGTTGGTTCTCAGCTTGCCAATGGTCCTGGACTTGTGCTCAGTTTTGTTCAGCAATGCATGCTTGTGTGATTCCTCAGCTGCTTGGTGAACTCAAGCCCATAGTTCAGCCCATCTGCCTATGTGCTCAGCTGCAACTCAGTAACTGAGCCATGGCAAAGTACACAAAGGATTACTCAGACTTGGTCCCATCTGGCATGGAGTTTACTGTCAGGGGTGGCTATCCTCAGCTCAAGCTCATCCCAGAAAGCTTTCCCTCAGTGGAGGACCTATTTGGTCCTGGAGCAAATCCTGAGAAGATCCTGAGCTACCCTCGGTATGATGGAGAGCCTGATGTTCTTTGTCCTCAGTGCCATGCTAAGGTGAAACTCAGCAGGATCCCATTTCAGAATGGTTGCAATACCTGCAAGGAGATGGGTTGGAACATGGGTGCATGAAATTGTTGATCAGTATTTCTTAGCTTGGGTGCATAGTCTTCATCAATTATATAATTAACCAATTAATTACTAAGTTCACATCTTTTGCAACCTTGCAGGATGTCAATGGGTGGCCTCTGAGAGTCATTGCTCAGTATTATCAGGTGGTTCTCAACATGGCTCCATTGCCTTGGCAAAAAATCATCTCAACACCTTACTGGACATCTCAGTTCAAGCACAAACTGAATCCTCCTAAGCCTGCTGAGCTTCCTTCTTGTGAGCTACCTCGAGCTGAAGCTGATGCTGAACCTTCTCAGCCACCTGAAGCTGCTGCCTCTGCTGAGACTGATGACCCCAGCTTTGCTCAGGGGTACTGCAAGTCATTGCTTGCTAAGATTGACACTGAGAATGGCATCAGCCAGGCTATCAATCAGCTGAAGGAGATTGACCTTAGTCCTGATGCCTCAAATGTGGAGCAGTTGGAAGCCACCCTCTCTCAGAAGCTTCTGCTTGTTGAGGAAGCCTATGAGGCTCAGGATGCCACTTTGCAGAGGATCTTCAAAGATGCTGAGCAGATGGCTAAGGAGCAAGATGTCTTGACTGAGTTCAGGAATTGCATCCTTGCAGCTCAGGAAAGGATTCATGCTTTCCTGGCTAAGAAGAAGGATGAGGAAGAGATGGCAAAGGCTCAGGAGGAACTGAGGAAGGTAAAAGAACAGCAGGCTGAGCAGATTCTCAGTCAGATGGAAGCTCTTGGTCTAAGCCCTCAGGTTTTATTGGAACTGCATCAGAAAAGGCAGAATGATGCTCAGCAGCCCATTCCTTCTGATCTAGTTTCTGAGCCTCCTGGTCTCAGCAAGAAGCCAAGGATTGAGAAGCTTGAGGAATACTCAGGTAATTCCTGAGGATGAACACTCGATGAACCTAGGTAATTAACAGATTACCTTATTTTTTGAAACATCACAAGCCATGGCAAGCAGCTGGCAGGGAAAATATGTCAATGCTGCTGCTGTTTCTGTTGTTGTTGCCATTGTTTTCTGAACTAGTTTCCCAAGAAATACACATTATAATTAATTAATACATTGTAGTGGTTCTTCTTAGTGCAGTGCCCATGTAGCTGACCTTGTCCTTATACTGTTCCCCCTGGCAGGACCTGAAGATGTGAAGAAAAGTCTCAGGGCTACATCATCTCAGCAAGCACAGTAAGATTCAGCAGATGCACTTCTGATGGGGCTTAGGTGACTTCTACTTTTTAGAAGCTTGGCGCAGCCCAAGCAACCCTCAGCCATGACTTGGTCATGATTTTTTGTCTACTTGATGCATTCTCAGCATGCATCAGCTCTTCAACAGCATCATATTTCAGATGCACTGGATGAAAAAGTGGCTTGGAGCTGGCTGCAATCACTCAGATTTGACTTAGCATGATCAGGGGAGGATGTTGTCACTACTAATTAATGCTTAGCTAAGGATCTAGGCCACACATGGGAAAGGCTATCTAAAGTAGAATTTATATAACTTAGCATACTAGGCATACTTAGGTTGGCTGCAGCCACTACTAAGCCTTGGCACTGAGTGTTGGCCACCCTAAGTTGGTGACATTCCTTTCTAAGTTTTCATCTAGGGCTGTTCTGAGCCTCCATGCTACCACAGCAGCATCCAACATCCAAGCTTCAGCACTCTGAGCACCCAGTTGCAACTGCATTTGCTTCCTGGCTTCTCAATCAAGTTTAGTCATGTTTTTGTTTCTGGTTATTTTTTTTAAAATTTTAGGATGAACTAAAACATAATCAATTAATTAATGGCATGTGTTTCCATGTGCTTCCATGGCAGCCAAGGCTACAGCCATGAATCTTCAGCTGAAGGCCTTTGTGATCCTCAGCTTGGTGGCTTCATCTGGGCTGAGCCTCTCAAGTTCCTGAGCTTGCACCTTATTGTTGATTGCTAATTAATTAATTATTTATAATTAATTAATTAATGATTTCGCAGGAGATAAACCTAGTCTTAGACACAGTAGCACAAATATCATGTCAGCCTTTGAGCTAGTCTGTCTTCAGCATCTCAGTCTCTTGGGCACCATGTGCCTCAGCAGCTTTTTCTGATCTCAGCACATCAGCAACCTTCATCAGCATCAGTCATCAGTTCTTCTCTTGGAGCCATGGGACCTCAGCTGAAGATGGTTTGCATCATGGCTCTTGCTTGCAGCACAGGCATCAGCTTGGCTAGCATCTCAGCTACATAACAACTTGTTTTTGGGTCCTTGGATTGCATGGTTCAACATGTTTTTGTTCATTCCTCAGATGGTAGCCCTAGGTGGTACCTCAGTGGACCTACAGGCTAGGCTCAGCCAGGTATCAGATGTCATTCATGCACCTCAGGTTGCTTCTTGGCAGCAAGCAGTACCATATTTGGATCAGCTGTTAAAAATTGCTTAGGCCAATGGTAAAAACTACTTGTTTGTTTTTGCCTGGGAGCATAAAACAACACCAGGCTTGGCTCTCAGGCTTGGCTCTCTGCTTCATCTTCCTCCTGGGGCTCAAGACTGAGCTCAGCACCTTGGTGCAGGTTCTGCAGAACCTCAGAGATGACCTTTGGTATGCTTCTGATCATTCTCAGCAGAGGCTTGACTTCATCTCAGAGAAGGTCAGGGCCATGGAGCTCAGGATGGATATGACTGGAGGAAGTACCTGGGACACTCTGAGGCACCTCAAGCAGCATTTTGAAGAGTTTGACCCTCAGGCAGGTGGTGCAGCTTTGTTCTCAGAATTCTTAGTGAAGAAGCGCTGGGCACTTCTCAGTGGACCTGTCTCCCACTGGGACCAAGAAGCTCAGTTCACAGAGTGGGACTTGCTGCTGAGCACTGCTATCTTAGCCACCAGGGAGGGTGTCATGTACAATCGATTCCTCAGGGTACTTGAATTCATTTGGTTTCCTTTTTTTGTGAAGAGGAACATGTTGTTGGATGTTTTTTGTTGAGGTCTGTTGGTTTCTTGAAACCTTTTCAGCCAGCTCAGGCACTCTACAGCAGGACTGCCTCAGATGAAGAGCTCAGGCAGGAGACCCTGGTGGTGGAGAACACTCAGCGACCTGAGCTCTCAGTACTTTGGGCCCGCCACCAACCTGAGAATGACATCAATGAGTTGCTGGCCTCAGCACATGCTTTCAGCTGTGCTAAGCAACATTGGCTCAGTGCACATAGCAGGGAAGTAGGACTCAGAACCAAGGCTGAGAGGCTCAATGTGCTTAGCAGCATAGACCTCTCAGATGTGGCTGAGCCTGACCTACTTTCTCAGTGGAACATTGAAGCTGAGGTGGAATGGCACCTCAGTGATCTACAGGCTCAGAATGAATTCTGAGACAATTCAAGGGCTCAGCTTACCTGAGCAGCGTTTTTGGAAAAAGGAGTCTGCCTCAGTATCCAACATCAGTAAGTAATTAGTTAATTAATTAGTTAGTAATCATTTGGTATGATTAATTGACTAATTACTTAATTAATTAGGCAACTAGCACTTTTCTTAGTGTATTCTTGTTTTGCACCAAGCCTGCACTTCAGGTTGCAATTCTATTGACCTGGCAGTGAGGCTGAAGGACCTCAATCCTATTTTTTCCTCAGCTGAGCTTGACCTTGGGCACAGCTTAGTGTTGCCTATTTTCATGTTTTCAATTTTCTATTTTATCAACAAGTTTCTTATTATGTAGGTAAAGGTGACTCTTGTAACATGAATGCAATGTTGCAAAACTCAGGGATGGCTTGCATTCACTTCTTTGCTCCTCTTCACCCTGAGCATCCTTTTGAAGCCACTCAGTAACTTGAGAGCCCTGGTCACTAAGATGCAGCTGCTCAGGGATGAAGCTTGTTGGCACTTGAGTATAATTTTGTGCATCTGAGCTGCTTGAGGTAAACTCATTATAATTACAATTCATTATATAGTTAAATTATGTTTATATCTTTTGGGATCTTTCATTGAACCAGCTAGGAGATGAAGAAGCTTAGCAAATCCTTTGAGCAGTGGCTCAATTACTACAGCTCAGCAGTTCATTACTTCAAAGGAGCTCTCAGCAGGCAGAAAGCTCTCCACCACAAGGCTGAGGAACTCAATGTCCTTCAGGGCTTGGACATCTCAGACATCCTGGAGCCTTTGCCCAAAGAAAGGTGGAGAAAGGGTTTTATTTTATTTTTTTCACCCCCCAAAGTTGGTGCTCACAATAGAGTACCATCCAAACAATTATATTATTGAGTAACAAAGCCACTCATGAGGTACCCCCTTGAAAAATTGTCTGGGTGCTGTTTTTTAATAAGGGTTTAATAAGGCATCTAATTATTTGGGAAACCTTGCATTTTAAACTTTTAACACAAATATGGCTTTCTAAAGTGAAGGCACCAGCTTTACCCAAAGAAAGGTGGAGAAAGGGTTTTGTTTTTTTTCACTCCCAAAAGTTGGTGCTCACAATAGAGTACCATCCAAACAATTATATTATTGAGTAACTGAGCCAATCATGAGGTATCCCCTTGAAAAATTGTCTGGGTGCTGTTTTTTAATAGGGGTTTAATAAGGCATCTAATTATTTGGGAAACCTTGCATTTTAAACTTTTAACACAAATATGGCTTTCTAAAGTGCAAGGACAAGCTTTACCCAAAGAAAGGTGGAGAAAGGGTTTTGCTTTTTTTTCACTCCCAAAAGTTGGTGCTCACAATAGAGTACCATCCAAACAATTATATTATTGAGTAACTGAGCCACTCATGAGGTACCCCCTTGAAAAATTGTCTGGATGCTGTTTTTTTAATAAGGGTTTAATAAGGCATCTAATTATTTGGGAAAGCTTGCATTTTAAAGTTTTATCACAACTATGGCTTTCTAAAGTGAAAGGACCAGCTTTACCCAAAGAAAGGTGGAGAAAGGGTTTCGTTTTTTTTTTCACTCCAAAAAGTTGGTGCTCACAATAGAGTACCATCCAAACAATGATATTATTCAGTAACTGAGCCACTCATGAGGTACCCCTTTGAAAAATTGTCTGGATGCTGTTTTTTAATAAGGGTTTAATAAGGCATCTAATTATTTGGAAAGCCTTGCATTTTAAAGTTTTATCACAACTATGGCTTTCTAAAGTGAAAGGACCAGCTTTACCCAAAGAAAGGTGGAGAAAGGGTTTCGTTTTTTTTCACTCCAAAAAGTTGGTGCTCACAATAGAGTACCATCCAAACAATTATATTATTGAGTAACTGAGCCACTCATGAGGTACCCCTTTGAAAAATTGTCTGGATGCTGTTTTTAAATAAGGGTTTAATAAGGCATCTGATTATTTGGGAAACCTTGCATTTTAAAATTTTAACACAACTATGGCTTTCTAAAGTGAAAGGGCCAGCTTTACCCAAAGAAAGGTGGAGAAATGGTTTTGTTTTTTCTTTTACTCCCAAAAGTTGGTGCTCACAATAGAGTACCATCCAAACAATTATATTATTGAGTAACTGAGCCACTAATGTGCTACCTTCATGGTGGCTTTTTGCTGACTAAGGTGACCCAGCAAGTCAGAGCTAGAGGTGGAGGAGCTGAAGCTACACCTGGGAAGGGTGCCACTGGCAGCCCTGAGTCTTCACCAGCCAGCTCAGGAAAGGTACAGTATGGCCTGGGCAAGTTCTTTGGCTCAGCAAGCCAGAAGAAAGAAGCTCAGCCAGTGCCATTGCACCTGCAACTTCAGCCTTTCAAAAGGCAGAGGCTTGGCAGATTTCAGGAAGATGCTCTCAGAGAAAAGAATGAAGCACTCAGACAGCAAGCTGAGTTTGAAGCTTCACAAGCCACAAATGAACCTGAGCTTATTGAGGCAGCACAGAAAAGAAAGAGATTGATGACTAAAGAGCCATCCAAATCTCCAAAAGCCAGCCCTCAGTCAACAAACAGAAAAAAACCAGGCTCATACAATAAAAGGGTTGAAGTCTCAGCTGCTACTAAGTTGAAATATTGCCAGGAGATGAAGGCAGTCAAAGACACTTTCAGCAGTCTACAAGATTTCTGGGCAGCTCAAGTGGAGAAGTATGGCATCAGAAAGGATGCTCTGAAGAACATCTTGTCTAAGGAAGGGCATTGGGAAAAACTTGTGGCTGAGAAGGATCTCAAAAGCAAGAATAAACATCAGTTGAGCAAGAGGAAAAGAGCCTCAGGAGCTGGCAGAAAGGTTCCATTCTCAGACATCATCTCAAAAATGAAGCAGTGGCTCAGCATTGAAAGAGCATGTGGCCACACCATTGCTAAGCAGGATTTGCTTGCTGAGTATCTTGGCAGGCTTCAGCTCACAGCCAATGAGCTTAGAAACAATGCTCAGGTGCCTGAGATACCTGCACTAAAGAGGGCTGAGCTTCTGGCAGATGCTAAGGAAAGAGAAGTCAGGAAAGAGAAGCTCTGCAACAGTGACTCTTACAGGAGAAAGACTAAGGCTCAGCTGGTCAAATGGCTTGATGCTAAGTACATGTCCACTGAGCTAGTTACAAACATCTCCCAGGTAGAAGCCCAAACCAGGACCAAGCTGACCTGGCAAGAGTTTGACCACACATTGTGGCTAGCAACATGTGCATCTCAGCAGACATTAGCTGACAGCAACAGGCTCAGCAGCCCTGCCCAGTTCATTTCAGAAAGGTCTCAGTTGGTCATTGGATTCTCTGATCAGGTGCCTTTGTGGGCTAAGGCTACAGGTAGAAGAGCTGTCTTTGCTGAGGAGGAACTGCATGCCTCAGCTGATGTCAAGGACTACTCTTCAGTCAGGCTAGCCATCAGTGAAGCCATGCACTCAGAGCATGGGCCTGACATGTTGATAGGGCCCATTGTACCATCCACACCTCAGCCTCAAAGAAAGTTCAGCTTTGAGTCATCTCCCAAGGAGTCAGTAGTGAGGCAGCTCAGCTTTGCATCAGCAGCCAGCAGCCCTCCAGCCAGCCAACCTGAGCAAGATTCTCTGGTGAAGCAGGGCAGCTTTGATTCACCTCCACCCAGCCAATCTGAGCAATGTCTCTTTGGCTCAGCCAGCCCTGCTCCAGGAGATGCTGAGCAAATGGTCCCAGCCAGCCCTCAGCAAGATGCAGAAGCCAACATTCAGAAAGATGCAGCAAGCTCAACCCAGCCCTCAGCACCAGCAGCCAAGCCAGCTTTGCCTCAGCCAGGATCCACCACTCTCATTGGAATCTCAGGGGAGGATAGATACAGGATCACATATGAAGCCAGGCAGCTCCTGCACTCAGTTTATGCCGATGAGTCTCAGGAGATCATTGGCTCAGTTGGCAAAGGGCTGTTAGTTGTGCCAGGTGAATGGGCCAGACTGAGCAACATCTCAGAGAGTGGCACCTGGCTCAGTGATGAAACCTTCAAAATTGGTGATAAGGTCATCACCAGGACTCAGGGAAGCTCAGCTGGGAGAGTCATGCTGCCCTACAGGAGGCTGAGGCAGAGCCACCCTGAGCTCATGTCTAAGGTTGAGATCATGCAGCAGCTTGCAGCCAATGTGGACTCAGTTATCCTCAGCTGGAGCATCCAGGCTCAAGCTGCCCAGTACCCTGCATCCATTTGGATGAGGGATTGCTTCTCCTCAGTGTTCAGTGACTCAGCCACTGAGTCCATGGCCTTAGCAAATCAGTTAAGCTGCCTTGTGGCTGAGAAGTGCACCTCTAAGTTGCAAATCACTGACACTGATTTTGCTAAGCAGTTCAAGGCCTTAGTGAGACACAAGCTCATTGATCTCAGAGCCCAGTGGCAGACCCAGAGAAAGGTGGAGCACTCAGTTTGGAAAGTTGGCCCCTTAGAAATTGTCACTGCAGTTGTGGCAGCTCAAGAAGCAATGGCTGAGAAGAACCTCAAAGATGAATGGGTCCTCAGAGCTGCAGTGAGGAATGGGATCCTGGTCTACAGGCCTGATCCAGCCTCAGGGAAGCTTGTAGAACTCCTGTCTCAGAGCTGGGCTAAGGAGATGGGCTTAGAGGTTGGCACCAAGAGGTACAGTCCTGAGTGGCTCAGAGACAGGCTCAAGTGGAGAGATGGTGAGGGAGTGCCTGCAAAGGCAGATTGGAGTCTGAGCAGCACAGCGAAGCAAATCTCAGACCTCCAAATCTGGGACTATTACAACCCTGAGGATGAGAAGGACTGCATTGAGGATGACCTCCAGCCAGAGATCACTGATGCCATTGCTGAGGACTTGGAGCTAGAACTTCAAAACTCATTGTCCTTGAGGATTCATCCTTCCCTCAGAAGAGCCCAAATCAGAAGAATGGGGACTGCTGAGTATCAAAGCAAGAAAGACAAAGCTGTTGTTAAGAGGGGCAGGCAGAGGAAGCTCAGAAAGCTGCTGAGGAAGCACAAGAGCAAACTTGTGCAAAAAGTGGCTGAGAAACTCTCAGGCATGAGCAGAGATGAAGCTTTGGCTGAGCTCCAGCCTGAGGCCAGGCAGAAAAGCAAGCCTAAGAAAAAACTCAGCCTAGCCTTCAAAGCTTCCATCAAGAACAAAGCTTCCTGCAAAACCAAGCCCTCAGCTAAGCTCAAGAGCTTGAAGAAAAAAGCTGAAAAACAAGCTTCAGCTAAAGCCTTAGTCAAGGCTGGCTCCAAGCAGGACCTTTCTGAGAAACCACCATTGCCTCCACCTGAGCAAGCACCACCTGCTGAAATTGAATTTGATGATCCTCTTTTCAATCAAGAAGTTGTGATTGTTTCAGAAGCAGCAGGCAGGCTCAGCTTTGGCAAGCATGGCAAGCTCACTTATGGCAGCACACCAGCTACATACATCTGTGTGACTGACTCAGGTGCATATCATGTTGAGCCTGAATGGGTGGAGATCAAGAGCTCTAAGGCTAAAGTTCTGAAGGTGAAGTGGCCTAAGTGGACCCAGCTCAGCAAGAGAGATCTCAGCCTCATGCTGAGCCAGCTGAGCTGCAATCCTGAAGATGAGGTTGGCTTGAGCCCAAAGGAGTGGAGTATCCACTCAGTGATCCCATGCCCTAAGGAAATCCCTGAGATGGAGGATCAGCACCTTTGGCTTGGCTGGGCCCTTCTCAGATGGTGCTTTGACAAGGCTAATGTTGCCCTCCCAGAAGTCTTAGGAGTTCACTGTGTGGACCCAATCCTCAGCAAGCTGATCCTTGAAAATGATGGCAACCCTGAGCAGCTGGAGGGCCTCTCAGAAGGCATCAAGAAAAGCTGGTCTCAGCACTGCAAGCTTCTTTTGGTTCCAGTGTATTCTCAGTTTCATTGGACCTTACTGGCAGCTCAGAGGGCAGGGCTTGGGCAACCCATCACTTGGAGGAGGTATGACTCCCTCAGCAAAGAGCATGAAGAATCCCATCCTCAGCAGATCTTCATGGGCCAGTTGATTGACCCTGATTTCAATCTCCCCCCCCTCAGCAACATTGCCACTCAGCCTGTGGGCAGCAATGCTTGTGGCTGCTATGTGCTGCATTACATGGAGGAAGAGCTGAGGCTTTTCAGGGGTGAGTGGCCTTCAGTCTGGCCTGAGGATGGCTGGAAGGATTGGAAACTCAGGTTGGTCACTATTGTGCCTAAGCTGCTGGCTCATGCAAATGCTCTCAGCGAAGATGCCAAAATCAGACATGCTAAGCTTGAGTCCCAAATGGCTGGCATTGCTCAGCAAAAAAGCAAGGCTGAGAAAAAGCTGAGCAAGCTGACTGACATCACCTCAGCTGCCTACCAGACTGCCAAGGACCAGCTGGACAAGAACTCAGTGAGGTTCACTTGGAAAAACCTCTCTCAGGACTCAGTTCACAAGGTCAAGCTCCTGAAAGATTCCTTTGGCAAATGTTCTAAGTGCAGGTGGCAGTCAGGCTGCCTGAGCTGTGATGCCTACAAATGCCTCAGGTACCACCTGCACTCAGAAGCTGCTAAGGTTCACAAGCTGCCTTATCTCAGCACAGGCCCTGAGGACCTGGAGCAGCTGCTCAAGTCACCTACCCTGGCAATCTCAGCAAGCTCATCTTCAGCACCTATTTCTTCGAGCTCAGCTGCACCTACCTCATCAACATCAGCTGCACCTGCCTGATGCTCTACTGAGAGACAGTGATTTGCAGCTTTGCACTGGGCAAGGCTCAGTGCTTTTCACCTTTGTAGTGAGATAATTGATCTCAAGATTTTTTAAATAAGTGTCAAAAAAGCACCAGCTTGCATGTGCTGCATGCGGTTGCATTTGAAAATTGTTTGGGTGTTGGTTTGTAATTAGTTGGGTTTTAATAAGAAATTTTGAGAATTCCAAAGGAATGAAGCTGAGAAAAGGGTTTTGTTTTTTCACTCCAAAAAACTTGGTGCTCACAATAGAGTACCATCCAAACAATTATATTATTGAGTAACTGAGCCACTCATGAGGTACCCCTTTGAAAAATTGTCTGGATGCTGTTTTTTAATAAGGGTTTAATAAAGCATCTAATTATTTGGGAAACCTTGCATTTTAAAGCTTTAACACAAATATGGCTTTCTAAAGTGAAAGGGCCAGCTTTACCCAAAGAAAGGTAGAGAAAGGGTTTTGTTTTTTTTTTCACTCCAAAAAGTTGGTGCTCACAATAGAGTACCATCCAGGCAATTATATTATTGAGTAACTGAGCCACTCATGAGGTACCCCTTTGAAAAATTGTCTGGATGCTGTTTTTTAATAAGGGTTTAATAAGGCATCTAATTATTTGGGAAACCTTGCATTTTAAAGCTTTAACACAAATATGGCTTTCTAAAGTAAAGGGACCAGCTTTAGCCAAAGAAAGGTGGAGAAAAGGTTTTATTTTTTTTTTCACTCCCAAAAGTGGGTGCTCACAATAGAGTACCATCCAGACAATTATATTATTGAGTAACTGAGCCACTCATGAGGTACCCCTTTGAAAAATTGTCTGGATGCTGTTTTTTAATAAGGGTTTAATAAGGCATCTAATTATTTGGGAAACCTTGCATTTTAAAGCTTTAACACAAGTATGGCTTTCTAAAGTGAAAGGGCCAGCTTTACCCAAAGAAAGGTGGAGAAAGGGTTTTGTTTTTTTTTCACTCCCAAAAGTTGGTGCTCACAATAGAGTACCATCCAAACAATTATATTATTGAGTAACTGAGCCACTCATGAGGTACCCCTTTGAAAAATTGTCTGGATGCTGTTTTTTAATAAGGGGTTAATAAGGCATCTAATTATTTGGGAAACCTTGCATTTTAAAGCTTTAACACAAATATGGCTTTCTAAAGTGAAAGGACCAGCTTTACCCAAAGAAAGATGGAGAAAGGGTTTTGTTTTTTATCACTCCAAAAAGTTGGTGCTCACAATAGAGTACCATCCAAACAATTATATTATTGAGTAACTGAGCCACTCATGAGGTACCCCCTTGAAAAATTGCCTGAGTGCTGTTTTTAAATAAGGGTTTAATAAGGCATCTAATTATTTGGAAAACCTTGCATTTTAAAGCTTTAGCATAAATATGGCTTTCTAAAGTAAAGGCACCAGCTTTACCCAAAGAAAGGTGGAGAAAGGGTTTTGTTTTTTTTTCACTCCCAAAAGTTGGTGCTCACAATAGAGTACCATCCAAACAATTATATTATTGAGTAACTGAGCCACTCATGAGGTACCCCTTTGAAAAATTGTCTGGATGCTGTTTTTAAATAAGGGTTTAATAAAGGGTTTTGTTTTTTTTTTCAATCCCAAAAGTTGGTGCTCACAATAGAGTACCATCCAAACAATTATATTATTGAGTAACTGAGCCACTCATGAGGTACCCCTTTGAAAAATTGTCTGGATGCTGTTTTTTTAAATAAGGGTTTGATAAGGCATCTAAAATAAATTAATTAAAAATAAACATAAATAGAAAAGTAATTAAAAAGAAAAGTAAAGTTAATTAAAGCATTTGGAAAAATATTAAAAAAAAAAATCTGGAAAAAAAATCTCACAATAGAGGCCCCCCCCCAACAATTGGCATGTGACTGAATTAGGAGCAAGAAATTTCTCACAATAGGGTACCATCTCTTTAATCAGGTGCAAACATTATATATATACATGATATAATAAACTCACCACTCTTACTAGATCAGAAAGAAATGGACTGTAACATTAGGCAAGATATATCATATGATTCGGTCTACCACATTCACTTAGTCGAGTATGAAAACCTTGGTGACTGTTTCCAGATTGGTCTCAAAAACTAGATCCGACAATATTCTACCATGTCCAAGAAAAAAAATTAGAGCATATAGTGTAGTTCTTTCCCCGAGTAACATTTTCTTATTGGAAACGACACTTTTCTGATTTTTGTTGGCAACGATGACCTACTAGGATGGCAACCGAATGTTAGCAACCCATCCCAAACAAATGTCTGAATCAGTGAATTCCAGTGCTAGAGCTCGTGATGGAACAGTTCGGAAATGGAGCTAAAACCTGTGGATCCCTCTTAAGATGTTCGAAGTGTATCCGTATGCATATTCACAATATATGCAACTATGAACTAATGTGGTACATCCAATCATCAACCATTCCCAATTTCACCAGACATGGATTGCCAGAATCAGGTGGTGGAATTGGGGATGGATTCTTACATATATATATACTATATATACTACATATATACTATATATATATACTATATATATATATACACCTGTGTATCCATAAAGATTGTGCTATACTCCATATACATATATATATATATATATATATATGGATGGTGATAATCCCCTAGATATCAGGTAGAATAGCCTTCAGAACCAATCAACAGGGGTCAATTGGTAAACATACTTCAGGTAAAACCAAGTATACAACAACATCAAGCCATATAACAACAAATCGACTATAACACCAAATAGATCCAAATAGAATATGCAAAAGATTGTCTATATCAGGTTATATATATATCTATTGGATTGTTGAGTTCAACACAACCTATTTTTGTCCAAAAATAGATCCAATAGATTTGGTTCTATTCGCAAGTCTATGTTGGTTATGCAAGGTGAGGCCCCATAGCTAAGTTCCCTTATATAACGTGGTTCACGTTTGCGTTTATGGATCAATATACCTATAGTATCCTAGGGTTTATGGGTTAATGGGTTTATAATATACCCATAGTTAACATTTGGATTTATGGAGAATTTACTTATATTATCTCATATTCCCTATGGAACCAAACACCTCCTGAGAAGGTACAAGACACCCCCCAGTCATCATACCCTAAACACTTCCTAAGAAGGTACGATAGGGTATAACTTCAGGATTGGGGATATCCCAGCATTGTAATCCCATTATAGTCCCAATGTTTTGTAGTTACCAACTAGGGTCTATGTGGAATATACGTATATATTATTATTTTCTATTATCCTATATTATCCTATGTTCAATGGATTGCTTTAAGGGAAAATTGAGACCGGAAAACCCCATGATCTTCATGGGAAAATCTATGATTTCCGGTGAAGATTTTCCCAAACAAACCAATCCATTGATATGTTGGTTCATGTTTTTTTGTACTTGGTGGCTCATCCCACGAATCGTAAGTGGGTTAGTTCACCCCAGTTGTAAGTGGATTAACCCTACTTATCCCGTTTATGACTGGGGTTATAACCCACTTACGATTCGTGGGATGAGCCACCAAGTAGGACAACTTAGACAAACAACTGCAGCGATGTTCCAAGTCACCCTGGAGGCTGCCACTTCCTGCCATGCTTCGTAGCCGCCCAAAATTACGTCCTCCTCCGCCGGAGGAAGCATTGGTTTTTGATCATCTACAATCTATTACATATATAATTGATAATCCATGTGATTTCATGGTTTGTAAAAGAACATATATATATATGATATATATATATATGATATATATATGATATATATATGATATATATATATATATATATGATATATATATGATATATATATATATATATATGTGATATGAAATGATATAAAAGATGTGATTTGATATGATATAATATGATATGATATGAAATATGTATATATATATATGATATATATATATATATAGGACATATACATGTATATAATAATATGCATGAATGAATATATATATAACAATATATATATACTGGGAATATGCCATAGATATCCGTAGATGATGTGTATAACTCGCCAATTCCGTTGTGAACCAGGAGTTTGTTTTGTTTCCTTGAATTCTTTGGTTCAATGAATCGTCTACGTGTCTGTGTCTACCCCCTTCGCTGTTCATAGAATTGGATGATGGGAACATTTACAGGAAACCCCTATATTTGATGGTAAAAACCATGCTTTCCTATAGATGTTCCCTTCAACCAATCCATTTTCGTACGAAAAATCTCCTCCTCTTCGCTCCGCCGTTGTTTCAGCTCCTCTCCGTGTGAGGACTCCTGGAGGCCGTGGTGCCCAGGAAGCCCCCAAAAAAGGTTGGCCACTGGATGGTGACCCCAAGTTTTAATCCCCTAATCAACTATGATATACCCTCTGGTTATTTAACATAGCCATGAAAAATCCCCATTTTTAATAGGTAAACCATCTATAAATGGGCCATTTTCCATAGCTAAGTTAAATAACCAGAGGGTATATCATTGTTATATTATCTTAGTGTTGTTAAAACACACATTTTAATTGATTTATAATCCCCATGAATACTATAGTTTTATTGCGTTTTATTCCCCTAATCAACCCTAGTTATTGGACTTATTTGCACCAACTTAGCCGACTATGGGGCCCCATCCTGCACCTACCACAAACCTCTCCGTAGATCTTCGTTCCCAACATGTTGCCCCACGATACCGGCCCTCCATAAGCTAGGACTTTACACATGGTGCTGCAATCCAGTGTTCAAAAACCATATCAATATAGATTTTTATACATATTGGACTACATCTAGATGTATTATATATATAATATATATAACGTATATATATATATAATATTATACAGGTACACCCCAACCCGGACGTTGCTCCACACTTTCAATCGTCATAACCATAATCATAATCATAATCATCATCATCATCATCACATCAAGATCATTATCAAATTAAAAGTTGCCACCCCCTCTGAACAATATGTTGACTGGGGTAATAACAACAACTTTATCTTTATGAGGGTTCAAAGTTCGCCACCCCCTCTGAACAATATGTTGATTGGGGTAAAAGCATCAACTATATCTCCATAAGGGATCAAAATTCGCCACCATCTTCGCCACCCCCTATGAACAATATGTTGATTGGGGTAATAAGTAAGTAATAACATCAAATTTATCTGCATAAGGGATCAAAATTTGCCACCCCCTATGAACAATATGTTGATTGAGGTAATAACATCAACTTTATCTTCATATCCACCTGAAGTCAGACGCGGCGCAACGTCAGGGTTGCAGCGTACAGGTATCATATCAGCAGCTCGTTTGGTTTTATAATTCTTTATCCATTCCCTCCGATTGCAGGTTTGTGCCACCAAGTGAGGCCCCCTTTCCACCAGGCGAAGAAAAAACATCTTGGTGATTTCATATATCCCATATCGAATTTCTGGTGCAACAATCATTGAATTACAATAATGTAAGTAATATAATCTAATCATTTAACACAACTGGTTGGTGGTTTGAACCCATCTGAAAAAATATGAGTTCGTCAGTTGGGATGATTATTCCCAAGATATGAAAAAAAAGTGCCAAACCACCAACCAATAAGTCACAATAGTTATATGCTGACTGCCAATATCTTTGATCCCGCGAAATCGATGGTCAAATTCCATGGAATCCCCACAGTCCCAATTCATCCCCTCAAATACTGGGTTTTGCCATTTTACATCTAAGCCTCCGTAAATATGCGTAAATTACAATATTACACTAACCTGAAACTTGCGGCTATTTGGGGATGATTCCCCGAATCCTATAGCCATGATTCCAGGGTTCGGTCACGACGTGAGGTCGTCATACCCAGATCTGTTCGCCAAGACGCCAACATGCGAAGTAAGACTTTGGAGATGCTCGGCAAGCGATAATCAATCTTCGCGCCGCAGGCGGCTGGGCACCTAGTGAGACTCATTGGACTTACAAAGTGGGTCAATAATTTGTTAGCAATTTAGCCCATCAGGATCCAAGTGAAACCTGGGAAATCTCCTCCTTCATGGATTCTCCTAGCTAATCCTAGCAGTTCCGGGATATCATCCCATCTGGGGGGAGACTTTCCGGTAAACTCATATAGCTAAGATATGGATGACCTGATTTAGTTCCATGATTTCTACTAAAAATGCTGCTGTTCCATATAGCAAGCTCTTCCTTTACTGGAGGCTATCTCCAATCGCCCCTTGTTGGCGAGACCGGGCAGCTTGAGGGTCTCCTATCTGACCCCAAAATGGAGCTTTGTGTCAACCAACAATGGTGAGAAAATGTGCGAATACTGCTTTTCTACCCACGCAAAGCATCACTAATCCTACCTAAAATATCTTAGATACCCGCAAACCGTTGTTTCTTTGCTGATGAATATGTTCCTATCAAAGACAAACATACCAATGTTCACCTACCAATCACAGATGATGACCCGGAAAAAATAAACAGCCAATAATGTATACAATATTAGACAATATTAAAGACGCACCATGGCATCTTACTATCCTCCGCTAATGAACATCCCCATGAAAACCTCAATATTAACAATCATATGGTTGATCATATATATATATATGATAATCGATTAATATTCCATACAATATCCCTATGATATCACCATCTGATACCCCAATATTAACCATGAACCAATGGCTTTCAGTTCCACTGCTTTCAGACATTTCCACCAATCACCTCGGCTTTGGAGCGCCATCATCCAGTTTGGTGACTGCCCACAAACGCAGGCACTGCTGACAGAAGGACCTCAGTGACCAGTCGCGAACCTCACAGGCTGGGTCTACAACGACGACTCATGAATTGTGGAGGCCCTCATCTGCAGTTGAATGGCTACAAAGATAAAGACATACAAGGTGAGGCCCTGAGTTTTAAGTTGTAAGATGTTGTAAGACTATATATATATACTGTATACCCAACAAAAATAGTTATATCAACTTTATATTCCCCATATTTTTTTTTAAATAAACCCATCAGCAATAGTTATCTCCCCCATAAACCCAGGAACCTGACCTTTTTCCCATCCCAATCCGTGGGGTCTCCAGGTCTCGGGACTCGCCACAGCACGGGAGGGTCACTGGATCCAACAGGAGTTCCGAGCAAAGTTCGCAGAGCCATTCCGCAGGCGCCATGGCTGCATGGGGATGGGCAGAAGATGTTGTAGAATCATATGAATTTATGGTTAATTTATGGTTAATTTATGGTTAATTTATGGTATCATGGTATTTCTAGTATATTAAATTATGGTTAATATGTTCAAATATGTTCACCAAATGTTCACCAATCATGAACCTGTTCAAATATCATATTTGATCTATGTATATATGATCACCACCGTTTTAAGGTGGGGGGACATACCCAAAATGTAAGCTACATGTTTCAAAGTGTTCTTGAGGGGGGCCTTGAACATGTAAGCTTACATTTTGAATGTATTTTGAAGACCCTCCCCACAAAAACGACACCTGGGGGACGTTCAGGGACCAATTTTACATTTAAGGGGCAAAAAATGTATCTTACATTTTGGTATGGTCCCCCCCTGAACAGTACCCTTCAAGGGGTGGTGATTATACATTCATCATGTTCAAATATGTTCAAAGATCTTCAAACATGGAGAAAAATGTTCACCAACCATGCATGATACCCAGCTACGTCACGCCAGGCAAGATGCTGCAGCCACTCCTCCTCGAAAGGTTCGTTCAAGAGAGCCGCGCTCAGAGACATGTAACTGGACCTGAAAGCCGGAACAGGAGGATTTCCGGATTCTGGCAGCACGATTTTTTTCTGGTAATTTCTACAGTTAAAGCCCTAGAAACCAGTGATTTCTATGGTCATAAATGGGGTAATCATTCCGTAAATGTTGTTGTAACCGACTTATAACTGGTATTTCGGGCCATAAATGCAAATTTATACCTTCCATACTTCAAAAAGAAAGTAAAAAAACATGATTCTGAGTATGACACAGTATTTCTACAGTTATGGCCATTTATCAGTTATAAGTACTGAACTAACCCCATTTATAGAATGTTTGTTATCCCATAGAAATCACCAGTTATAACTTTCATAAATGGCCATAACTGTATCTTTATGGTAGTCAACCAACAACTATCTATGTGGTAATGAACCACCCAACTATGGAGGTTTCCCATGGGGATTTCCCATGAAATATACAGTATTTCCTCACTGTAGCTATTCTCTTCATAGAAACAGCCCATGTCTTCACGGCACATCTCCGTTGGAATCACCGCTCGTCTCGGCTCGGCGATCCAGGAGTGGAATCTGTGGTTTTTCGGGATCGAATTGATGTCCTATTCTCTCACGATATGGTTATACCCTCTGGTCTGGTTATTTAACATAACCATGGTATAGATGGCCCAAAAGTAACACATATTCATGTGGAAGGTTTACCCTCTGGTAAACGTTTACATAACTGATGGGAAAATCACCATGCTATTAATGGGAAAACTCACTATAAATGGTCATTTTCAATAGCTGTATGGATTATTTAACACTGCAGTGTTCCAATATTAACATAGAACACTCCAGAGAAACCATGGTGAAAAGTAGGGAAGATGATATCATATATTTGGTATCATACAATTGACACTGGGAGTTTAGTATACCCTCTGGTTATTTAACATAGCCATGGTATAGACCCATAGAAAAAGATGGTTTACCTATTAATAGCATGGTGATTTTCCATGGCGAACTGTTAAACATGGCCCATTTATAGATGGTTATAATTTGGTTATTTTACCCTCTGGTAAACGTTTACATAACTGATGGGAAAATCACCATGCTATTAATGGGAAAACTCACTATAAATGGTCATTTTCAATAGCTGTATGGATTGTTTAACACTGCAGTGTTCCAATATTAACATAGAACACTCCAGAGAAACCATGGTGAAAAGTAGGGAAGATGATATCATATATTTGGTATCATACAATTGACACTGGGAGTTTAGTATACCCTCTGGTTATTTAACATAGCCATGGTATAGACCCATAGAAATAGATGGTTTACCTATTAATAGCATGGTGATTTTCCATGGCTATGTTAAATAGCCAGATGGTAATGGTTATTTTAACATATTGGAATATTAATCTGGTAAAATATGGTTCATTTTGAATATAACCTAATATAACTATTTGAATCATTTTAACTATAATGCTTCATTATTCACCAATATTCCATATTCATATTCCATATGTTGAATTTATTCCATATTCATCCATAATGGTGAATATATTCTCGAATATCACTGGTTATTTATGTTATCATTCACTGGTTATACGTCCTGTTACCTGTAACAACTATCTATGGAATATAACTATGGAATATATCTGGTTATTTTCAACCATAATGGCTCATATCAATGGTCATAATGGTTAAAAAAAACATTGCATATTCAACCATTGATATGAACCATATAACTATTATGAATAGCTTATGATAGTTAATGGTCATCAATTGGTTAAACATAAACCATTTATATAACCATTATAACCCTTGATGAATATGAGAGATCCATCTAGCACAATGCACACCATATCCGTTTGGATCCGATCTCCACTGGGATACGATCCGGTGAAACCACAAACACTGGCTCCAAATGGCTGGTTGGTGGTTGAGCCTACCCCCCTGAAAAATGATGGAGTGAAAGTCAATGGGAAGGATGACATCCCATATATGAAATGGAAAATAGAAAAATGTTTGAAACCACCAGCCATAGTCATATTAGGAAGCACGTTAGTAATCAGTCAATATAATATGGTAATCAATTATTATAATCAATCAACCAGTAATCATATTAGTAGTAATTATATCAATGGTTTCTAATAAGCCAATAATATCGGCGTAATCATATTAGTAATCAATCCCGATCAATGATTACGAATCATGACTAATCCCCTGGTTTTGTGGGTTCAACAGTTCAACATATTACTGTCCATCAGGTACTAACCACTTTCAGACGCCCAACAACCGCTGCTTGGTTGTACACATATGTATATATATATATACATGTACTTGGGCCATTCAAGAGACACCTATCCCATCTCATTATACACGTTGATTGATAGGTGTCCCTGATGTGGGCTAGTTCATAATCTGCAATAATCAGCTAATATAACTCCTTACAATGAACTATATATAATAACCAATCAACAAGGGCATCTTGGTCATAGTTCATCGGCTCATTCAAATTGTATACATGTATATATATATATATATATACATGTATGAAGAACAAAGCACAAAATACAATATCCTCAATAATCCTCAGCATATGTCCATGTCAAATCATGTTAAAGCTTATTAAATCCTCAAATCCTTAAACCATAAAAAATATCCCTATGGTTTATAAAACTGTACCTTCTCTTATTATCCCACATGGTATTAAACCATTAAGCCATATTAAACCACCACCGCCATGGACCATCCACCCATCACCAAGGTGCCAGAAACAGCCCGCTGCCGGCACGTCTCGGAGCAGCGTAGGGATGAAACCTGGCCCAAAAAATCTGGGATGAGGGGATTTCCATGTCGTCATGAGGCTACCCTAAAATAGATGGTTTATCTCATGGAAAATCATGTATAAATGGCCATTGATAGTTGATTTACTTCTCAAAAATGTGATTTTCCATAGCTATAATCTGGTTGATGGTATACCTACCCCTCTGAAAAATATGAAAGTCCAATGGGAATATTATTCCCAACTGAATGGAAAAAACAATGTTCCAAACCACCAACCAGTAATGGAAAATTCAATCAAACAGTGCCCCATTTTAGGAAACCTCCATGAACAACTAGGGGATGTTGATTAAGAAAATGACGGGGACAAAATTGATCTTTTACCATGATGAAAAAATGCCATCGTTGATTTAATACAGATGTCTTTATTACCATGCTATATACCAATGGCCAATTCATATACCTAAAATGGAGGTACGTTAGTACCGTGACGCCATATTTTGGGATGATGTCTGCATAGGTCTTACATAGATCTTATATATGATAGGTACGAGAACCTCCTATTTAGGCGCCTGAAATGGCCATTGATTATATGTTGATCTACCATGCTTTTTCTGGGAATATCACAAAACATTCATCGGTGATTTAGAGGGACATCTTTCATGAGATAAATGGGATATTTCCATGTTGAAAAACCAGGAAGACACACATAAATTGGTGAATGTGTGAGTTTAAAGGGGGGAGCTGTAGTTAGATGGGCTTGTAAACCAACTTATAACTAAGGAGGCCCAAAGGGAGTGATATGGCAGGGAATATGGACGAATGACGATGATGAATATTGCGATCATTGATTTAAAGGTCATTGATATAGTGATACGACTGATATTGCATGCTTTTAAAGAGGGAATGTAGCAATATTACAATTGGTGATTTACAGGGACATATGATGGAATAAATGGGCTATTTCCCATGTTGAATAGGTGACATAATGGAATATGGGAAAGATTTGAGATAATGGGGCATATCACCAACAGTGTGGGGTAATATGATGATGACAAATCTATGATCGTTGGCCTAAACATGATGGCGTAAGCGGGATAGACTGGTGATATGACCACCACTGTAGTGTGGGATGATGAACAAGTATGCTTTTTTACAATCTAAATGGGTACATAACTTGTGGCACTATCAACTCATGGTTATACAGTGATGCTTTCTATTAAGGCTTTCCCAAGCATGTGGTATACTGTATACCTCAAAATCGCGAAATTCCAAGTATCACTGCAATGCAATGATAAACCATAGGATGTTGTGGTACCCTATTTTTGGAACAACACCATATATATATATATACATTATTTCAGGCCCAAATAGTGGATTGCAGCCTCATCATCCCAGGTTTATATAAACTGTAGAGTGCTCGTTGACGATAATCATCCCAGGATATTTTGTTCTAGTGCGTGGTTGAAACCCTTAGAACACATTAAAAGGCAATTCGGGTTCATTAACATCTGGTAATTTAACATAGCTATTGAAAATTACAATTTAGTTCGTTGATTTACCCAAAAAAAATGGTGATGATGGTGATGTTCAATAGTTTTTTTGTATGTTTACCAGAGGATAACATCTGAGCAGTGTTCAAAAGCCTGTGTCGTCCCTTGATACTGGATAATAGGATGTCCCAGTTCATGGATTGTGGTAATCCCCAAGATGTATAGGGTAGTGTAACACAAAAAAAGCATATAATCATCATCCAATCATCATTTATTTTAGCTATTTAAGTACATAAATATACATCCCCATCTGTTGATAGTTAAGATTTTTATTGAGCATGTTTGAATATTGTTAAATCTCCATTAAACACAAACTATCCCAAACTAATGATCATTGACCAGTTATATCCACAAGCATATCCCCATATATTTTGCTGGTAAAACATGGTAAAACCCCCTATTAAATTATGATGATGAACTCATCAACCGAAAGGCGTGTCTCGCAAATGAAACATCCCTATATCCTGAAAACAGATTACATAAACCTCATACAACCACATACAAGCCCTATTCCCTCCAGTAAATGAACATAGACCCTGAAAAATAGGGGTTGGAAGATTAGTTGCCACTAAAGAATGGTGATTTTCAGGGTTTATGTTAATTTGCAAGAGGGTCATTGATGGTTAAATCTCATCAAAACCCTATATCAGGGGTCGGTAAATGTCCTATTTTTTCACATCACCCAAATATTGGGGATATTTCATCTCCAGATATTTGAAAGTGATGTTCAAAAATCCCCAAAATGGGACATTTACCAAGCCCTGTACCCTCTGGTAATTTAACATAGCTTTTGAAAATTGCCATTTATAGTGGATTTTCCCATGAAAAAATTTGTGATTTTCCATAGTTATGTTAGTTTACCAAAGGGTATATGTAACAGTTGCTTAGCACTGCTCATTGGCATCGCCCGGATTCCCGTATGGACCTCGCCACATCGACCGCAGCCCTTCAGTGCTAGCGACCTGCGACGTCGTGTTGTTTTTTTTTCCGTGGGTTTTCGACCCAGTCAAAACACATGAGAGAAGTTTAATTACTATATTTACGTAATATATATATATATATATATATATGTATACACACTGTATATACATACATTTATCTATTGTGCATTACTATTTATGTACATGAATACGTTCATATGTGCTATATATATATATACACGTACACCTTATGTATGTAGTATATATATATATACTGTATATATTAATGATTTACTTCTGCTGGTTGCTTAACACGTGTAACTTGTAGCTTGGATCTGCATCCCAGTGATGTAATTTCTACAGCACAATGGCTTTGGCCACTAAATCACTCATCTGAAATAAATATATGACCGAGAATGGGGTATGCCCTAGATGTAGAAAGAGGCCCATTTATAAATGGATGAATTACCTCTCTGTCTATGTTTGAAAATGGTATCCAAAATGGCCATTCAAGTAAAACAAGCTTGATGAAGCAGTAGGGGTACTTTCTTTTGAACAAACACATAATAAATATATATATATGTATAATATACTTCGTTTCGAGCTGGAGGTATCATCGGCTGAGATCTCACCGGAATCAACCATGTATGATTTTACCAAAAACAAAACTGATCCAAACAATACAGATTGAATAGTATGTTTGCGGTCTATTCGCTTCCTGATTTGTGGTGTCATGCCCATTGAAGTATGAGTCAAACTTGAACACACCCTTTGTTTGCCACGGTTCAATACATAATGAAAACTAAAACCTTTGGTCCCCCTGCGCATCAAATCTTGACCCTGACGCAGCTCAGATGGGGATCATGGCCCATCCCCACGAAAAATCTCCCTATGAAATATCCCTCTATCCGCATGATGCTTGGCTATTCTTCATATTACCCTCTGGTAATGACTAACACTTTGCGAACTTGAACATGGCACATTTATAGTTGATTTACCTGTGAAAGATGGTGATTTTCCATAGCTTTTTGTATGTTTACCAAAGGCTACCCTCAAACGTGTCATTCATGGCTTGTCCGCCCGGTCCCCAGGTCCCCAAGGCTCGGCCTCCCACGGACTTCGCAGGAGGTGTGTGGTCTGTTTCTCCGGCAGCAGGACAACTGCCTCGACATCAGCAGGGGTTGGAAGATTAGTTGCCACTAAAGAATGGTGATTTTCAGGGTTTATGTTAATTTGCAAGAGGGTCATTGATGGTTAAATCCCAGTAAAACCCTATATCAGGGGTTGGTAAATGTCCTAATTTTTCACATCACCCGAATATTGGGGATATTTCATCTCCAACAGATACTTGAAAGTATCCCCAAAATTGGACATTTACCAAGCCCTGATCAGGGTGACCAGGCTGCCGTGGAATTTGCCTGAACATCTGGGGGAAAAACAACCAAAATCCCATGGTTTCTGATGATATTCCCTATCATTTGATAGCCATTCGAGAGTATATCTCAATTTCAGACATACCCATGGTCAGGTGAATTTCCCAAAATTTTCCCTACCAACGTACACTACAAAGGATACTACAGAAGGAAAATACTCCAAGTGGAACCAGGCTGTTGATGTTTTTTTCTTGAGATGCAAGGTGTCAACTCCCTGGTGTTCAACATGTTCAACCAAATATGGTGTTTAACCAAGAGAAGATTGAGAATATGAATCGGATCAGTGGTGGGCCAACAATTTCAAGAAACCTCACTTTTTTGTAGTCATCTCTTCAGAATCAGATATGTATACTGTATACAAATATATGATATATATATATAAAAAAACATATGTATACGTATATATATATATATATATATATGATAATATATGATTTAAAAACATAGTACCAACTATAAGCTAAATAAATGCAAAAGGTGATAAAGCTACAGGATAGATAGGGTACGGTTGGGTAGATCATGACGAGGCAGCAGATTTGGGATTACATATTTTCTGTTGTATACCCATGTTATTTGAATGATTGACTCAGCAAACATGACGAGTTAAGCAGCAACAACGGAATGTAGCTTGACACTTTAATTTAATCATTTGAACATGGGATAACAAGTTTGTTTTGATAGCCGATGATCACAGACGACAGTGGGAAGACAATGGTGGCCAAAATAATGTAAATGGTGTGTTTGTGGTTTGACACATATTGTTCTCCATCGCACTCGGGATTATAAATGTAAATGGACTATTTTCCATTGGAATGGCTTGAAACCACCACAATTAATCATAAATTGTACTTGTCAGAAAAATATTGAAACTAACAAACCATAATTAAGCATAATTAACTATAATTAACCATTCCTTTGGAAAGGCAACCAACTTCCACAAAAAAAGACGTGTTTTTATGGACGGCTCATCTCCCCATGGACCTGGCGACAAACACGCAGGAAGTCGAAGGGTTGAACCACTGCAACTTGGACCTCGGCTGCCGGAGTTTCTTTGAAGCGAACATCTTCACCGGAAATCATATGTTTTTTTTTCCATAAATTATATATATATTATAATATTATAATATTATATATATATATATATACATATACATATACACATAGGGGTGGTGTAGGCGTGAGCCAAGGTTTAAACATCTTTTTTTTTGATGGCACATACCAGAAGCGGCCCGCAGAAAAATACCGCGGTGGTACGGTTCATTCAAAACCACCAAGCAGATCGGTAACAATGGCCCAGGATCCAACGAAAAAAACATCAAAATTCTGCTTCCAGGTTCAAATAATTAGGGCATCAATAGCTATATCATTCTATAGGATGGGGCCCCATAGTTGGCCAAGTTGTTTTTTTGGGTTGATTAGGAGAATATAACTATAGAATACTATAGATAACTATAACCCTAGATAACTATAACCCTAAAGTCCAATAACCCTACCTAATAACTATAGTATTCATAGGAGGATAAATCAACAAACATCACTGTTATTAGGACCATCCGAAGTATCTCAGGAGATGATCGTTTGGCAGACCTGCCTCGACAACTCGACATTTTTGAAAGCTCAATTTAGGGGGACGAGGAACCACGAATCGTTGGTCAAACATATGTGTTTTTTTCTTAGCAAAAGAAAAACAACTATATAACTATATATATATACACACCCTCTGGTAAACTAACATAGCTAGTGAACATGACCATAGAAATAGTGGATTTAACCATTAAAAATGATGATTTTCCATAGTTATTTGTATGTTTACCAGAGGGTATATTATATGAACCTCAAAACCTCTGACTTAGAGATCTAAAGTTTCAATCCATCAAAGTCACAGCCTTTGCCACCATGGCGGCTTGAAGCACCTGCCCACAGAAGCATAAGAAGGCGCTGAAGGCGAATGCATTTAGAGCATTCTATGTATTTATAACAAGTAACATATTATATAAATACTATGTATAAAGATATACATGCTATAAATTACTATAAATACTATGTATATAAAGTATGTATGTAATACTTCGTCGAACTGCAGTAATCCCTTCTCCCTATCACTAAACGTACTCCAAATATTAAAAACTAAGGTCGGTTTCCAATTTTGGGACATTTCAATTTTGTCAATTTGATTTATGATTGATCCCTTTGGAAAACAATTCAATTCATGGTCCCTTTGGACGGTTGAACACCCTAATAAAGACTAGTCAATTCTTTTTATTAGGCTCCGTCCTTTCAAATCGAACACTAAATCAGTATGTTTGATTTTCTAATATTAGGGGAACCTTTGAAATATTTTTTTTGGCAATATTTTAATTAGATTTTGAAAAGGGATTTAATCGATTTTGACATCACAAATTCTAGTTGTTTTGATTTAATAGGGGAACCTTCGAAATCCAAATTTTGGCAACATGTTTAATTAGGTTTTATAAAGGAGTTTAATCGATTTTGACATCTAAAATTGTATTTTTCTTAAATTAACGTGTTTGATTTAGTATTAGGGGGAAGCTTCGCACTTTAAGACTAAATACCTCCTAATATTAAAATCTCCCCGAGGTGTTTATCATTAAGGGGGGCAGGTTAGTACGAGGGAGAAGGGATTAGTTTTGATACCAGTATTTTATTAAAGTCAGGAACAAACCAGATCATCTTGCGCTGATCAGATTGGCAGATCTTAGACTCATCCACCGGTGTTGTTCAAATTTACGCCCAATCTCCAGGGTTGACAACTGGCATTTGTGGTCCTAGGCCTTCGAGGAAATCAGCGGTTGAGTTAAAATGCTGGACCAAGGTCGCTTGTCAATGGGGATCATCATTCCAGTCATAGACAATTTGAAAAGAAGTTGAGACCACCAGCCGAATTACCATTGGTTATATACGAAACAATACATCCCAATGGAATACAGTACCAGTAATTAATATATATAGTTTAAATTCCCATAAAACCATAAGCCCAGCGTCTTTATGGATTTCTATGACGTGCAGACTGGTCATAGCTATATGGCAGCCATGGCTGTCATTCATCCCATGAAACATGGGTTGATCCAACACAGCCCCAGGACCGAGGATGACCAAATAAACATCACCCCTTGTGGCTATCTTTTACGCATGGATTAGAGCACCCATGTTGATTTAAGCACAGTTCCTTTAAGTGGATTTCGGAGTTGTTAAGAAATGTTAAAATCATTCTTCGCCATTATTAATCACTATAAACATCTATAAACCATTACTGACCATATGTGTTCCATAGTTTTTGCTTGGTGAAAGTCTTCATTTACCAAGGTGACACCGCCAGGGCTAGTGATCACATGACCATCTGATCAAGTCGTGGCACTGAAAAACACTGCCGAATTTCACTGAAAAATATTGGGAAACGCTTCAAATCCCATGTATATATTATATATATATATATGTATATTATACTGTGTATATATATATATAAGGTATATATGAAAATTAATCGAATGTTATGTTATTTCATAACAGCATGGTTAAGAAAAAAATGCATATAATATAATATAATATATAATATTCAATACTGATGGTTGATGATAGGTGTTCCCATTAAAAATTAATGTTCCAGTTCATACTTATGCATTTTGACAAGCAATTTAGCATATGGCCATGGCATCCCATAGCTGACCATGGCTATGGGTCGTTTCAAACCCTGGTACCTCTGTGAAAACCTCAAAAAAACTGGGATTTTGTTCGATGTTCATCCCACTAAAATTGATAGATTCATAGATATTTCACAAAGGTTTTGACCCACCCCTCAATGGATTGGCTGGATTGGCTGGATTGGTTTAAGGGAACATCTTAACCGGAAACCATGGTGTTTTTTACCATCAAAAAAAAAGGAGCTTTCCGGGTTCAATTTTCCATCATCTCAATGGGAATTTCAGGATCCTAACATGAAGGTACTGTACCATATAAGGCCATATTTTGGGGGAATATTCCCTTACATAGGCCTTACATAGGCCTTATATATAGTAGGTACCTCCAAGAAATCGGTTCCTGAAATGGCCATTGATCATCCAATTCTGTGAAACATGTGATGCTACCAGTACTGGCGGGTGTACCATGGTTTACCAACCGCTGGGTGAAGCCTCAAATCTGACCAACGCCGCACCTGGGTGGAACCTCGTTGCACCTGGAAACGAGTTGCACGCGGGCCGGTCGGGAGAACAAGCCACCTTTTGGGCAACGGCATCCATTGGATTTTACCAAAAAAACATTAGATCCCGCATTCCTGTTTTTGTTTTTCCATTAGCAAAATATTAATATATGTATACTTAATTTTATATAATATACTAGATAGCCAATATTCTATATACAGTATCATATACCATCCCCAAGTCGCATTTTTTATCCATCCCCCGCTGCTGGTAGTTTGTCAAGGGTCAGGCTTTCCCCACATAAAAATGTTTGACTTCCAACCCCGATTTTGTGCACGACAACCCGAATGCTTGATATGTGTTGTTGGTTAAGGCGTGAAACCCCAGTCTTTTTGTTGGCAACTAGGACATTAAAGCCAACTTATTGAGATGTTTGTTGATAGTTAGAAAAATAATTTCTATTAATATGTGTGTTTAGTTTTTTTTTAATACTTATTTTCCTATCAAACAGCACATGGTCGGAATCCATGTCAAACCCATGAAACCCTTTTTTGTTAGTTAAACATATTAAACATTAAACCCCTTAAAGATCCTTAAAGCCCATTGCGGCCTCGTAGCTCAGCAGGAAGGCCAGGGGTGAGAGGCTGGAGCAACAAAGCGCCTCGACCGGAGCATCGTGGAGCCGAGAAGAAGTGATGAACGGATTCGATCCTGGGGATTCCACAAGATTTCATAAGATTTAAGATGATGTCATGGTGATGTCATGGTGATGTCATGGTGATTTCATGGTGATTTCATGGTGATTTCATGGTGATTTCATGGGATTTAGTTGGATGAAACGTTGGTTTCTTTGAAAATAGATTCATTACTGTTGGGGATTCGGTGTTTAATGGCGATATAATGGGATACATACAACCAGCAATCAAATGATATCAAATGTTGAGGGTGATACTTGGTGGTTCACCCCAGTGTTTGTTGGGTTGTAACCCGCTTAACTTCTCAACTAGTGACAGTTGTGAGAGATGAACTGGGCCATTTGTATCCATTTGTAAGGAAGATAGGGATATCCATTGTCTTACTCAACCTGGCATTCCATGAAATACTGGTTGGTTAAGAACACTATTCCGACAATGAATGATGATAACCCCAAAGTGTTCCCAGTGAAAATGAATGATAATCCCAAAGAAGTAAACAAAAACATATCCCAATGATATATTGGAGGTTCTACTACCTAATCCATTTATATAAAATGATGCTTTTTTCCCAGTCCTCACGGGCAGTGTAACCCGGTCACATGAACGAACCGGTCACATTTGGGCAACGACGGGCCACAGGCCGCGGAAAAGGCCGCCTCAAACATCACCATGGGGGCCCCGCCTATGTTCATTGTGGGGGTAGCCTCCAAATAGTCACAACAAATGATACCATATGATACCATGAATCACTAACAAATGCCACTTTGTTGATTTTAAGAGCCGAATGTGACTGGGGTTGATGAAAATCCAGGGTTGACATGAAACATATTTATGGCAATTTCTGGTGATGACTGGGGGATGGTTTCTTGTTCTACCCACCAGAGTGCAAAACAATGCAACAAAAAAGCAAACACACAAATACTGTGTGTTCTTTCTTCGCTTCTCAACATCGACGTGTGTAGCAACATATCAGCAACAACATTTTTTGATCTTGGAAACGCGGCAAATGCTCATGAAACAAACCATGGCGGAATTAAACAGACATTTGTCAAACCTCTAAATACTGGTTGGTGGTTGCAACCCATCTGAAAAATATTAGTCAGTTGGGATTATTATTCCCAATATATGGAAAGTCATAAAAGTCATGTTCCAAACCACCAACCAGTATATAATCAGCGGAAAGTATACGTGGTGCACTGCTACATCGGGTGACAGGATGTTCCTACCGAGGTGTGTCCATTCCCGTAGCCTTATTTTGGGCTTGACCTATGACCTCGTTCTCCAATGCCGCACTTGTTGATCAGAACTACCATCTGGTTATTTAACATAGCAATGGAAAATCACCATTTGTAATAGGTAAACCATCTATAAATGGGCCATTTTAAACCATGGCTATGTTAAATAACCAGAGGGTAAATGCTACACATGGCATGTGTACCTCATTCCTGGGGTGTTCCAACCTCGTTTTGTTACATGTAATGTTTCCGGAAAAAACGGAGTACCCGGAAGACTACAATTCGCTTCACCAACTAAAACGTGTCCCACATATAGATACATAGGGCAAATATGACGGCTGTCTCGTTGCTAGGTTTGAAAACATGTAGCCGAAAAGCTTATATAGTTGAACCAGGTCTCTGAAAACTCCTGAGCCTAGATTTGGACCTTGGCAAAACGTTCAACTTCTCAAGATTAAATTTCTCTGACTCCAGCAGAATCTTATCCTCAAAGAAACTGGAGAATGAAAACAGAGTGGAAGAATGTGGAAGACATCCGAACCTCCTTTTTCATCTGAGGTGAGCTCTGTTAAAAGCAATGGCAAGAATCAACACAAAGATCGAAAAAGGCCGCAAGAAGACTCCTCTAAAACTCTGGCCATCCCTCTTATGTAATATGAAGATGACAACAACAATGGAATCTATTATTTTAGTGAGGAGTACTACACTTCCGTAGTGATATCCAGGTGAACACATCAGAACAATCAATGATTATCAATATACATGCAGCAATTGGGTGTAAATGTACCATATAAACATACATAAACATACATAAACATACATAAACATACATAAACAATATAAACCATATAAACATACATAAACATACATAAACATATATAAACATACATACACATACATAAACAATATAAACATCAAACATACTATCCCGTTTGGATGCTCAATATAGCAATTGGCTACCAATCTTTTTTATATGGCGCCATTTCCTCTGAGGACTCCAACTTTTGGGCACAGCAGCTGCTCTGAGAGCCTCCGTGATGATGACTTGGATGAATTACTGAGATATGGGGCCATCATGAAATATCAATGGCCATGGGAAATGGCCCATAGAAATAGAGGTTTACCTATTAAAAATTGTGATTTTCCATGGCTATGTTAAATAAGCATCATTTTATCAATGGCCACTTGAGGTACCTAAATTGGAGGAGGTACCTATCACAAAAAAAGGCCTATGTAAGGGCTAAATTTCAGGGCATACACACCCAACATATGGCTTTGTATGGTACAGTACCTCCATTTTAGGATCCTGGAATTCCCATTGATTATACCGCATTATAGACTAATTATAGATGGATTGGTATAATGTGGGTATAGTGATGGTGAATTGGATTCAAATGGAGGTGATTCAGGATGGTTTATGCCATATTAACGTTGCTTTTATTCTTATCATATTGACTTTAAGTGGGTTTTAATGGAGGAATTGTCGTACCAGCAATGTAGAATGATGATGACTATTACTATCATTAGTAGTAGTTCTGGTGGCAACAGTGATGGCATCAAGTCATATGTATATATATAATTATATCTAAACATATTATATCTGAACAACTAAACAATCAAAGAAACATGTATCCAATCACCAGATTTGGCAATGTCGTAGACTGCGCCTGCCATGTTCATATCCCGCTCTCGAGTAGGAGTCGGCGACATTTCCGATGTTCAACGCTTCGATTCAAGTCGGCAAGCAGGGCATTAAAAACAGTTTTTGTCGTACATATGAGAACTTCTTGAGTCATCAAACGGTAATCTTATGTAGTATACAGCGTAAATATCTATATCCTCATCTGGTTGGTGGTTTCAACCCCTCTGAAAAATATTAGTCAGTTGGGATTATTACTCTCCAGTAAATTAACATAGACCCTCGCAGACAGGGGTTGAAAGACTAGTTTCCACCCAAAATTGGTTGTTTCAGGGTCTACGTTAATTTACCAGAAGGTATTCCCAATATATGGAAAAAAATGTTTCAAACCACCAACCAGTCATTCACAGTATGTTCACATTTTCCTCCGTGTACCTCACCTGACTCTTGAGTTCAGATGTGTTTATTCAACTTTTGGGTGCCAAGCTCACCTAACTCGATGACAAAAATGGAAACAAAAGATCTACCCAAACTGCTTTGCTTTGCACATCTTCCCTCAGAGCAATTCTGGATATGTCTGAAAATTGAGGGATCATCATGATGATCAATGGGTAGATAAAAAAAAAAAACATGTTACAAATAATATAAATTCACATTACATATACGTATAATATTGGGTTATATCAATGGGTATCCATAGAATACCATTCTTACGATAGAGATAAATTCAAATGAATTCCCAGCTGGGATCGTTTCGGCATCGCTGCGCCTCCCGTAGCGTGGGCGTTGGGCTCTTTTTAGAGATTGCGGCCTGGAGGTCCAATGGCAAGTTCACCGGTGCCGGGCAATGTTCCACCAATTGAAATCCCATTAAATCCACCAATAAATCTCAGTAAATCACCATTAAATGACTATTCAATCCCATGAAATGGGGAAACATATGAGAAAATGATGATTCTGACAGAGCGACAAAGGGAACTGAAACAACAAATGGGCCTTTTAGTGGAATCGAGGACTGTCCAGGGCAAGCAATACAGACTCGAAGACCATAAGTGAATTCTTCAACACCATATCTGGTTGGTGGTTTCAACCCCTCTGAAAAATATTAGTCAATGGGAAGGATTATCCCATAGATTCTGGAAAATGATTGAAACCGCCAACCAGATATAATTCTAGGGATATAATCACTTGTCCTGCGTAGAGTGAAATATCACCTAAGAAAACGTTGATTTAGTATTTATTGGATCTATTCATTTCTAGGTCCCAGTCATTTATTGGGGTGTTTTGATCATTTTTTTGCGTGGGATTCTGGGCATGTGTGTGTTACCCTCGTAAACTAACAGCTTGCTGTGGAAAATCACCATGTAGAAAATGGCTATGTCAGCTATTTCTATGGCAATTTCCAAGTTCGCAAACTGTTGTGTTACCAGGCCGGGTATGTCTTTCAGAACCATTGTATGTCTCACCAAACATATCCAGAAACGAGCCATCGGGATGGATCAAAAGCTGAATTTCACCATCATCCCAGTTATGTCGCGATGTGTCCGGTTCTAAGTCCGTTATCCAGGTTTATTGCATACATTCCCATCATTGACCCATTACTGTATGTATATATATATATATACACCCACTATAATATAAATATATATATATGTATATATGTATATATATATATATTGTCGAGCCATCATCAATGAGTATTCCCCCGGTTGGATTTTTAATGATGAAATCTCTTGAACTTTCATGAAATGCCCGTAAGATGACCGTCAAATCATTGATTGTCAGTCATGCAATGTGTTGCCCCAGTTGCGTTTGTTGGTTTTTAACCCCATAAACTAGTACTAGATTGATATATCTACCACAAGTAGTTATTATTAGTGCACCAGTTCGTAGATCAACGTCCTATTATGATCCGATTATATATAGTCCTGCCGTTTCGCAAAAATTTCTATTAGGCATCCCAACTGGCGCAGGATTTCGCAAACATCCAAAGCCATGGACAATTCACAGGGCTGCTCCAAACACCCCAGGTACGTTTGGGCGGTCAAATTGGCTTGCCATATAGCGGCAAATTGGCGTATACCCCCCCTGGGTGGCTCTCGTCTAATGTTGGTCAAACAATAGTAAATCGTTTTTACAATTTTTAAACCATTTTTACATTTCCAATATTAAGAAAAAACATATTAAACCATATCAAAAACAACAATTCCATTTAAAATTGGTTCCAGCAATCAAAAAAAACATCAATTCCAATTTTACCATTTTTGGGATTCCAAACATCAATAACATCAATCCTAATATGGATGCTTTCTGACATCGCCAAAGATTCTCATCCATTATCCTCTCATACTCTGGATGTTTGCGAATTCCCTCACCAGTTGGGAACTATTTTTTTTTATTGTTCGCACGTGAATTTCATGGGCAAAAATGTTGGCAAAATGTTTACCCTCTGGTAAACTAACAGTTCGCTATTGAAAATGGCCCATTTAGTTCGTTGATTTACCCATTGAAAATGGTGGTTTTCCATAGTTTTTTTTGTATGTTTACCAGAGGGCACCATCTACGGTGATTGGGATTTCGCAACCATCCACAGTATGTTGCCTGAGCAGCATGTCGCGCCACATCCAAAGGAAGCCCTAGGACCTGGCGGCTGACAGCGCAAAGGAAACATGGAGATAATAAAACAGCAAAAATTGAATATGACTGATATACATATATATATATATAGAGAGAGACCCACATGTACATATATGTACATATATACATATTTGCATATATATATGTTTTTGTATATCAAAATTAATATTACTATTGCTATTATTATCATTTCTATTACTATTATTATATAACCATATAACTATATGTATATGTAACTACATGTTGATAAAAAAAAATAGTATGTGTATACATACTTGTATGTATATACATATATATATATGTACAAATATATATAAAAATATGTATATATGTATATATATATACATATATATATATAAACATGGGAGGGGGGTGTTGTGAGCGCCAAAATTTGTCATGCAAGCTGCCCTTTTTATACAGCACATCATGTTTGCTGCGTGCAGAGCATGAGACATAGATGTTAGTGAAGGCACCAAGATATAACATGACTAAGGATTAATCTGGATTAATCCTAAACTGACTAGTTCTTGAAGTGATCTTAATTAGGAAGTTGGTTTGATTTTGACACGCATTGCTTTCAACAAAGTCAGCTAAGACTTTACAAAATTGTGTGATATACAATGCCAAGTTTTACTTGGGACGCATGGAACGAGACTTTGCATTCTTCCTAGATGACAAGATAGATGACAAGGGCTGAGCATATTGGTTATGGAAGAGAATTGCTTCCTCCACCCAAAATTTGTGAGAATGCGGGCGCAGACTATTGAGAAAGAAATTCAATGGTCGAATCCAGGCATTGAAGGTCTCAGACATGTTGGTGCGGACATTCTTGGCACGTTTCTTTTCCTTGGGGGTCCAAGTTGATTTGGAGCAACGATGGTTTTTCATGTGGAAGCAATCAACCATGTAGTACTTGATGTTCTCAAAGCCTTCACACTCATACTTCTTGACATAACTTTCGAAGTGGCATGCATCATCATGGAGCAAGAGGTCAGCAGAAACCAAGGGCATAGAGAGCACCTGCTGAAGGAGGTCAACCTTATCTTCATTCCGCTCATTGATACGATGTTCATAGGCACCTAGCACTTTCCCAGTGCAAGGGTCCACAGCAAACTGCCAACCAGCAGTGCGATCGGGTAGAACTTGTCGAACGGAATCCTTCTTTGCACAGTGACAGGAACGGTCATGCTCATAGAGCAACTTCATGGGCCGTCCTTTGAGAGGAACTTGTCGAGGTGACTCCACAGGTGTCAACAAAGCTCGATGGACTCCAAAGTGACCATCAAAGCTAACAGAAGTCACAGGCACAGATGGAGGAAAGAGCATGATTGGCTTGGTGATTTTGATCACAGTCTTGGCCGGAAAGTCAAGGTTGAATTCAACAACCTTATCTGGCTGGCGCTTGGCCACTGCGTACCCCTCAAGGGCATGCAACAGATGCTTGCGCAAGGAGTCACTCCAGAACATTTCAACATGATCTCCATCTGCAATGTTCCTCACAGCTGCCTCTTGACCAGGGCTAGTCTTGGCACGCAGAAGACGAAGGTAGCATAGCTCCAGGCTGTTGTGAGCGCAAAAAAAAACATGATATCATCCATAGTATCAAGGCTATATATCCCCAAAAGTTCCTTTTTTTAGCGCTCACAACACCCCTTTCTGATAAACATACATATAATTATATATATACATATATATATATGTATGCATATGCATGTGGATATATACATATATATATATATATACATGTGTATATATATATGTATACATATATATGTAGATAGATCTATATATATATATATGTATATGTATCTATGTATATATATATGACTATATCATATATCACCAACAAAAAATTATGATTACACCAACCAAGAGTGGTGATCGAACCAACTCGAAATGGTACTTTAACGCAACACATACCCCCAAAAGGTCAGCCCCCAGCAGTGATAAGGCTTGAGGTGATGAATCCTCCGTACGAGCTTGCCATTGGGGTACCCTTAGATGTCCATGAATATGGCCAACGGCCAACCAAACCATGGAAACATATTGGGTTTGTCTGAATATAGGCTATGTTATCTTTCAATTCCAATGGATTATATTACGTCAAAAATCATCATTTTCCCTGGTAAAATGGTTGTGTCGGGGTATAATATATATATATATATATGTATATATCCTATTTTTGTTAGGGGTTGTGGGGTCCCCAGTTGCCCCAGATATGGGATGACTACTGGGCTATGCTGTGTGATGCTTCTCCACTCCACGTCTGGCGAAGATTCCATCCATCATTGACCTAGAACCTACCAGGCCTCCCCTTCACCACTGGGCTTACCCAGACTGCTGCCAACAAATGTGCGGAAAGTGGGGGTTGAGAGCTCATGACTCTGGGTTCCTTGAGGGTGGTGCAAAACAAGATTGCTAGCCATTGCTAGCAGCTACCCCAACTTCCCCAAGGGCCGCATGGCTTTTTGATATTCAAATGATCATAAGCATTGTCCAAGCGTCAACATCCGTGATTCCTGTAATCAGATGTTAACAGCCATGGCACTTTTTGGTGCAGTACTGCCGAATTTCATCGCTGGAAACGTTCTTTTTTGTAGGTGGAACCTCCTCGCTTCTTGCGAAAAGAGGACCAGCCTTTTCTCGGACGCTGAAAGTTTCCGTGGCACTGCGGTCAACTCGGCCAACTCCGAATGTCGCCCAATTTCTGTCTCAGGGAAACACGGGTCCCCAAAAGTCCCCCGTTTTGAACAGTGTTTTGCCAAAGCAAAACAGCAACGGTTCCTAGGTCTACAGTTATGGTCATTTATTAGTTATAACTGGTTGTAAATGGGATTATACATTCTATAAATGGGGTTATAAGTACTTATAACTGGTAAATGGCCACAACTCTAGACACTGAAATTTGGGGGACCTGCACCTCCGTCAGTATGGATCACAATCTGAAAGCCCTGAACAGCAGGTTGCGGTCATAAAAATTGCAAGTTGAAAATGTTCAAAACCCGCAATCTTGGTTGATTGGGATTCTTCGAATGGATTATGACAATCCGACAATCCCCAATATATATGGCCATATTATATGGCTTAGTATAATCCTCGAACTATTCACCAACCAGGGGTTTTGAACACTGCTGAGGAATAACATGTGTGCTAACCATCCCACTTTCGCACTCAATTTCAGGACCCGTGCCCAGATCTTTCTACATTCAACTTTCTACATTCAAGTTTCATAATATCTCCAAATGGGTTCGTCTCAAAATAGTGCACCTTCATATCTTGATGGCTTGGAACATCATTGAAAACCCATTGAAGTTGCCACAAATCGGGATTTCCCCATAGTGGATGTAGATGAATTATGAGGTAATTATGCCAAATTGCTGCCTTCAAAAATTTCATTCTTAATGACCCAAAATATCAGCCATGAAAAATATTGCCTTGATTTACCATTTTGACTACGAACATCTACGAATGACCCGCAAAGGTCGGTATCAAGACCATATTTTGAGCACTTTTACCAATTCATGTGTGGAAAATGAAAGTCAATCAATAATTAATCAACATAATCAACATAATCAACCCACACAATAACCAATAAAATGAAGGTCAATCAACATTTTGAGACAACCCCTTCCGACTCGCTTTGAAACACACCGTTCAGTGGAGCTCAACTTTGGTGCTCCGACTGCCGTCACCGCCGTCACCGTCAATGCCCTATCTCCTCCTTTCGCGCCTGGGAGGGTGGCCAAAAGGGGTACCTCAAGTAATGGAGGATAACAACCAAAAGTTATGGGGATTAATAAATACCTGGAAGAACCCTTAGGCACTTTTTTCTGCCCTCGGCACCTAGGCAGCCGCATACGCACTTTCACCCGGAAGTTTGCAAAACTCGGCAGATTTATATTGATGTAGGCATTTTTATCTCAAGATGTTTTTTATCTCAAGATGTAGACCATACAAAAAATTATCAGCCTCGGCATTCTTTTTGGGCCTAGGCATTTATTCTGGGAATCGGCAGAAATAAACACCTACAGGCAGGTTAGGCACTTTTTTCTGCCTAGAGGAGTTTGTAGGTATTAAATGATATTGATAGCTGAATGATGTTAGCTAAAGTTGATTTCAAAATGTTTGTATATCGAACCAATGTGGCTTATCCATGCTTATCCAACAAACCTCACTGGGCACCACATTAAGGGAATTTGGAGACCTGGAGATCATGTCCACCATGGGTAGAACTGTTCCAGATCTGACAAAGATTTGTGCCGAATATGTGTTCCACGTGTTGCCTGATTCCGTGACATGTCTTAAGTTTTTTGCAGAGTTCTGAGGGTAGTAATTGGCCTGGCAATTGAGTGCATGTGATCTCTTATCATTTTTTCTCAGTATTTGACATGTCTGAATGAATGACATCATTGAAAACATAATCTTTCATTTTGAGACATGTATATTGTGTGTTTGCGTTTTTTTTTCAACCCCCTAAAACCATGTAAAATGTCGAGTGATGTCGAGGTGCCATCAACTCAGCGATGGTGGTGTTGATGTTGGCGCGCAGGATGAATGGAATCGCTATCGCTGTCTCTTCCATGACGGAACCCGCCTCCTGAAATCCGAGACTTTGGGGGAGACCAGAGATTTTGGCGACCATGGGCCCCATGGGCTACCTAATTGATGGTTATTATCCAAACATCTCTGGTTGTAATCATGGTGAATTTGATGTCAATCATAAAGATGGTACCCAATCTGGTATTCAACATCTTTACTAAACATGTATTAACCATATTTTGTGTTTATAAAAACCATCCATTTATACCATAGATACCCAATGACTTGACCAATACCCATTGAAATGGCGATGTATATAAATTATCCCACGAGGTAAAGCCAATGCCACCATTTGGAAATGACTTTTAGAATCCATTAATCGTCATATTGGGAATGGTTTATTACTGGGTTTACCACTTTCTTAGCGGGGTTTTCCTGCTCATATCGGAACAAAAAACACCATTTTAAGTGGGATTTACTCATGACGGCATGTGATACGTCTTATTTTTTAGTTAGAGTCAAAAAGTGGTTCCATTCATCTAGAGCAGTGTATCATGGTTCGTTTGGAAGGCATAAAAGCAGGAACAGTAGGACCAACTAGGTATGAAACCCCAACCATTTGTGGAGCTTTCAATTTATAAAATAATATTAATACATATATATATATACATAAGAGTATACATTGTATACATACGTACAAGTATATTATACATATATATATATGTATATATCAACCTTGGAGCCATATGCTGGGTCAAAAAAACGTGCCACAGAAGAAAAAAGGCTCATCAAGGTGCACCCCCAATTCTTGCAACTCTGACACCAAGAACTTTCGAACTTTCGAACTTTCAGGGGAAGTTTCAACCAGAGGAAAAACACATTATGGTACAAATAATGGTACTTTTTTTTGAATGGACCCCCCAAGAATAATGGCTTATTTTTGGCTAATTCAGTAAAAACTTGGAGGATCACCCCAGTTTGATCGACGAAATCCGATCGCCAGGGTTAGGATCTCACGCCATCGCGGATCCCAAAAACCACCAATTTATTGCCAGAATAAACCATGATAAGCCATAATAAGCCATAAATTAGGGGCTAATTATAGCTGTTTGGTGGTTTTTGCCTACCCCTCTGAAAAATATGAGTCAGTTGGGATGATGACATTCCCAATATATGGAAAAATGTTTGAAACCACCAACCAGCCATGAATTAGGGGCTAATTATAAGCAATGAATATCCATGAATTCGAAAGCACTGAGGCGAATCGTGTCAACATCCACTGTTTCACCTGAACATGGAGCATCAGTCTGATACATGTAGGGAAGCAATGGAACGCCAGATTCTACGACGTCTTCAACAAGTAATCTACACGGCAAATAAAGGAACTTCCCAATGCCAGGTTCTGATTTTTCATGATATTTTCGCATCAAAAATGGCTGAATTTCATATTCCCAGGTGATGCAAATGGAGTGACAAATATTTATTCATGCGATTTCCTATTCCAGAATAGCCCACTTCCATCCATAACCAATCATTTGCAAGAAAATGTCCCATCAACAAATTGCGTTTCATAATGCTTCCCATTGCCAGCTTAGTTGCGCCATGGTTGTCTCTTTATATTGTATATGTGCGGTGGTGCCCCCACAGTTTTATACGTTTATTGCTTTATAAACATATAGTAACCAGTTCGATAGATTTACCATACACCCAAGAATGGAATTATAAACCAACTTAGATAAGTATGGGGCACAGCCTTGTATCTATAGTGCTGGATTGGCGGTGCTGAGTCCCCCATGTTGGTTGAACCAAGTTGAATTCCCATATTTCACCAACAAAAACATCCTCAAATTGTGGTTCGTAAACTGTTAACTCCTCATCTTTGCCATGTTTCACCGACATTCTTCGATTTTTGCTCATATTTATAGCATTTCTGTGGGATATCTACTGATGTTCGTAGATCAGGACATATTTTTTTAGGATATATCCATGATTTATGGGACATTTCAATGGCATATTTTTTTATGGCATATCTGCAGATCACCATCGCATCGAGTGGCCATCTGAGTCCACTTGCGGATGTCCAGCGCGGCGGCCGCTGGCAAGGAGAAGGCCAAGATGATGCCAATGACCTGCCGTCTTTGCGGATTGGGCCCCTTAGATGACCATCCAGTTGCCGGATTTCAGAAGTTGTGATTTGTTTCTACGGTTTTTGGTAGATATTTCACGAACTCATAGGTGATATATAAACTCCAATAACTATGGTTTTTGTTGGTGATAGATCTATAGTATTCATGGGGTTTATAAACCAACACACATCACTGGGGGGTACCATCCTGCAGTAGCATCTTACCTTGGGGATTTGTTCACTGGGATTGAAATTAGGTGAACGGTGATTGAATGGGATTAGGAATCTATCTGGATTAGATGCGATTTGATGGAATACCCGAAGGCAAACGTTTACAAACAAATATGGGACAAAATCATATCATCTTCATTCACAGTCGTTTTTCACATCTATATTAGTTTACCAGAGGGTACATGTTACCAGAATTTAGTTTGTTTACGGTAAAACTGAAATTTACATATATTACGTAAAATTGCTTAGCAATAGTCTTAAATGATGGTCGTTTGTCGATGTAACTTTACCATTGCTATTCAAAACAAACTGTCAGATTGTTCTATCAGTTGGTTGACAAATAAAATACGTACATATCATATCATAACAGAACATAACATTTTATATAATATTATATTAATTTATATTGATATGTGCTACATTGCAGTAATCTAATTTAGATCATATCATATGATGTTATCTAAATGTTTCTATATTGTATTGTCTGTTATATCAAATTGTAATTGTACTATATTACATTACATTACACTATGATATGTTATATTATAGTGGATTGCAATACATTGAATGATTACATTAGATATGTTAATTTATATTGAATGATCTTGTGCTTTATTGACTTGTGTTATTCAATTTCAATACTATGACATAATATGTCAATTTATATGTGTATGTATTGTTTATATTTTAAATAAATACAATTATATACATATACATGTACACATACATGTACAATATGTATACACCTGAAGTTCCAAATGCCAATTATTCCATTTTGTTCCAAATACCTTAGTGAGACACCTCGCCATAGTAGGAGACCAAGGCCACCCACCATCTCTTGTTCGGTCCTGAGATCAGGCAACTGCTTGGGGTGCCCGGGTGATTTTAATCATCGAACATGGTGGAGTGACCAACAAAAAACGGGGATTTAACAGGGTTGAATGGGTAATAATTTGAGGTGATGTTTGGATGTGTCAGAAAATGGGTAGTTTACCCCCAACATGTTTTTTTAATGGAGAACATGATGATCAACCATGATTTAAACCAGTAGATTTAGGGGTACCCTACTTTCAAACAAAGCCGTGTATGCGTGTGTTTTGCATTTGAGAAAGCTGACAGCCTGGGTTTAGAAGGCAAAACGCTTGGGAAGTGATTGTTGCCACTTGCCTCACTTGTTCATCTTTGCTTCAATCTGTTTTGCTTCCAAGGGGAGAAGCACAAAAGGTGGTGAGGGAAACAAAGGATCTCAACTGCCAGGAAAATTACGACACCATCCTACCATATGGCTGTGTCTGAAAATGCTGTATTTCCCGAAGATATGTGGGGTTTTCGAAAAAACTTTACTAAATTTCATAATAGACCAATGGATTTTCGGATACTCCATTAGTTCCATTTAGTTTATATCTTCAGAAAACCCCAAGAACCTCGTTCAACCCCCACCCGCCATCGGCGTAGCTTGTGCCGAGCAGCGAAATGCCAGGTATCCCTGCACCTCGGAGAGTTTCTGCATGATGCGAGATCCACGATCAACAGGATCTCTTAGAGATAACTGTATAACTAAATGGAGGACAGAACATCTTCATGGAGGATATCACATCGTTATGGAGGACCAAATATATTTCTGGAGGACAGAACATCGTTATGGAGGATTTATGGAGGACAAAACATATTTCTGGAGGACAGAACATCTTTATGGAGGATATAACATCGTTATGGAGGACAAAACATATTTCTGGAGGACAGAACATCTTTATGAAAGATATAACATCGTTATCGAGGACAAAACATATTTCTTGGAGGACAGAACATCTTTATGAAAGATATAACATCGTTATCGGGGACAAAACATATTTCTGGAGGACAGAACATCTTTATGGAGGATATAACATCGTTATTGAGGACAAAACATATTTCCGGAGGATAAAGCATCTTTATGGAGGATAAAACATCGTTCTTGAGGACAAAACACATTTCTGGAGGACAGAACATCGTTATATGGAGGATACAACATCGTTATTGAGGACAAAACGTATTTCTGGAGGACAGAACATCTTTATGGAGGATACAACATCGTTATGGGGAACAAAACATATTTCTGGAGGAAAGAACATCTTTATGGAGGATAAAACATCGTTATTGAGGACAAAACATACTTCTGGAGGACAGAACATCTTCATGGAGGATATCACATCGTTATGGAGGACCAAACATATTTCTGGAGGACAGAACATCGTTATGGAGGATTTATGGAGGACAAAACATATTTCTGGAGGACAGAACATCTTTATGGAGGATATAACATCGTTATGGAGGACAAAACATATTTCTGGAGGACAGAACATCTTTATGAAAGATATAACATCGTTATCGAGGACAAAACATATTTGTGGAGGACAGAACATCTTTATGGAGGATATAACATCGATATTGAGGACAAAACATATTTCTTGGAGGACAGAACATCTTTATGAAAGATATAACATCGTTATCGGGGACAAAACATATTTCTGGAGGACAGAACATCTTTATGGAGGATATAACATCGTTATTGAGGACAAAACATATTTCTGGAGGACAGAGCATCTTTATGTAACATCTTCGGGGAGCAAAAAACATCTCTATGGAGGATGTAACATCCTTATGGAGGACAAAAAATCTTTCTGGAAGACAGAACATTTTTTTGGATCTTTTTGGAGGATACAACATCTTTTTGAAGGATATAACATCTTTCTGGAGGAAACACATCACTTTGGAGGCTATAACATCTTTATGGAGGATATAACATCTTTATGGATTATATAATATCTTTATTGATGTTAAAAACCAATTGCATGATGACATTAACATCTTTACGGAGGATACAACATCTTTATGGACGATATAACATCTTTATGGGGGATATAACATGATTGGACTATATGAAGGATATAGCATCATAACTACATGGAGGGCATATTTTTTATATCAAAACTATATGAAAAATAAAAACTCTTTATGGAAGATGTAGCATGATGTGAAATACCTACAGTATATAGCTGGTAAGTCCCTGTAGTTGATATAACCAACCTGATTCGCCAATAGTTGATAAAACATTAAAGAACATTATATAACTATAGTTGATGGTTTTATAAAGTCTGTAAAACCAACAAACATCACTGGGGGGCCTCACCTTGAATGTATGAGACAATGCTGGTGAAGTTAAGCCTGGAGTAATTTCATATTCTTTGGTTGCTGGAGAAAAAAGTGGCTTGCCCAAAAAATATTAACATATGTTTTGAAAACACGTGCTCCTAAATGGTAGAGTGACGGGCAAACCCCTCAGTTTGCCCGCGCCGACGCCGGCGACATGTCCGAACATCAAAAATCAGTGTGTTTTGTGGGACAAAATGCACATGTCCATGATCATGGCTTTCATCTTGCAATGCACAACTTAGCTACCTGTGCGTTTAATGTTAAAACAACAACAACAACAACAGCAACAGCAACAGCAACAGCAACAGCAACAACAACAGCAGCAACAACAACAACAGCAACAACACCAACTGCAACAACAACAGCAACAACAACAACAACAACATCAACATCATCATCATCATCAGCAGCAGAAGCATCATCACGATCATCATCATCATCATCACCATCATCATCATCAAACCCTTGCTGCAGATCTTCAATGAATGTAGAAGTTTAACGGGGGTGGTATTGAAGATCTTCAATGAATATAGAAGTTTAACGGGGGTGGGAGAATTAAACCCTTATTGAAGATCTTCAATGAATATAGAAGTTTAACGGGGGTGGGAGAATTAAACCCTTATTGAAGATCATCAATGAATATCGAAGTTTAACCGGGGTGGGGGAATTAAACCCTTATTGAAGATCTTCAATGAATATAGAAGTTTAACGAGGGTGGGAATTTATATTCCTAATACCCTTGTTGATCTGCCCAATTGAATGTAAAGTTTAACGGGGGTCGGAATTTATATTCCTTCAAAATCCCTAAGAAGTTGTGTGGGCGAACTGGGGGGTTTGCGCGTAGAGTTACTAGGAAAAGAAGGGCGCCCCCTCTATGATTAAACTGATGTCAACTGGGGGTTATATTTATTCCTATAGCTTAAATACCTTATTTGAAATCTGAAATGCGTCCAGTCAGGCAACAATGGAAGGCTGGGCTAAACAGCTGGGTAAAACCCAGTCCCATGCTCTTCCGACTTGGCTGCTATGGCTGATTATCCCTCCCTACCCCCAACTATGGTATTAATCCCATCCCCCTAATATTGAGCACCCCCTTAATGGTCGCAATTATGTGGAAATCCCCTACTACACCATGGTATCTAATGGGTGTTTAATATTAGGGGGAAGGGATTATAAACATAAATTTGGTGTAAAATGTCCATGTCCTTCCCAAAAAACATTTGTACATGCATATCTACTTTGTGAGTGCCTATATAGTCCCTGCAAAAGTTCCAAATCAATAAACGGCCGGCCCAAGTCCGGAACTCGCAATAAACGGCACAAACAGCAAAACACAATGCATGTTTAATCGTGTTCACCTTAGACATTGTGGTAATATTGTAGTTTTTATTCGTGTGTATATATATATAAATACAAGCATACGAGATTATACCTAGACGTGTGGGAAATGCAATCAAAACATACCCCTGGAGTCAAAACATACACCACCTGAAACACAAATATGTGTTAGTCTTCTAGTGGTTCACATGCTAGCGAATCATCCGATTCCTTTCACAAAAAAAATCTCTAAAACTCAGCATGCATCCACACACACGTAAATAATATCAACTATGTATCTGTATATATATATAAACAAGATACGTATACATATACATTTCTCTCATTCTGTAAATGCAAACAGATAATTGAAAATGATTATGTACACTTATGTATTTATCAGTGAACACGTTGATGATTGTTTATTTACTTAGTCATTCATATTTATTCAGCATTTTAACATAATGTATGGATATGTTCAAAACCATAGCACCCAATCATCATCCCCATGATCATCGGCCAAGCATCTCCAACGAAAATGATCCCCGCCGTCCAGGCTTCCATCAAGAGAATGACGCGCAAGCGTTGGTAGGTCGTCAGGGGTCCGTAGACCGGGTTGGAACTCTCCGAGGAGAAAAAGTAGAGGAAGGCGTTCCTGAGCTAAGCTGAGCTGAGGTGCCCAAATGATGTTTGTTGGCTTATAAACCCCATGAATACTGTAGATTCGAGATATCTAATAGATTCAATAGATATATCTACCACAAACCATGAACAACCTAGTTGTAAGCCAACTTAGCCAACTATGGGGCACCACCTTGTGTGATAAATGAGAAGAATCGTTTCTGAAGATAGAGGGATGGTTCCTGAAGAAGCGATCTTTGAGTTAAAGATACTTTACGTGACATTCTAACTGTTTTGGAATATATATGTATATACATAGATATAAACACACATCATATGATACACTGTTATATAAATATATGTATATATACATAGATATAAACACACAAAATGTGATATACTGTAATATATGTGATATATCATGATGCATGATGAGGACAAAAGTCACAGATGTGCTGGTGGTTCATTAACACATATTCCCGAAATATGGGATTGTTTGAGATAGAATACCCAAAACCCATGGTCGTCATTCCCTCCTGAAATGGATAAACATTGCAATTTGGGGTGTGCAAGTATGCCCTATTCTCAGACACACCCATATGAGTTAGTCAATACCGCAATATGCAAGTAAAGATACACTATCCTTTTCTGAAAACGGTTTTGAAACTAATCCATTAATTTTATTTTTGGTGATCTGTCGCAAGCATTGGCCCCGTCTTGAACGCATTTAGAACGGGTCTGACGGCTGAAGCAATGACAAAACTTGAGGTCGACAACTTTTCTGACTGAATATTATTGTTGTTGTCTAATCCCATCACCACATAAAACACCCCCTAGATGGTCCCAAATATGCGTAAAACCCCCTACTAAACCACGGTTTCTAGAGGGATGGGATTATATCATCGTTTTTTTTGATTTAATATGGTGGCTTATTGCCATTCTATCACCATTTGTATCACCATGACATGACCATTCGTCCTTGTGAATTGAACCGGAAAAGGTTCCCATGGCTGTTGAGTGACTTCAGGGGCATAATTGGAGAAGTTGTGGAACAAACCATCAAACTATTGCTGTTCAATTCTTGCTACGGCCAGCAACATGTCACTAAGAGACCAGTATATTTACATACATATGTATGTATGTAGGTAGGTAGGTATGCACTGTTCTTCTGTTTGTTTAAACATCCTGAAGCTGATTTCCCCTGGCAAAATGCAATGAAACAATACTTGCGCTATGTTCTCCTCAATAGCTTATTCTAATGATGTTTAAACTTGAAAATGCAAAAAACATGAACACATATGGAAAATCAAAAAACATAACTTCAAAACTGAAAAAAAACGGAAGCAAAATAAATGGGGACAAAATGACTTGTCCATTTGCATTTTTGTTTGCATTTACTTTGTTTCTTCGATTTGTTTTTTGGCTTTTATTTTGCATTTTTTGGCTTTTTTTCCCTGGAAAAAGCAAGCAAATGCAAAATAAAAGCCAAAAAACACAAATCGAGAAAGCAAAATAAATGCAAAAATGGGCAAGTCCATATTTGTTTCCCATTTTGTTTCCCTTTTTGACTTTCCTATTTTTCCCTTTTTTCCCCTTTTATTTTGCTTTTGTGTTTTTTTAGATTTTGCATTTTTTTGCTTTTTGGTTTTGCCATTTTTTTGCAAATTAAAAAATAAAATTTCCTTCGTTTCCCATTTTTGTTTTTTCCATATTCGCTTTTTGTTGTCTCCGTTTTTTTCAAGTTTGTCTGTTGAACATAAGACTTGCGCATACAGTCGCGCCGAGACTCTCACCATATCCAAGCTGAACTGTCTCCATGATCATGCAGAAAAGCATAGACAGTGGTGCTGTGACGTTGTGCACACAGGTGAGAACCACTTGGAGACCCTTCGACTCCTCGGCTCGCGGCTCAAGGATGCTCAAGGTGTCCGCAGATTTTTTCCACTTAACCATAGTTAATTGACCATTGATTGACCATTTTATTTACCCTATGTTCAATTAATATGGAAATGGTTAAATAGGTATGTTCCCAGCTTCACTCGCTTGAACCCCAATACACGTTCCCAATGATTTTCCCATGCCTCCGGTGTTCAAAAAGATCATCGAAATTCAACAGACAACCATCAAACACCCATATACCCTCTCGTAACTTAACAGTTTGCTATTGAAAATGGCACCTTTATAGTTGATTTACCTATGAAGGATGGTGATTCTCTACGGCTATGTTAGTTTACCAGAGGGTATACTTGTGTTTCAACAATATTGTGAATCCGAAAATTTGGGTGCTTAAGACCTATATTTGATGATTCACATCCACAATCTTTGATGGTCAAGTACCCATTTCTGATGGTTAAGTCCCATATGATTAAAACCACATTTACTACCATTTTGTTTCATGTAACATCCAATATGCATTTTTCCATGTTCTTCCCTTACAACATGTCAAAACAACCATGATCCTTCAATTTTTGGATGACAACCACATCTTTCCCGGGATTTGCATTCAGTTAACCTCAATGACAACCTCATTTTCCTCGGTTAAAACCACATTTTCCCTGTATTTTTCCATGATTTTGCCCATTTTCCACATGACTTCACCTGGATTTTCCGAACAGGCACCGATAGGCTGGGCACCATGGCCGCCAGCACGAAGCCGACATTGGGCACCAACGTCCAGGCGGTGCGCAGGCGGCGCTCCACTTTCTGCTCCAAGACGCTGGTGGCCAAGGGGTTGGTCTCGAAACTCACCAGGGGATACCTGGGATTTTGCTTCCTACCTGAGATATGTTTAGATATCTTTAGGTATCTTGATATGTATATATATATACATATAAGTATGATAATAATAGTAATAATAATAAGAATATATCTGTATGAATTTTGATATAATATGTGGGTTTTCCACAATCATACCTGGGGTAGTCTAGATATGGTTTCAAAATGTAATATATATATATATAAACATGGCTATGGATCAATACCTACAAATATAATATTTAGGGGTATGAACATCCATTTACACATCCCCGTATACTACGCCGTATACATATATCTTTATATATATAACGTGTAGGTTATATATTATTTTAAAAATAGGATACTTGGGATTCTAGGAAAAGATTTTCGCAGAATAATCATATTTGTTGAATGGACAAAAAGGGAGACAGTGGCTATCGATAATTAGTATATACACGTAGGTATCCCCAATCCTGAAGATATATTTCGTATCTATATATATATATGTATATGTATATATACATAAATTGAGACTTAGAAAACATCCTAAAATATCTGGGATACCTGCGATGTTCAATCAGATATGGTGGATGATGGTGGAAAAATATGTGTTTAATATATGGAATAAATATGGATATATGGGATGTGTAGACAAGTTGGTGAACATAACTCTAATAACGTTTCGGTTTATGGGGATGCATGGTTATATTTTTTTTACCACAGGATAGTCTGTGGATGGTTGCGAAATCCTGCACCACTTGGTAACGACTGGTAGCTTCGAAACATTGGGACTATAATGGGATTATACTGCCGGGATATCCCCAATCCTGAAATTATACCCTATGGATCCAAGTACATTCTTCGGAAGTGTTTGGGGTTCAGTACCTTCTCAGGAGGTGTTTGGATCCACAGGGATACCTGTTGATCTTACCAGCAGGGATACTGTGGGTGAACATATGTGTTGAATATGGAATATATGGGAGGCACTGGGTAGATGATAGATACATATATACATATATATATATATACACAGAAATATATGCTTTATATATTGTAATATATAGGCGGGTACAAAATGAACAGAATGAAATGTCATGCACTATCATGGGACAAAATGGAGTTACTGTGATTTAAGTCATATTGATTGGGCTTTGTGGATTGGGCATTGAAGTAAACGGGAAGAAAATGGTGTAAGTATATGGCTAGATAATTATAATTCACCAATCTGAAATAACGTAAAGTCATTTCGGATACGGATACAGTACCTACCAAGGGATACTTTATATATATATATACAGATAGAGATGTGATATATGATATATTCTTCTGGAAACTGCCAAAAATGGGTCTGTAGCCAACCACAGCGCGCATACAATGGGAATACGAAACCATATCCTGCACAACAAACTGACCTTTTGAATTGAGTGTCATTCAACAACCAGGACTTCAAACATGTAGGCTATGTAAAATGTAAACCCCTATTCATGGGGGATGACCATCATTTTCCCATCGTTCTCCACATTTTCCCACAACTCCCACATCGTTTCCCAGGATATTCCATCATATACAGAAAATATTCCACTATTCCATAATTTTCCACCATGTTCTAAGCTGTGCTCAGCGACCTGGACTGGTCCTTTCAGCTGGGCGCGTACTTTCCCACATATGGATTGAACCCCCTGAGAAAGGGCGTCTTTAAAGGAAAACAATCTAGGAACAGATGGTTTTTCATTTTTTTTCAACGGCCTAAAATTGGTAAATCCTGATCTTTCATTGCTGAAGTATCCCCGATTCGGGGATGACATCAAACCCTATAAAAAGGAACCAAGGGCTAGCTGAACCGGGGTACCTTCAATACATGGTTTTCTGTGGTAAAATAACTCAATCTAGTGTACCCTGTGACCCTATGAAAATGGAACACGAAAACTCGAAGTATTAGTGATCAAATTGCGTATTGGCAAAAAAAACAAATTGTAAATGGGTGTGACTACGAACATCCCGTGGAAATTATGTTTCACCGAACAAAAATGTAGATAGATCACAAGGGGTGCTACTAACATTTTCTGGGCATTGCCGGTAAGAGACCAACAGCGATAGATCCAGAACGTGTACCTCATTGCAAGGCGATGCCGCTCTTTTGACTGGGAATTCATCAACAAAAGTGGCGGCGCAACAAAAAACAACTGGAGGCGAACACAACATATAACAGCCGGACTGTGCCTGGTTAGTTTCATTGCGGTGCGGTGATAACGTCTGAACATTCCACTACTATTTGCGTGGCTGGTGTTTCAACAATCATGGGGATTTCACTTGAAAGGCATGATTTGAGTAGCAAACGTGGGCATGTCACCAATGACTATCAATAAATGTGAGCAAGGTATACCGCCGCTCCTAGCGCATTCGGCCCTTTTTACCTTCGCCACTTGCAAGTGCAACATCTCATTTGAAGTTCTTTGAGAACCTTGGGAACCATTTGCCGCAAGGCATGGCGATGATTGTATCGCCAGTGCCATTGGTAGACATGGTTCCAGATCTCAGCATTCAGAAGTTTGTTCTTCGCATTCTTTGTATGGACACTGTTTGGAATGAAATCTTTCAAGTAATCCCAGCATTTGTCCGAAGTTTGCGTGCCAACTGTGATCTTTCAACCATTTTGTCTTCTCACTTCTCTGGCAAAGTCCAGCCACATGCTTGACTTGGTAGACTTCGATTCGCCACCCCCCCACCCCACCAGAAGCTATGTGAAAGCAAGTAAAGAAGACGTGTAGAGCGTAGCATCGAAGATGTGAGCAAGTGCACGGAGACGTTGTCACACCCCCCCACCCCACCCGAAGGTATGTGCAATCATGTGAAGAAGACGTGCGTGGATGCAGACATGATTGCGCATAAAACGTATTGAAACGCAAACAAATGCAAACTCACCGGGTCCGCTACGGGCGGTGGTAGAATAAAGAATCACAGGATAAATAGAAAATTCAAAGTCATGACAATCACCTTTTAGGTGTGATCATGGGTGATCCCTCCAATGTGTCTAAAAAACCATTACTGTATAAATCCCATGTTGACATTCTGCACGGCTATAGGTTGGGATTTTCAGCAACATCAACACAATTAAAGGACCGGATAACCCCACATGTTACCAACTTCTCTAGATTTAGACTGGGCATAGAAAAGCAAGAAGGGAAGAGGAAGTATAAGAGTGATGGAGCGGTGATGGTGGGTGAGTTTGTGTGTGTGTATGTATGTTCAAGTACAGTGAGTGAGTGAGTGAGTGAGTGAGTGAGTCAGTGAGTGTGTGAGTGACTGCCACGCCTGCCATGCAAAAGCGGCGGAGACCCAAGGGACGCCAGGGCGTACATCCGAGCCCTTGGCAGTGCAGATTGTGCCACGCCTGCCACGCAAAAGAGGCGGAGACCCAAGGGACGCCAGGGCGTACATCCGAGCCCTTGGCAGTGCACATTGTGCACGCCTCTGCCACGCAAATCCGAGCCCTTGGCAGTGCACATTGTGCCACGCCTGCCACGCGAAAGCGGCGGAGACCCAAGGGACGCCAGGGCGTACATCCGCCCTTGGCAGTGCACATTGTGCCACGCCTGCCACGCAAAAGAGGCGGAGACCCAAGGGACGCCAGGGCGTACATCCGAGCCCTTGGCAGTGCACATTGTGCCACGCCTGCCACGCAAAAGAGGCGGAAACCCAAGGGACGCCAGGGCGTACATCCGAGCACTTGGCAGTGCACATTGTGCCACGCCTGCCACGCAAAAGAGGCGGAGACCCAAGGGACGCCAGGGCGTACATCCGACCCCTTGGCAGTGCACATTGTCCCACGCCTGCCACGCAA
>CAMXCT020001752.1:103667-134280 GCA_947184155.2 Cladocopium goreaui | reverse complement strand
CCTGTCGCATGGAAGTTGTGCTGCGCTTGCTGGTGGCATTGCCTCTGTCCTTTGCACCCAGGGAGTTGCTTGACAAATCATCACGGAAGAGCTTATCTGAGTCTACCTAAGAGCTCTTAGACTCCAAGAGAGTTAGCTCCGTCTGGGCAAGCATCATTTGCATTTCAATGAACAACTCAAGCCACATCCAGCCCGAGTTGGCTCAAAATATGCATCGATAAAAAACAAACCAGACGGAGTCCGCATTCGATGGAGCCTTCTCAGTTCACTGTGTAAAGCACTGGTCTTGGTAAAAGCATTTTGTCATGCTGCTGCGCTTTGGAGGTTGTGACGTTCGATGGTGCCATCTTCACCTCTATACCATCTTTTCAATGATTTTCAAAGCTGGGAATTTGATTGAAACCGCTTGAAACTTTGAGATGTTATGAAGATTTCGATCTGTAGTGCGAGGGTTTTGCGTTGGCTGCTATCTGCAGAGTTTGTGCATCGGTTCATCCCAGGTCATTGTTTAGTAGTTCCTTGAGTGTTGGGATTTTCTTTCAGAGGATGACACAAAAGCACTCTTTATGACTACCACTTGAGGCGTACGGTGGACTGAGAGCCGTTATTAAAAGATGGCAGCTGATGGAAGAAAAGCTTTCCTGTTTTTGAGATTAATGATCTATCTTGATGAACTAATCAATTTAGGGTTTGTAGATCTGGGGAGTTGTGAATCTGAAACCAAACCTTTTGGATGTCACTTTTTTCCTGACTTTGATTCAAAGAAACATTTGAAAAAACAGGTTTGTATTTGCCTTGGGATTGTTTGAACCTGTTTCTGCTATCGATTTTCACTCTCAAGGAGTGCAAGTCAAACAGTCTAAGAGACAATCTGAGCACAGCTGTAGCAAACCTTGCTTAGGAGACAGATCTTGTTTTGTTGTTGCGATGTGGTCGCGGAAAAGAACTTGAAGCTTCGCTCTGGTGGTTGTTTGAGTTCACGACTAATTTTCAGCTGGAAGGTGCCAGGCGGTGCCAATTTTGGGTCAACTTTTTGGATTCCAGCCAGCCGTGTCCAAGTGACCCAATCTGTCTTATTGTTGGCGCAAGATATCTCGTGACCAAAGCTGTTGGCAACAGTCAGCACCTTCGACGCACAGTAAGCATCCTATCAATCTTCAAAGAGATTAGGAGTCTAAGATTCCAAAGCCTTAGCTCGAGTCCTAGCTCGAGTCCAGTTGCCCTCACCTCAAAATATCGCGCAATAGACCTGACTTTTTACGATTACAGAGGAATGTTGGTGGATCTGAAGTATAATTTTTCTCAATCAGCCTCAATGATGATCAAATCGAGTTGCTGGGGGCAGACATGAAAAGACAATCGTTTTCGAACTGCTTGGTGCTTCCATTCTCCACTTGGCAAAGCTTTGTTTGGTATCCAATAGCGATTATGCAACTCTCTGGTCCTTGGTGGATTGATGCAAGAAGACTTTGCCTCTCTGGTACTGATGAAGCTCTACTGAGAGGACACTGAGTGGCCGCATTTCACGCATCTTTCATACCCCTGCCTTGTTTCTTCAAAAAAGGCTGCCCAAAGTGGTTTGCCCTTCTGTGTAGTCTTGAAATTCGCATTGCGTAGTAGTGAACCTACGGTTACACCGCACTGCTTTTGTCGCATCATTGGCTGGACTAGAGTGCGTGTGGCCGTCCTTAATAGTAGATTACTGCACAAGGCTGTTGGGTTGTGGTTTTTGTGTTGGGCCCCGGCCCCGTTTTCTGTTGTTTTTCGTCTGTGGAGGGACGAAACGCAGTTCTGGGGGAATTGCGGGTCTTCGTCTCCGCTTGGTTTGTTTTGCTCTTGCTTTCATGTGAATACTCTGACAACTTTATCCTTTTCGATCAGATGATCAGCAATTATTCGCTGACTGCATGGTTTTCAATTAGTTCTGTGGTTTTAACTTTTTCTTACTGTTTCCTGTATGATAAGGACCGTGCCATCAGAGCATTGCGGCCACATTCCGAGGAAAAAATGGCAGACTTCAATTATTTAAATGATGATCTTTTTCTACTTGCAGATGAGATCTTGGAGAGCTTGACTCCACTTGCCATTCCAGCGTCACTGGTGTGGAAAAAGAGTGGTGCGATTCAGATGAGTGAAGCCGTCAGTTTTTGTGGAATGTTTCGGATGTTCACGTTTTTTGAGATTGGATTTTTCACGAGCGTTTGACGAAGTTTTTTATTTTCAGTGGTTTTGACGCGTGCGCAAGTACGAGCCAGTCAACTGGTTGATAGCTCCTTATTGCTTTTGTTTGTGAGACGCAATGTTTCGTGCTCCTCTTTGTTTGCTGGCCACTTGCTGATCACCTCGTTCCTAGCTGGCTGTAGGGCCGTAGGGAACCACTCGAAGAGTTTACAACGCTGCCAACAAATCAAGTTATTCTTTTGCGAGGTGCGCGCTGGTTTTTACAACTGGATTTCTCAGTGACGTGTTAAAGCAAAGTATGATACACTGCAATGGATGGCAATCTGGAAGACCCATTTCAGAGTCTCAACAACGTTTCCTTCAACTCTTCTTGGTGGCATTGATGATCAATATATGTTCTTTGCATGCATGGCTCGATATACAGGGTAGGGTGGAGGGCAGCCTCTGTATTTTTTTGTAGAGGCTGCCCCACCCACCCAGCCCACCCTTGGTACAAGCGGTCGAGAATTTCCTCATCCTGATCAATTCCGGCTGGACAGTCATTTGTATACTTGATTTTGACAGCCAATTGAGATGGAAACATATGTGGTGGTGAGCGGTTTATACTCTTCTTGCTACTGCCAGTCTCGGGAGAGCGGGCATTACACTCATGGATGCTGGGTGAAATATACTTTTGCTGGCAGACTTCAATTCCGATGATTTATATGATCATCTTTTTTTGGCGGCAAATTGCAGATGAGACTTTGCAGAGCTTGACTCTACTTGCGATCCCAACGTCACTGGTGTCGAAAAAGAGTGGTGCGATTCAGATGAGTGAAGCCGTCAGTTTTTGTGGAATGTTTCGGATGTTCACGTTTTTTGAGATTGGATTTTTCACAAGCGTTTGACCAAGTTTTTTTTTTCAGTGGTTTGACGCGTGCGTAAGTAGCAGCCGCAAACATTAGAAATAATTGGCCAGTTTACACTAGGATGTATTGGCCGGGTGTCACGCGGTGTGGACGTGTCCATCGAAGTGCGACAGCCAGGTATGTACGTTCGCTCTTCTGAGGTGCTGTTTATCATATATTTAACAGCAGCTCTGGACATGGGCGTCGTAAGGTAATGTATTTCCCCGGTAACTTCGTCACGACGAAAACACCACGTTATTCTCGAAAACCTTAAACACCTTTCGGTTTGGGTTTAGGTTTACCTTGTGGGAATATATTCCCCCGAGGTATGTTTTGCTTGTCCCGATTTGTCTCTGGTGAATGTATTTCACTAGAGGGTGATTTTATTTAGTGATTTTATTTATACAGGGAACGTATTCCTTTGATTCGAGGTGAAAGCATTTCACCTAGGGATATTGGAGTGAAAGTATTTCGCGCCAGTTGTCTAAAACCTGTGGGATGTCAATTCCGTTATACGACCAGCACCTGCTATGGGGGTCCTCTCCCCCCCCCCCCCCCCCACCCACACCTAGGGGGGATGAAAGCGAAGGCCCTTCGGTTCTCTGGACTAGAAGGGATGGAGCAGCCAGGGTCATCCGCCTTGACTTGAATTCGGGCACTTGACCAAATAATAAAAAAGGAGAGAAAAAGGAAATTCAAATATCAAGTCCGAGGGATTGCATCTATTAACAGGTATGTACTACCTGAGATTAATATTTCAACAAGGAACTGAGTCAGGATGAATTGAGTTTTGTAATCAACTGGCCATATGTAATTTGGCCAGCTTACAATAGGATGTACTGGCTGGGTGTCACAGAGGTAGAGCAAGCCTTACCTGGGCTGGGAATGTAGGAATCTCGCAACCGAGAAGATGTGTGAACGCATCCCCGTCAAGGTCTCAACTGTGACCAAGCAGCATGCATGGAAAACTCCAATTTCAGCTAGCGTTGCGAGGATCTCAAACAGAAGGGACCAAGCGGGAAGCACCGCCCAGAAACCAAAAGGCAGTGTGAACTGCATCAAGTCTTTGGTGATTCTCAGTCAGATCGCCGCAGTGCAAGCACAGGATCAAGAACGTGAATGGGTTAACCCCATCCTCCTGTATATCCTTGCTTTCATCGGCTTGATGGGCATCTATGAAAATCTGTATCAGCTAGGCAGGCTGATCAGAGAGTGGTTTCTGAAGGCGAAGTCCCCCAGCCAGAAGCGGGAGCGGAAATCTAACTCCAACATGGCACTAGCCAAAGGTCAAACGGTGAGAGCACCAGCGGCAATCCCGCGAGCTGGGAAGACCCAATTCCTAGTCGCATAGAACGTTGGGCAGAGGAACAGTGGGTACAGAGAGGGGCACAACAAAACAATATGACCTTCTAAGAGCTGGTCGAATGGCGCAGGCGTGACCTTATTCATGGCGAAGAGCCGGACTCCAGTCAAGAAACCGGGATGCGGAAAGCCCCGCGTCTGAGCGGGAGCGGGAAGCACCGCGTGATGGGTAACTCCGCCGATCTCCAGGCTCGGCATGGAGCTCTTCGAGCAAAGCTCCCCAACTGAGCGGGCAGCTCCACCAGAGAGAACCACCACGTCCCCATGACCCATGGACAAGATAGAGTCCGGAGGATCCTCGGTAGCTTGGACGAGCCACATACTACCCTTGGCGTCAACACTGGACATTGGCTGCAACGGTCGTGCTTCCCATTTAAGTGCTCGGAATGCTCGAAGGAGACTATTTCTGTCACTTCCAAACGGGAAAGGATGAGACCGAACGAGCTCCAGCAGAGGTGCGAAGCCGAGGATCGGGGGATGGGAGGGTGCGGTATAGCTACGTCTCACAAAGGCTGGCAAACTGCACAGAGTAAAACCTAGGAAATAGGTAGTTGTGTACGGTTGAGCATTTGAGGTAGAGAAGGCATGCCATGAGCTCATGACCGCAGCCCGTTTTTTTGCACCTAGCCGTGCGCTCAAGGAAAAGGTGCGACTGAAGTGTGGTGTCTTGGAACTAGCAGGGTAAATAACCGAATAGAAACCCAATACACGCTGACCACTGCCATCTCGCTTTGCACTTTATCAGGCTCTCCACCAGATCTTCTCACAAGGACCTGTGCAAGCTCATGCAAGGACCTCATAGAGAGGGTTTCACCAGGATCTCCACAAGATTTTCTCACAAGGACAACCGTTTTGTGCGAGCCTGCGCTGTCCCAATCAATGCACATGGACATCTCAGACGAGGCAATTGACGCGAAATTTTCCAATGAGAATGCCGCAGACCAAGACCGGGACAACCGTTTTGTTGGAGCGTGCGCAGTCGAAATGCACATGGACATCTCAAAAGAGGTTGTTTACGCAAAAAAAATCAGGCAAACTGCTGCAGGCCAAAACCGGGACAACCGTTTTGTGCGAGCGTGCGCAGTCGAAATGCACTTGGACATCTGACAAGAAGCATTTTATGCGAGAATTCTCAGGTATAACACCCACATGGACATCTCACAAGAACAATTTTCATGCGGAAACCCGACCTCCGATGGAGCAGCCTGATCAAGCACCGGCCTTAGCCCTTGCCGTAAGAACCCCTAAGTGTGGACACATTGTTTGGGGAACAAAAGTGATGAGTCCTATTCACAGTTTTGAGGAGGGCCGTGAAGAACTCTAGATAGAGCCTACTCATGGCCAGCATACAGGCAAGGATGACGCGAATCAAGATGAAACGTTGGTGTGGCACTTGAGTTTACTTGGCATGAATCACATGGCAAAGATTTCCTGCCTTTGTGACGCAAAATAAAAACGCATTTCCATGCGGTTTTCTTTGCAGAAAACGCCCGGCCGCCCAGCTTTCAAAAAGGCCAAACCCACAGCCTGGCCACAGATCAAAATGGCAATCAAATTTCAAAATATCCCAGCAAACACGGGATCAGAACCACAGTGAATCGCGGTGCATCCACATTGGCGATCACTCAAGAGGGATCCGTTTCAAAGAGTTGGCCCTCCAAGGAACAATCCATCGTTTTGGCAAACTCCTGCAGTATGCAGGTTGGTTTGGAGCCGAGAAAAGGCGGCCAAGGGTTCTGCGGTGAAGGTTGCTAGAGAGCCAATAATGTATTGGGCGTGAAAATTTCCAAAATATGGCCAAATTCAGTTATCGTTTCGAACATGTTTTTTGTCGTGTCTCAACATTGCACCATCACCATGCTAACGTTGCAAAACTTTGGAAGTGCAACCATCGTGTATGTGGTGCATGTTGTTACACAGTTGGACAGCCTTTTGATTTTTTATGCAGACATTGTTTGATGGGTCGCAGTTTTAAACACTTTAAAACCAGTCCCATCGCGTGGTTTTCTTTCAGGCTCAAACATGTTTAAATTGAATTGTAAAATATGAGTTGGTTCCAATGGAACGCATTTTTTGAAAACATTCGTTTGTGCTAGAGATATTTTCCAGCCATGTTTTCCCGTTGATTTGATTTTTGTGAAATTATGTTTGTTTATTCAAAAATACATTTTCACGTGTGGCCTAAACATGCCTTCCAGAGATGGCGAGAAGTCCTGATTTGAGGATACACATTGTCCGATGCTCGCAAACAGTATTGTTTGTATGAATCCACAGATTTAACCAACCATTTTGTCCATGATTGCAATCCTACGGTAAAGAAGTGGTCGGCTGAAACCTCAAAACTTCACGAATCTTGGCAAATTTTCACGAAAAACTCGGTTGGATTGGTTTGGGTCTTGGCAAATTGGTTGGATGATTGACGTTTGTAGAACTACCCAATGCTGGGGGGGTTTCACAGTGTATTAATCAAAAGAACCTTTGCCTTTGTACTCCCGTGTTGTATCCTAAATCAATGGAGTCGGAGGTTTGAATGGAATGTGAGCAGGGACCACAACTTTATTCAACAGAGGAGGAAGGAGGTCATGTTATCACCTCGAAAACAACGTCATTTTACAGGTACATGTTTGGGTCCTTTTGCAACAAACAAAATCGTATATTGTTTGGAAACATTCTCTTGGATGGCTGAAACATTGCTTTGGACTGCACCAGTCTTGAACCATTGTGCGACATTGTAGACCTGTATCTGGTGAAAATCAACTTATCAACGTGAAGATGAAATAATTTCAAAACACATGCGACACTGCCCCATCTCGTGATTTTGTGTAATTTCTCCATAACAACCCCGGCTTCAAACATTGAAGGCAATATCAACCCGTGGCACATTTTTTTCGTTTCGTAGACTCTATATGGCACAGACACTCTTTTTGTCTGAGCCTAGGGATGAACCACATCAGGCTTTTGCTGGCCCTAGATTTCCCTGGATGACACCAGGTTCCAACCACCAAATGTTCGTGTTTCAGCACTTATTGAGCAAACAACGTTGTCAACCCTTTGTCCAGGGGATATTGATGCAGGTGAAGTGAATCGTTTTCCCAACAACAGTCAGAACTCCAAACAACCGGTGTGTTCTCCTTTTTTTTGCATATCATTTTGGTGGTTCTGGTACTTGGGAATTTGGCATGATGGTAGGATTGCCCCAATCATTCTGCACCCCCTAAGGAAATTTTTCCCAGTGGTTCAAAACACCAGATGTCAGTGCCAAGGATCCTTGTATTTCTGGCGTTTCCAATTGTTTGCGTGTCTCTTGGCAGTTACAACTGTTCAGTTGGGGCCGGAAAAAAATGTTCATTTTGACTGGAATTACCATGTAATTTTTTTCCATTTTGTTTGTGGTTTGTTCTTCTTTGAATACTTTCATTTTGTTTTTTGAAACCGAAAAGGGAAACCGTTTGTGTTGTGATTTATCAGTGGAAAAATCCAATACACCAATTCAAGCATGCGACTGCACAGTCGCCAAATGATTTTTTTTCTAGATTTAGATGCTTCTAGGACAAAATTTGGCCGGTTTGATGATGATCAAATGTCAAACCCGTGTATGAAACACTCCCATGAAATCAGAGATGGACATGCTCTACACATTGAAACATTGTCCTGAAACATTTGTTGCCCAGGACTTGGCCGGAAGAACAACGATGCAGAACCAGGTGCAAAAGGTCACAGAGGAGATTCTTGAAGATCTCCAACAGTCATTGCAGTCTCGCCTGGAGCGGTTCACCGGGACTCTGAGCAAGATCAAGTCGTTGCAGTCTCAAGTGGAAGAGAAGCAGGCTGTTATAGACTCGCAGAGGGCTTCCATCGACAGGCTGCAAAGTAGATTGGAGGGCTTGGAAAAACGGCTTGCGCTCTCTGAGACTCATGTGAAAGAGTTGGAGGCTCATAGGAAGGATTTGCAAAAAGACTTGCAGCAGAAGCAGGCTGAGCTAAGTACCGCGCAGACTATCATAGAGGACTTGGAGGTCGATGTTGAGGAATTGCAAAAAAAACTGTCTGAAAAACAGCAAAGCAGAAAAACTTCCTCCACGCAGACGCAGACAACAAGTAAGGCATTCAAAGAATCCAGGGCTCGTTTGGTCACTCAAGTGAAGAATCTAGAGAAGCAGGTTGTGCAGACAGAGAAAGAAAAATCATCGTTGGCACAGCGGTTTGATGCGCAACCGCAAGTGGATGGTGAGACTTGGCAATTTCAGGGTGACAGCGGCGAATGGATCTCATTCACTGATCCTTTGAAGATGTTTGGAATGTTTGTTTTTCCCCCAAGGTGTGGAAAACAAGAAACCTAAGTAAAACCATTTTTTTGTCCTTTAGATTCCAGGAGAATTCGAACAAAGATTTGATGGACAAGTTCAGAGAAGGCAAGGAGGTTTGCGAGATCAAGATAGATGGAAAGACCTATGACATCAGCTTTAAATACCGCTGGCAGAGGAACCAACGCACCAAGAAGGAACGGAAAATCCGCTGTTGCTTTGGTTTACCAAGCCACTGGAACGTCACAGATGAAGATGCGTTGAGGCTTCTCAAGGAAAGTCTGCAAGCACCACTTCCACAAATGCATCCCAGCACCGATATTTGGGAAACAGTCCAGAAAGTAACTGACCGAAAGATGTTGTCAAGCTTATCGAAGGTGCTGAACCAGTCCCTTTCCCGTCATGATGGCACTCACTGTGATTGCCCTCATGGAAGCTCCAACTTCGTTGTGATCGAGGCTTTCCAGATCAAGAATCGTCATGTGTGGCAACGGTACCAACGCTGTGTTCGATCCATCCGTGACAAGCACAAGCAGCATGGTATCTCTCCTGGCACCATCAGTCCGTTATTGAGCAAAGCCTTGAGTGAGTTTGCCAACGATATCGACGTGGACCAAGCTGGCAACGAGCGCCTTCTCCTACACGGGACGAAAACTTTTGAAGTTGGAAAAACCATTGCATCAGAAGGCTTTGACAATCGGGTCGCCAAGGATGGACTCTTTGGAAAAGGCACCTACTTTGCAGCCCAGACTTGCAAGGCTGCTCAATATGCTTCCATACATGGAATGTCTCAGAAAGCATCACAGCAGATGCCAGGGACCATGCTTCTGGCTCGGGTGGCTATTGGGGATCCTTTCTACACAGAAGGTCGGTGTCACACCTTGTCACGTGCCTTGACAGAAATCAACCATTTTCAGAGGCAAGTTGATTTCCTAGACTTGGCCAACATCTCATTGTTGTCTATTAAGTTATATTGTTACTACCCCTTTAAGGCTACTTTTCAGGGGGACCATACCAAAATGTAAGATATATTTTTTGCCCCCCCCCCCAATGTAAAATTGGTCGCTGAACGTCCCCGAGGTGTCGTTTTTGTGGAAAGGGTCTTCAAAATACCTTCAAAATGTAAGCTTACATTTTCAAGGCCCCCCCTCAAAAACACCTTGAAAAATGTAGCTTAGATTTCCGGTATGTCCCCCCCTCAAAACGGTTGTGATGTTATATATATATATATTATTATATATATATTATTATATATATATATTTGTACATGTATAGTGACATTCCCATGTTCTCAGCAGCAGTGCTTAGTGCTTGTTGCATTTCAATCTCTGTTCCTGGGACTGGTGCATCATGAATGCAAGCCGCTGGAACCATGGCACCCTGTAATAATCTGGAATTGTTGTTGCTGTATGTTGCTATTGGGGATGCTGTCTCTCCAGGGCTTCAAACGTTCTGGGGCTTGTCATCCTCATCAGGTCATGGTGAATAAACCACGGTCCTTCACTGAGGTCACCTCAAATGGTGTAGCAGAAAGTTTCTGAAATGCAGCCGCCAAAATAGTTAAAATATATTAAAATATGTTAAAATAGAATAAAATAGATCCCAACCCCTGCATCGTTCCTTTCCACCGTTTTCTGCAAAGCTACCTTTTTTGAGGTCCTCCAGAGACGGATGGCCGCCGGGCTGATTCCATCATTGCACGGCCTGGCATCCCCAATGGCCAGCCTGGCGGAGTGCAGAGCCATATGGAAGTTGTGACCTTTGACCCAGGGCAGGCCTATCCGGAGTTCATCGTGAGGTTTACTGAGGAGTAATGAAATCAATGGAGAGCCCTTAGAAATCGAAGCTCCCATCAAAAATGATGGGTGCTTGCCAGTGGCAATCTCCGGTTTGCTGGAGGTGCAGAATCGCCCTATGCAGATTCTTGCGCGAATGCAGTGATTTTGACAGAGAGAGAGAGAGAGATACAGCTTCAGTTTTTTGTTTTTCTGGTTTTGATTTGGATCATTTCGTGCTACATATGTTGGGATGTTGGGCGATTTTGCACCGTGAAGCTTGCTGCTGAAATCACCAGGGAAAGAACTGTGGCGATTGAAATAGATGGCTGTGCTGTGCTTGTTTAAAAAGATCGAGCTGCTGGGGCTATGAATCAGCCCAGGTCTTTTGAAGTGTGGCTTGCACTTTGACAATGCTGAAAAGCATTGAAAAGCAACATTCCGTTGGGGGCAGAACTGCAGGGTCCAAGGCCCACAAATGCAGGAAGTGGCAATACCTGTGGAAGATTCACGTACCGACTGTATCTTCTCATTTTAGAAAAAATGAGGCATGCAATCCATCCTTTGCTGGTGACAATCAGGCAGTAAATTTGGAGCTGTGTCAACCCAGTGAGCTGTGGCGGTTTGAGCTGAACTACCTCTGAGTTCGTGATGTTAGCAGACTGTAACTGTAATATTTGAGGACCATCGTAATAACTATTCCATACTATCACTGTCTTATTGTTTGTGATGTGTAATTTTTCACCAGGTCAACTTAAAAAAATCACGTGATCACTATTCTGATTGAATAGAAGAGGGGTGTACCGTAGAGGCGCTGGACCATTCGACCCATCGTGGTGGTTCACAGCTTCTGCTTTCCAGCACAATCGTAGCTGATCTGCAACACAAAAGGCACGGCATGTGTCTAAGGAACATGATATTATGACGACGCTTAGTCTAAACATATCTAAATCACATGGATGATGTCACAGAATAAACACTTGGATTCCTTTGAATCAAATACCTTGCTATTGGTCATTCAATCAATTGCAGATAGTGCATATGCACCTGGTATATGAGTTCACAATTTGTGCGGTTCACTGATGATAGAACCAAATGTGGCGACAGAGGCGGGGATTTATCAACATTTGACAGCTGTAATCTATGAAACCTATATTTTGGTGGGTAAGATTGTATGGTCCTACAACCGTTTCAAACTTGTTGAATAGTTAATAGTTCCCAACAGCAGGGCCTGTTGGGTTTCAATCTCTAGGGCTGGGGCTGGCTTGCGGGGACTTGCAGCCTTCAAAATCCGGAATGGAACCCTGGAACCCTGGAACCCTGAAACCTTGGAACCCCGGAACCCTGGAACCTTGGAACCCTGCAACCCTGCACACCTGGCACCCTGCTGGGATCCTGGAACCCTGAAACCCTGGAACCCTTGGAACCCTTGGAACCCTGGAAACCTTGGGGCCCTGGTACCCAGGTACCCTGGGACCCTGGAGCCCTGGAACCCTGAAACCTTGGGGCCCCGGGGCCCTGGGGCCCTGGAACCCTGGAACCCCGGGGCCCCTGGAACCCTGAAACCCTGGAACCTTGGAACCCTGCGACCGTGGAACCCTGAAACCTTGGAACCTTGGCACCCAGGAACCCTCAAGGATTCTGGAACCCTGCTACCTTGGAACCCTGGAACCTTGGAACCCTGCAACCCTGCACACCTGGCACCCTGCTGGGATCCTGGAACCCTGAAACCCTGGAACCCTTGGAACCCTTGGAACCCTGGAAACCTTGGAACCCTGAAACCGTGGGACCCTGGTACCCTGGAACCTTGGAACCCTTGAAACCCTAAAACTTCCAAACCCTAAACTCTATGCGCGCTGCGCGCGCTGCATGCAATAAAGTAAACCCTAAAACTTCCAAACCCTAAACCCTAATGCGCGGTGCGCGCGCTGTGTCCCAGAGAAGTAAACCCTAAAATTTCCAAACCCTAAACCATCGTGTTATGCAACTTCCAAACCCTAAAGTTTAACCCGCGGTGTGCGCGCTGCATGCAATAAAATAAACCCTAAAACTTCCAAACCCTAAACCCTAATGCGTGCTGTGCGCGCTGCGTGCCAGAGATAAACCCTAAAACCTTCAAATCCTAAACACTAATGCGCGCTGCGCGCGCTTTGTGCAATAGAAATAAACCCTAAAATCTTCAAACCTGAAACTCTCGTGTCATAGAGGTAAACCCTAAAATTTCCAAACCCTAAACCCTAAACCCTAACGCGCGCTGCGCGCGCTGTGTGCCATAGAAGTACCCCTTAAAATCTCCAAACCCTAAACCATCGTGTCATGGAGGTTAACCCTAAAACTTCGAAACCCTAAAGTTCAACCCACGCTGTGCACGCTGCATGCAATAAAATAAACTATAAAACTTCCAAACCCTAAACCCTAATGCGCGCTGCGCGCACTGCGTGCCACACACATAAACCCTAAAACTTTCAAACTTTAAACCGTAACGCGTACTGCGCGCACAGCCTGCCATAGAGGTAAACGGTTAAACTTTCAAACGCTGCGTGCCATAGAGGCAAAGCCTAAAACTTTCAAACGCTAAACCGTAAAGCAGGCTGCGCGCGCTGCGTGCCATAGAGTGCTCCTCAAAAGTGATTACATGTCATACTTTAGTGGCATCCTCCAAATTCATTAGTCAGCCTTTGTTAATCCAGGGCCCATTTTACACATGTCATCTTCTTGGTCGTGGCGCCATTTCAGGATCACACTGATGACCTAAGCTTTGGCCTTAACTATTATGCAGGCAAGCGACATCAGCACGCTATGGTATTGGAAGACACAGGGTTTGCCCGTAGACCAGCCAAAAAATCGATTTTCCACACTGAACAATTGGATTTAACACATTTAGAATAGGAGCTCCGCCTGATTCAGATTTCATCACTTAAAAGGTACCCATGCCTGACTAGCCTTCATGACTTAAAGCGTAACCACACCCGACTTAAGGGAACCATGCCTGACTAGCCTTCATAATTAAGAGGTACCCACCCACGCCTGACTTAACAGAACCCATGCCTGACTAGCCTTCATAATTAAAAGGTACCCATGCCCCTGAATTCAGGGAACCATGCCTGACTAGCCTTCACAATTAAAAGGTACCCACTGGAACCATGCCTGACTAGCCTTAATGACTTAAAAGGTAACTACACCTGACTTAATACCTGATTTACTGGTTTTGCCTGATTTTGGAAAAACGCAGGGCCGGAATTTGCAGGGCGCGGGCCGGAATTTGCCGGGCCCGGGCCGGAATTTGCCGGGCTGGGATTTTGGGGTCGTGCCTAAATAGGATTTTTGCAAAAATCGTGCATGACTGAAGGGAACCATGCCTGACTAAACATCATACCAATCATCCCAAAAGAATCCAATAATTCCAGCAAGTGATGCCTGACCAATCCCTGCGTCATAATAAACCGTCTGCCCCTCCCCACCCAATAATGAACACACGGAATAGTTTTTTGTATTTAGTGGGTATTTAGTATGAGGGTGCGAAACTTCCCCCTTGGTTTAAAAAAACTAAATTGGAAAACATTTTTTAAATAACATCTAACTAAAATATTGCCAAAATTGGATTCCGAAGCTTCCCCCTGACATTAAATTGAAAACATTCGTTTTAAAAAATGAACTTTATATTTCAAAACCGATTGAATTCCTATTCAAAATCTAACTCAAATCTTGCCAAATTGGATTTCGAAGCTTCCCCTTATATTAAATTGAAAACCTTACTAATCCCCACCTCCTTTTACTAAACGTACCCTAAATACTAAAATATTACATTGATTCCTTTTACTAGGGTCCGCGTTACATTTTGGGAAATTTCGGGCTGGCCAGTTTGACTTTTAATTGATACCTTTTCAAAAATAAATTAAACATGAAGGTCCCATTTCAGGATTTCACCACCAAAAAAAAAAACTAGTCAGCCCCGGTGATTTTTCAAACTAGGGTCTTTTAAGGTCGAAAAAATAAGTATTTTATATTACAACGTTTATATAATATTGGGGGAAAACTTCGAAATCCACTTTTTGGCATTTCCTGGCAATATTTTTGCTGGATGTCAAAAGGAAATCTAATCGATTCTTGAAATCGAAAAAACATAGTTTTTTTAATTAGTGTTTTTAATTTAATCTTAGGGGAAAACTTCGAAATCCAATTTTTAGCAATATTTTAATTATATGTTAAACAGAAAACTAATCGATTTTGAAACATTTTTTTTTTTAAATATATTAGGGCTGGTAATTTAATATTAGAGGAAACATTTCAAAATCCGGTTTTTGTTTTTATTTTTGTTACTACAATTTAAAAGGACATCGAATCGATTTCAAAAAAGAAAAAATAATATTTTATATTAGGGTTTTTTAATGTAATATTAGGGGAAAACTTCAAAATCCAATTTTTGACCATATTCTAATTAGATTTCAAAAGGAAATCTAATGAATTTTGATATAGAAAAAATAGTCTTTGATATGAGGGTTTAATATGAGGGGAAAGCTTCGAAATCCAATTTCTGGCAATATCTTAATTTGAATTTACAAGGAAATCTAATCGATTCTGAAATAGAACAAATTTAGTTTTTTATATTGGAATTTTTCATGCAAGATTAGGGGAAGCATCGAAATCCAATTTTTGAACATATTTTAATAATTGGATTTTAATTTGATATTAGGGGAAAGCTTCAAAATCAATTTTTTGTTTTTTATCATTAGATTTCAAAAGGAAATCTAATCGATTTTGAAACAGGAAAAAAAACAAAATGATATTAGGGTTTAATATAAGGGAAAAGCTTCGACATCCAATTTTTTGGCCATATTTTATTTAATTTTTAAAAGGAATTCTAATCGATTTCGAAATAGAAAAACATACATAGTTTTTTATGTTGGGGGTTTTTATTTGATATTAAGCTTCGGAATCCACTTGTTTGCCATATTTTAATTGGATTTAAAAAAAAGAAATCTGATCGATTTTGAAATAGAAATGTGTATATATATATATGTGTGTGTGTTTTTTTTATCAGTATTAGGGGGAAGCTTCGTACCCTAAGGCTAAAGACCCCCCCAATACTAAAAACTCCTCCAGGTGTTTGTTATTTGGGTGGGTGGGTGAAGGGGCGACTGTTTAGCAACAGGGGGAAGGGATTAAACCGTTTTTTGTTTCTAATTTCAAAATCCATGAAAATAATCTTTAAATAGAATACTGCCAAGAATAGGATTTCGAAGCTTTCGCCTAGTATCAAATAAAACACCAACACCTGAATTAAAAAAACTAAAATTGACGATTTTAAAGGACGGACCCCAATAAAAGACACCCCGGTGTTGACTAGTTTTTTATTCTTTGGGGGTGAAACCCTCACATGGTACCTTCATTTTTAAAATTGTTTCCTCAAGGGGATCAATTAAAAATCAGATTAACCAATTTGACATTTCCCAAAATTGGAAATCGCACCTAGTTTTTGTCATTTGGGGGTATTTTTCGTAATAGGGAGAAAGGATTAGCAAAAAGAATGCCTGATCAAAATGATGCTGATTCTGTGTGTTACAATCTTTTTGCCCACTACAGTGCCTACAGGGTTACAAGGGATGCCGTGCCAGCTAGAGTCCCAAGTCCATTCAACCAACACCCTAATCGATGAAGTTGGACTTGTTGAAATGGAAGTGGGACTGGACCAGTTGACATGGGGCGATGCTGACCTTCAACGGGAGCTTCGGCGCCTGAAGGACAACAGTTTGAAAATTCCGAACCTGAAATATATTTTCAAAATTGCCTTACTAAGAGTGATCCCCACCCTGACACACTATTCTGACATAGTTTCTGACATATCATCTGGACGTATATGTGGCATATATGTTCTGACATACTATCTTACATTCTTTTCTGAGATTCTATTTGACATTCTTTCTGGCATCCTATCTGGCATCTATTCTGACATACTTTCTGGAATATACTATATTCTGATCCTGCCTTGCCATGAGTTTGGGCTGGGAGTGCTTTTATTTGCGTGGATCAATGCCAATGGCTTGAATATCCACCAAATGTTGGTTTCACATGTTTGCACCCAATGATTGCCATTACCATTGATACCCCAAAATGGCCAGGTCCTGAATTTGAGAGTAGGTCCTGAAAAGTTTTCTGGGTACTGAAAAAACAGGACTTTGGCACAGGGTCTGAAAAAAGACGTAGGTGGAAGATTCAGGTATGCTGTTGGGTTGCAAAGCTGGGTTAATTGTTTCCAATATGGATTTGTTTCATATCATGGCTCAGCATGCCACATTGTCTCTTGTCTCGGGATCCGTCTAGGGTTCGTGTAATCCACTGAGAGCCAAACTATTTTATTGCCTCGCTGCAGGCAAGGGCATTTTCAGCACACCAAGCTCAGCAAGGGCTGTGCAGAAATTTGGACTCGCCCTCAGATGTTTCCACCATCATCTCCGTGATTGTTGGTTTCGCAGTGGAAGTGGTTCCTATTCAAATTTTAGACATACTCTGGATGGTTAAGAAATCCTGCACCAGTTGGTAGATGGCTCATCCCACATAAAAAAGAACATTATTTACAGTGTTTCAGAGTTACCAATAGTTACCAATAGTTACCAACTGGTGCAGGAGTTTGTCTATATCATCCAAGGGGTTCGACTGGAGGTATTGCTACCTCTTCCCATTGAGCTTCATTACAGCCAGCTTTCTGCGTCCAAACACTGTGGCCAGGGCCTGAAGGGGGATGATGTAAGAAAATCATGTGGTAAACCCAACAAAAAACCTCCAAGTTTGAAAGTTTGTACCCGCCAATGGCTAGTGATATTGGGATGGTTTGCTATTGAGTTTACCACATTAGTGAGGGACCTGGGTCCAAACAGAATTTCTTTGGTGGTCGAGCCACCGATTTTCTACATTTTGACCATTTGTGATTTGTGAGGCCAGCGCAGTGTACATAGTGCTTGCTTTCCTAGCGCTGGTTCTGCCAGCTTCGTTTGCCAATAGATACGAGCCTCCGTCTCAGGAAGTAGAGTTGTTCCTTTGCAAAGCGAGAGTGAAGATGAGAAGAAATGATTTGATGGTTCCGCTATGATATGCTGCGTTTACATTTTGAGTGGTTTCACAGTACCGGTACCGTAATTTTTGCCTTCTTGACTCCTGTCTTTCTGCACGGTGATTTGGCGAGGCCTTGCCGATGGCATAGACTACACCTTTGTATCTGCCTACTTTGTGGAAGTCTTTTAATCGCTGCAGCCACACTGCTGATCCTTTGCAGGCCTCGGTCCAAAAATTTGTAGGAAATACATGGAAATACTGAAATACTCTGCTTCTCAAAAGTCATCGATTCCACCTCGAATCGAAGGAGACTTTGGTTCGTTTCTCCCTTGGAACCTCACCACTGGGACGGAAGAAAAAGCGTGCAGCAAGTCTTAGCCGCGGCACCTCCGTCACATGTGTCAAAACATGTCAAAAACTTGTCGAAAGAGACGTCACCTTGTGGCCCCGGGCTTTGGAATCTCGGAATCTCTGTTCGATGCAACGCTGTCCGGGAAAGTCCTCGTAGTTTGAAGATTTATTCGTCGCCACTTGCACTGATGCCGTTCACCCTTTGGTATCACAAATGGCAGCAAGGGATCGTTGGTGTGGACCACGGTAGGTGATTTTTTCGTTGTTTTCAATGTAAAGTATTGTCAAGTAAGGCAGCAGAGAGATCAAATATTGGACAACGTTTTGCCTGGAAAGCTGCTTGCAACAAGCGTCATGTCAAGTTATGTCAAGTTGCCCAGTGGAGGCAAGCGGTGCTCCAACCAGATGCTGTTTATCTTGTGAAGCTATTTTTCTTTGGAGACGCCTGGAACCAAGCCAACTGAACAGAGATCTATGTCGAGGCAGTCGCATGGCGAGTCAACCTAAGGCGAATTGCCATGACAAGAGCAACTTATTGCCAGAGGCGAGCAGACACTCAGAAACTCGAGTCGTTGCAGAACGTGTTATTTTGGAGAAGATGTCACTGGCTTCAAAAGTTTTGTCGTTTCGGAAAGACAGTTTTTCAAAAATGTGAGAGACTGCGAGATTGAAATGGGTTTGTCATGGTTTGTCTCAAAATAGGTATCCATAGGTATCCCCAATTCCGATGGATTGTCCGATTATTCCAATTTTTTCCCTCTTAAAACCAGCTATTTGGAGGACCGAAAAAAACCCATTTTCAGACACAATCTTCGTTCAGCCTGTGCAGATCTTGGCGTTCGTGGCGGCTTTTTTGGGCTGGATCCTGGGCTGCTATGTCAAGCGCATGGAGGTGACGAAACGACGGGTTTTCAAAACTGAATTGAGCAGTGTTCAAAACTTCTGTTGGTGGATGATTATAGATGATTATAGGCTTTTCTTCTTGGCCGTTGTACTATTGTGTATACATTGGGTCTACATTGGTGGCATTGTTTTCTGTGTTTTTGTATGTTTTTTTCTCATCATTCATTGTGGGAATCCCCTTCTGCAGGAGTCTCCAGCTGTGGATTCTGTGGATGTCTGGGACAATCCTTTGATGTCCCCCCGGCGGCTGATCTTAGTTGCTGCGACAAGCACTCAGAGATACTCAGAGTTTTTCACGCCAGGATGCCAACTGGATACAACACGATAGACATTTCATATCACATCACAAACAACATTGACACAGAATTTCACACCGTCCTTGAGTGCCTCAGGATTCTTTTCTCCTCAGCAAGTCTGGACTTCAACCTCTTTGCCTTGGTTTCTCGATCTGAGTAGGGATGGTGTTTAGAAGCACGCTGTGAATTGTATTTTGCACGGTCCGCAAGGGTACAAGATGCAGCCACTTGTAAAAACTGAGGTTTACCATATTGCTACTCTTTTAATTGTCCTCTACTGGGCACGGGCCAAACGTTCTCGCTCTGGCAAGGAAAGCTTGGGTTTTTGCATCCCAGGCTGTGGCTTTGTGACAGCTGGTCTTTCAATGGACATGTCTCCGTTGGTTGCCACCGGCACCACGCAGGAACTCCATTGGGCGCAACTTTTGTGCCTTCGCATTGCGTTGCTGACGGTGTGTTCGGTGCAAGTGTCATCGGCGACTTGCCAAGCTTTCCGCGATGTTTCGAGAGATGTTGCTTTGAGTATCTTTGAGTCATGATACACATCCCTTGTGTTGGCGCGTCTTGGCGTGGTGAGTTGCTGAGGTCGCAATTTTCAGTCTTCCAGGAATACCCCAATTTTTCTCCTCACCGATGGCCAGACTGTTGGGCCTCGAGGCAAGTGAAACTGAGATGGAAAAAACAGTCGATATCTTGCGCTTGAGAGGTCTCCATCCCTGTGTGTTGGCAAAATCTGTCCAGCTTTCTATTGATTCAGCTGCTTCTTGGCTGCAAGAGGCCAAATGTCCAGGTGTTGCTTCACTGCTTGACTCATCATTCTTGTCGATCAGAGACATCAGAGCCCGGAAAGTCTCATTTAGGTTGGTTTGGCCCGCGCAAAGAGCCAAGCGACTTCCAACACAGATGCAGGACAATGTGCTGGGAATTTAAGTTGCCTTGCAACTCTTTTTCATCTAGGGTAGTTTTGGACGACGCAGGCTCCACATTCTTAATTCCCTGCCTCAATAGCATGACAACTCATCTTGTGTTGACTGATGCTGTCCGGAACTGCCAAAATTGGGGGTTTAATTGTAGATTTGTTGGAAACAAGCCTCTGCAACCTGAGGACAGGCGGACCGCTGAAGAGGCATGTGCACGTTTGATATTTAGTAAAATGCCTTGTATTATGTCAATGGCCTACCCAATGACAATAGACACTGGGGTCATTCTCTCATACTACCGTTCATGGGAATACAGTATATGTATATATATATACAATATATAATCATGATAATAAACATATATACGAACAATAATAATGAGAATAATAATAACACGGGCGTGGGTTTTTCATCATTGGGGTTGTCGATTTGGAGTCAGGAATGAGCACAATACCTTGTATTTTACACTTATGTATGCTTCTTTAACAATAATTCTTGTTGGCATCACGTTCAGGTCAATATTCAAAAAAACACTTTGCAACGTATCAACATTTGCCTTCAAAGCTCATATTCTCTTCCGCCTTCCTTTGTCTTTCTTCAGCCGCGGTTTTTCGTTTTTGAAGAGTTGGTCCAACTGCTGCACATATTTATGTTGATGTTGGAAACGGAACTGCCTTTTTGGCCAACTTAAAGTCGTCAACAATGTTATTACGCCCCCACCCCCTGTTGAGCATAAGCGAGCATGTGCAACATACATGTCAACAACGGCAACGAGTGAAATGCTCAAAAAGGAGCACGCAGCAGTTACATGGAAAAACAGGAGCCCGCCTCGAGTTGTTGACCCCAATAACAACAGTAGTAATAATTGTAAGAATAATAATAGTAATCAAGGTAATACTAATAGTAAAAATATTAATGAGAATAATAATAACAACACCAATGCTAACTAATAATAGTACTGTAATAACAATAACAACAACAACAACGAAAAATCACAATGATAATAACACGAGTACTGATAATGATAATAATCATGACAATACTAGTAATGATATTAGTAATGATATTAGTAATGATATTAGTAATGATATTAGTAATGATAATGATAATGATGATAATAATGATAATAATAAGGTGGGTTTTCCAATCGTCACTTCAGAGGAATACAAACTGCATTTCAGGAAACATCCCTTTGTTAGCAACTCCATGCTTGAAGTGTTTGTCTTGCAGGCACCATCGCCTTTCGTGTCCAAGTATGCAGAGGAGGGGTCAAAGGATAGCTTCGCACATGCTGTGCAGAACAGACGCGGCAGGACCAAGCAGTTCTGCATGAAAAAGAAGCGCAGAACAGGCCTGCTGTCGTGTCATCGTTGATGCTGACATGATCACAATGATAGGCCTGATAGGCTCTCCTTGGTTACGTGGTGAAAGAGCATGAACTGCTGATGGTATGTTGGAAAATGTCCTGTCTAACTGACACGGACACCAGGGGCGAGCACCCAGTGTGAGCCTTATGGAATGTGCACTGCAGCGAAGCAGTTGCTGGTGGGATCAAACCAAAGACCAAGCTAATCGCATCTGCCAAGGATGGAGATGAAATCAGAGAAGGATCTGATGGTGCGTCACCTTGGAAATCTGTTGCTGACAAGGCACTTTGCCGATACCAACCAGCGCTCAACTCGTCCTTGGATTCTTGGAAAGGCCAACTATGTTTGTGGTCGGGCTCTTCTGCCTCTCTTTTCAATGCTACTCGACTGAACTGATCCCGTAGATCAGGGATTTTGAACATCACCTTCAAATATCTGTTGGAAATTATATCCCCAACACTTGGGTGATGTTCAATTGGGACATTTACCAACCCCCGTAGATTTGACGAAAATTTGACTCGGACAGTGTGAGGATGTCCTTGTTCATGGTGTGGCCGTCTCTGACGACTTTGCCCCTGCTGTGCCGAGCCTAGTTGAACGCACCGGAGAGGCCGAGCCGCGCGGCCAAGGAGTTCACAGCGCAATTTGAGTGCGAGAGTCGAAGGATTTTTCAATTGTATATGGTGTATACAATGTGAGGGCCCTCACGGTAGCTAAGTTGGTGAACATAACTCCAATTTCACTATGGTTTATGGTACGCAAATAACTATAGTTACTGGGGCTTTTGTTAACCAACTTATAACTGGGGGGCCTCACATTGTATTGGTTAATCATCATGTTCCGTTAATGTTGATGGTTAATGTTTAATCCATTGGTTAAGGCTTGCTGGCTTTTCCTTGCACCACATTCCTGTGGAGAGATTTCCGCGGATGCCCGAGAGTGATTGCCTGACAGTCACGGGCAAACTGACCACGGGCTGGGGGGGTGTTGGAACATACAGTTGGAATAGAACAGAGGAACACACCATAGGCCCACACCATGTGTTTGCTTTTCGCATTTGCTCACTTTCCGGTAGATTGAAAACATCCCACTGCATGAATTGCTGGCTTATGCTGAGGATTGTCTTCTTCTACGGCGCTTTGGTCTATGAAATGCTGTGCAGCATTGTGTGGTTCTGCACAGAACTCAGTCTGCATAGCTCTTTCAGAGAGCTTCCTATCATGTCTTACCAAGCCTTGAGGCTACAACATCTTCTGCACCATGAGCGACCAACCTTTGTCCATGGTGCCTTATGAGTTTACTTGGCTCGAGCGTGGTGGCTTACAGTGCTATTTGCGAAAAGGAGACTGGGAGACTGGGAGACTGTGCGGGTGCAGTCTACTTGTTCGGTTTGATTCGGTTTGTCTCTGCATCAGTTGCTGGTGCTGTGGGACTGTTGCGAAGGACCTGCTGACCCAGAGGTCCGAAGATACATCTTTGCGCTTGGTCAGGCCATGCGTTGTGTTTGTCGACCCAAAAGCATAAACAAGTATTCCACCCTGGTCCACCCTCCTGTCCTCCGGGCTCGCTGAAATCATTGGCTTCTTAGGCTTCTTTCCCTCGTGGTCATTGTTCGGAATGGCTGATTTACATTTGTCCATGGAGCAAGGTGCAGGTTTTACTTCCGCTCTATTGGCTGATCTCATGGTTCAGCGGCCCTCGGCTCCTGGATTGTTTACATATTGCATTTCTGCCCTGGACTGCATTCCACCCTTTGACCCTGACATGCTTCTGATGCAAAGAACAATTAACTGCCTCTTACTGCTGGACTTTAAAGCTTTGGTAGGCTTCTGACATATGCAGATGCAGTTGGACTTGAAGCATACCTTGTCAAATTGACAATGCTACCTGTGTGTTTTATGTACGTGTGAGTGTTTGCCTGCATGTATAGTAGCATAATTTTTGTTTCAGACTGCGGTATTTCATGATGCTTGCTTCTTGAATGCTGTCTCGTAAAGCAGTTGACAGAGCTGCCTTTACTGTAACAGGGCCTTGCTGTGGTAGCTACCGCTGCTTGTACAAGAAGTCGAAGCTGTCAGGAGCAGACTCCACCTGTAGAGAGATTTATGGCATGCATAGTACATCATAGTACTGCTGGTATCCTGCTCTTTGTCAGAATGGAATGGTACCAGCGAAACAACTTAGACATGTCGGATTTAGGTATTTTTAGACAACCACTGCTGGTTTGTGTGTCACCAATTTGACACATGTGTGGCAGGAGCAGCAGTCGCCAGCTGGCAATCCTTCAAGACCTTGTGCAGGCCTTCAAAGATCACTGTAGGGAAATGGAAGAAACAATTCATTGAAGGAAGTCGTACGTTGTACTTGTATGGGTATGTATGGGTTGGACAGTCACTTCCTTGTAATACGGGCCGAATGATTTTTTGACTAGTGAAGCTCAAGGCTCGACTCAAACTTTTGGGATTCAATCATTCCCCAAGTTCAATCCCAAAACTGGGATGTGCGAGCATCAGCTACCTGCTTGGCAATTGTTGAACTTATTCAAAGACTTTGCCCTGCCTGTCAGCAAAGACTTTTCTTTCACAGGCTTGAGTTTAGTGAAAGTCATATATATATATATAAATGTGTGTGTGTGAAAATTACACAAATGATATTTTTCCGATAATTTAGGCATCCCGCAAAAGAACCATTTATATTATCTAGCAAACCTCCACAAAAGAATTGCGGTTTCAGGTGTCCAACAGGTTGACCAAGACAGGCGATTGCAGCACTGCTTCTCCCAGTAGAATCTTGGGGTCGGAACAGGCTTCCGAGAATAGTTCCCAGTTGTTTTTTATTGGGTGTAGCCCTATTGGGTTTACCAAATTGGCGACACCCTTGCTGCTTTCGTGCTATCTCCAGGTGGTTGGGCTTCGTCGGCTTTAGTGCGGAAGGACGGATGGAGCTGGACGTCAACATTCTCATGCCAACCCAGGATGACCAAACAAACCTCTGGTTTGGTAAGGTGGGTGGGACTATATATATATATTTATATAACAGATTCTAATTGGAGAAGGTTTAAGCAGAGTTTATTCATCCGGAGTTGCAGTAACCACTTTGTTGGTCTGTTTTTGCTCCAGCACGCTCCTGGAGCTAAGTTTTGATGATGCTGACTGCAGGTAGTTGCATTCTCTCGGCCATTTACTGTCTCCTTTGTGGTCGTAGCCAGAAGCTCATTTCTTCAGCTTTTCTATGTTCTGATCCAGATGTTTTTGTGTCGACTCTGAATTTGGGTATGTCTGAAAATGGGGTATACCCCCAATTATAGCCATTTAGTAGGGATAATGATCATTAACCATTGGGTGTAGGGCTACACTATTTTCAGACAAACCCATTTGTGACACATGGATTTTTGGTGCTTGTCTCTATCCTGCCTGCCGAATTGAGGTGATCCTTGGGCAGAATTCTCCCAATGTTTTTGGCATGCTCTATTTGACACCTGGCTGCATTGAAAACAACCTGTCGGACGATGTCAGACTTTGCATGTTTTGGGTCAGTGAATCACCGAAAAAAAAATGATCCCATCCCATGATCCCATAGATAATCCCAATTGTTAGTGGTTAAATCCAGTTAAATCCAGTTACCCTCTGGTAATTTAACAGTTTGCTATTGAAAATTGCCATTTATAGTTGATTTACCCAGCTATAAAATGGTGATTTTCCATAGTTATGTTAGTTTACCAGAGGGTAAATTCCAGTGAAATTCCCCCCCCAAATCCCTAGGACTTGGCTCACTTGCCTCGTGGCCTAGGATTTGGCTCGTGGGACTCACAATCTCTGGAGCCTGGGCGTCCTACATCAACTCTGGCCACTCGGCCCAGCTGGACCTGAAAAAATCCACTAGTCAATCCATGTGGGATCCCCAAAAACGCTGGATGGTTTAGCTGGATGGTTTATTTCATGGAAAATATGGAAAATCCCAATCTAAAATAGATGCTTAAATAATGGGGTATCCCCATTTTAGGAAACCTCCAAATTTTGTCCCATTCAATGGCCATGCCCCTCTTTTCAAACAAACCACGTTGAGAACTTTGGTGAAGGCTGGGACCTCCTCCGTGCCAACGAATTGACTTGGCGAAGCCGGGATTGCCAGATGGAGACTCAAACTGCCACTGGAGGCTGCAAACACACAGGGACGCCGTCAGCGACAGAAACACGCGGGAAATCAGTCCTTATCCTGTTGAGCATTGTTAAATAGCGAACACTACTGTGGGCATGGAACGCAACCAGATCTTCTGGTTCAGCGCCGACCAAGCGCGCTGTGAAGACAGACCTCCTGCAAAACATGCGCCATTGAGATGTTTGATCAATTCATCAACAGGATGTTTGCACCGAGGTCTGTTGGTCTTGAGCAACTGCATTGTTCTGGCGCTTGCATATTGTCAGGCTTGGCGACTTGAAACCCATGGATAATTAGCTGGAAAGCTGGAAGCTGTATATGAAGCTACGAGAAAAAACATGGTTCCCAGAGCCAACCAGCAGTTTTTCACTGTTGAAGGATAGCAGGATAGCCAGTCATCAAACTTCTGACAGGTTATGGAGTCCACAAACCTTGACTTCGTCGGATTGGAGCGGTCTTCACAAACTATCTTAGAGGTTCGCTTGACATGAGCCATGGTCAATACTCATGGTTAATAACCATTAATAGGGGCTAGTCATCCAATGGTTCATAGGGATTTATAATAACCATTATAAGGATCCTGATTATGGATGGGATGACCATCAACCATATAGTATTGACCATGGCTCACATGGTTGTGCCACAAGCAAAGATTGAGACCAGATGAGCAGAAAACCAAATAGACCAAGATGATCCAAGATGTGTGGGTGACACATGGCAAATTGTACCACCAGCCACTTGCTTTCAGGTCACATGGGCGCATTTGACGATTGGAGTTCTTGCTGGTTTGCAGACTTTGGCTTTCTCGCAGAAAGTGCAGATTCCAGCCATGTTTGTGGATAGCAACTCTGCGCTAGTGACTTGGTTTCCAACATTTGTTGTGAATTTGCTGTGGCTATCAGCATCTTGTGCAAGTTTCCCCTTTGTTACACTTTTGAGCCCAGGTGTCAAGGTGGTTTTTGATAGGACCAATCTGATTTTGCGAAGTGAAACCACCTCAGTTATCGTTGCCTAGGCATGGTTTCTATGGATCGGTGGAATCTTCATTGCCAAGCCCCAAGGGTGACAGCAGCATCTGTTTTGTCGTCATGCTGATTCCAAATGGACAAAGGAAATGGGACTCATGCTCAATTTCGTGATGATGGAGCCTCTCACTGTTGACTCCTTCTTCATCCTGACCCTTTTCTTAGGTGCGAGAGAATTCAGTCGATTGTTGCCATGGCATTGCCATGGCCATGGCACAAACTGCTCTATTTAAGCTTCTTGATCGCAGGAATTGTGGCGGTGGAGCAGTTTGGTGCACCTACACGCTGGTGCGCTGCTCGCATTTCGCATCGCATTTCTCCCATGGTCCCATTCCATCCATCCCAGGGTCCCAGGGTCCCATGGGAGGCGCAACTGGCTGCTGACGGCCACGGCGTTTTCCTGCTCCCTGCTGTTGCTGCTGCGCTATACCTTGCTGATGCCGAAGGTGAGGGATCCCCCTTTCCGATTCACAGTGCGGATGGGAGGGTTGACCTTTTTCGGTGAAATATGGTTAAATCATGTGAAATGATATGAAATCGGATATCGAATCCCCATTTCTGATGGTTCAAATTTACGGATTTTGATGGCGAAATCTGTTTGATGATGTAAATCCCCATTTCATGCTTGCTTTGCATTTTTTTCGTTCCCGAACACGATGGCTTGCTGGAGGTTCAGGAGTGGCTAGATGGAGCAAGTTCACCACTTCCGCAAGAAAAGTTTGACATGCTCTGGAAGGCGCTCAAGCAAAGACAGTAAGACGCGCAGAAAACTCAAAACGCTTCGTTTTGTTTGTTGATTCATCTTGCAAAACCGGATTTGGCAGTGAACAAACAGTCCCAGTTGAATGTCACAATTACATCCAACGAATGGGGAGGTAATCTCCAGACAAAAGTGTGGCACTATCTGCCATTTCAGCTGGGAGGCTTTTGCACTTGGAGACACCAGTTTTGAGGCGCCAAAAAGGGACAGGGTGACATGATTCAGGTGGCCCTTGTGATTCGATCTTAACCCTGAAACACTTGGGATTTGCCTCTAACCACCTATTAATCACTATTAACCACTATTAATCACTGTTAACTACTATTAGCCATGTCTCCTGCAGCAAAGTCTTGAACACCACGACTTCCTGTTTCAGCTTTGAGGTTCGTTTGAAGCTGGGATATTTGGCTGCGACCACGCTACTTTCCACCGCTTTGTTGGCACCTCAACTAGCTGAACGAAGGATGTTCATCAATCCATTCATCGGGTATAGAAAAATCCGTTATAAAGATGATCATTATGGGCTGGATGTCTGGATGACCATGAAATACATATATAGCATATTTTGTCCGTAAGGCACATATGGTCCATCTGTTGCACCATGGCACCACCCTAGGCGTCGCCTTTATCGCTTTGGTGCTGCAGTTCGGACCTTGGTGGAGGATTCGAGGTGATCGACTTCACTGCCACAAAGATTTGGCCTCAGGCGAGCCTCATTGGTGCAAGAAGTCAAGTCTACACCATGAAGAACAAGGCCCAGTCACAGCCGCAGTTGCCCCATGACCAGTGACCTACCAGTGCCCAGGTTGCTATGTCCATTTTCTTGGAGGCCTGGGGAATGAGAATATGCAGAATGAAGACATCTGGGCTGATCGAAGATTGCGTTTCTATGCATTTCTGCTTTCTTAGGCTGCTCGATGGTCGACTGTGGTGCTTATTTGCACCTGCTACTTCATCATGCCGCCCTGACCCTACCTAACTAGCCATGTACGGTAAGTTCAAATACTTGTCGAACAAGAAATGACAGATGACAGTCCCATGCTCACTACACATTGGCTTGCCACCTTTTGGCCGAAAACAGTGACGTCACAAAGTGTTCGGACCCAAGAAAGGCTGATGATTCACTCTTGCCGGGCGGTCTTGTCTGTTCAGGCTAAAAAACGCGTTGTCCCACTTGCAACTGGCGGTGCTCATCATCATGCTTATGAGCCCTTCTCTCAGTTCCGTTGGAAGTGAGAACGCAAGTACCAAGCAGGCGTCAGATGCGTCAGATCCGTGGCGATGAAGTTTCCCAGGTTCCAGGCTCCAGGTTTCCAGCTGGTTGTCAGGTGGACGCTGTTGGGACTACGCTGGTGGTTTCATCTCACTGACATCCTCAGCTGCTTAGCCATGACTTCGCCATGACTTAGCATGACTCGTGTCTCATCCATGATCTCTCTCCGAGCGCCGTGTCTAAGGTCACCCTTCTGGTCCAGTATGCTTACACTTTTAAACTAGTGGAGCTTCCTGCAGATGAGGCTGCGGCAACTGGTAGAGATTGTTGGTTGAAAATGGTTGAAATAGAGAGCCCATGGAGCCCATTGATCCTGAGATTTCCGAGGCGGACTACTGGGGTCTTCATCAGCAGTTGGTTCCTCAATTCCCTTCTTTTTGCAGCGGTGTTGCAGGGACTTTGTCTATTTGAAGTTATCGGTCCAAGGTCAAGGTTCGAAGCACAGCTAAAGAGGTTTCTGTTGGTTCCAAAACGTTTCTGAAAACGTTCATGCAGATGTAAACATCCGAAGTAGAGCAGACCTTTCAAGATTCGGGTACTGAATTAATCCTGCATCCTGTTTTGGTCTTTGGAGTTGTCATTTCGTCTTGGATTTGCTTTTTATTTTGACTTTGTAGAGAAAGACTCCTAGCATTACCTGGTTCCAGAAGGTTCCAGGACGGTTCTGGGAAATGCCAATACATTCAAGGTGAAGGTGCCAAGACGAGGGGTGAAACGAAGCGTCAGACCTTCCAAATAGAAGGTGCAGATTCAGTCTTCAACTGGGGGTTGTGATGCTGATTCTGAGCTTGTCAAATTCCCGTGGGCATGTTTTTTTTTACTTCGATTCATGGTGCCAGAAAAAAACACGGCTGAGGGGATACTACGCGGAAGTTGCCTTGCTTCTGATTGGCATAGTCCAAAGAACAGTGAAGCGATTGTCCCTGCCCTGGGCTCAGTTGAAGACTTGTCATGAACAGGCATTGGTAGTGGGTCTGTCTTTTGCAGATGTGATTGGCTCAAGGTTAACTCCAAAAATTGAATAGCTTTTAACGACTTTGAATACAACAAGACCAACAAAACAACAACACAACAACAACAACAACAACAACAGCAACAGCAACAGCAACAGCAACAGCAACAGCAACAGCAACAGCAACAACAACAACAACAACAAGAACAAGAACAAGAACAAGAACAAGAACAACAGCAACAGCAACAGCAACAGCAACAGCAACAGCAACAGCAACAGCAACAACAACAACACCAACACCAACACCAACAACAACAACAACAACAACAGCAACAACAACAGCAACAACAACAGCAACAACAACAACAACAGCCAGAAAAGCAAGAACAGCAACAACAAGCAGCAACAACAGCAACAACGACAGCAACAAGAGCAACAAGAGCGACAAGAGCGACAAGAGCAACAAGAGCAAGAAGAGCAAGAAGAGCAAGAAGAAGAAGAAGAAGAAGAAGAACAAGAGGAACAAGAAGAACATGAAGAACAAAAAGGAAGATGAGAAGAAGAAGAAGAACAAGAGGAACAAGAAGAACATGAAGAACAAAAAGGAATAATAATAATAATAAGAAGAAGAAGAACAAGAGGAACAAGAGGAACAAGAAGAACATGAAGAACAAAAATGAATAATAATAATAAGAAGAAGAACAAGAGGAACAAGAAGAACATGAAGAACAAAAAGGAAGAATAAGAAGAAGAAGAAGAAGAACAACAACAAAAGAAACGGTAGGCGCAGAAATTCATTTTTTCATGGGCCATAGCCATATCATTTGCATCTGACACCACCAGGCACTTTCTGTCCAACACGACAATTGCAGCGCAGCTCAATGAAGAGGCGAGTAGGAGCTGTGGATTATCGGGAAAGTGGTCAGCAAGTGTGGGGCAAGTGGAGCAAGTGCTCCTTGGAGGCACGTGAAAGACGACGGCGCATCCGACAGGACTGTCATTGGATGTCAATAATACAGTGCGTCAGTCCATGACACTTTGTGCGACCG
>CAMXCT020001752.1:1167-98667 GCA_947184155.2 Cladocopium goreaui | reverse complement strand
GCAGATCAACCTGACTTGGAGGTCCTGGCCAAGGCACCCGATGTGAGATTCCAATCCATTGATGCCAAGCTCTCCAATGCCTTGAGGAAAGTCATTGACAATGCTGGGGACAAGTCCATGCAAGTGAAGTATGACATGTCCATGAAGAACCAATTGTATGGGAGAAGTGGGGACTTCATCAAGGGACGAGAACTATTCGCAATGATACTGATTAGCTTCAAGTCACCTGACCACACTGAAGTTCTCTACAACGCCCATCATTATCATCATTTGTATATGTTCAACTACTATGGAGATGACCAGCTTGAGGCCTTCTACAACAAGTGGCTTGACATCGTATACAATATGAAACATGATGATCTGCCTTCCAACAATTCCCTGCGTGACACATTGTTCCGGAAGATTGAACACTCAAAGCTTATGGCCTTTGATATCAACCGATACAAAACCTTTGATGAAGGGCATCCTGAGAAGACCTATGTTTACCTAACTGGTATGATCAAAGGATACATAGCAAGAGGAAAGCAAGAACGACTGTTGAAAGATAGAGAACGTGCAGTGAAACTGTCATTGTCCTCTAACAAGACGACACCTGCCTTAGAAGATGCAGACAAGCCTGCCGCTCCCGTCAAGACCAAGAAGGAGAATGAAGCAGCTGCATCGTCTACAGGTGATCCTCCCAAACGACCTAAGGCGAAAGCGAAGAGTGAAGCTGCATCTGTACTTCCTACACCTTCTCCGAAATCTCATGCCGACAAGAACAACAAGAAAGGCAAAGGTGGGAAGGGAAGATCATCTTCACCCGTTGACAAGAAGAAGATTTTCTGTAACTACTTCTTCAATAAAGGAGGATGCAACAAAGGTGACAAATGTCTTTACAGTCATTCTCAGAAGGTCTATGATGCCAAGATGAAAGGTAAGAAAGGCAGAAGTGGAAGTCGAGATTCATCAAGGGGAAAGGGTAAAGGAAGTTCATCTTCAGCTGGACCCAAAAAGAAGGTATGTTGGAATTGGCAGAAGGGTACCTGCACGTTTGGGAGCAAATGTAAATTCCTACATGCAGATCAATCGCCTTCAGCATCTTCAGAAAGAGCCAGCAAGAAAACACCAAAGAAGAAAGCGACTCCCATTACCATTGACTCCTTCTTTGATAGCGACAATGAAGATTCTATGGATTATACCTCACCGAGGATAGCCAGCGCAAAGAAGTCTTCTGATGTTCGCAGGATCTCATTTGATCTGGAACCTGAAATGCACGAGATTGCAATTGAGAACTACATAGAGGGACTGCCCAAGCGTATGTATCGTGACCCCAACAAGCAGTATGTCTTCTGGGAGATCGATGATTTGACCGACGATCAGTCCAAGTCCGACAACACACTTGGTTCAATTCGAGCACGGGCCAAAGCAATCATCATGGATAGATGTGGACTCCATCGTTTTGTTGATGAAGTCAGAATCATTATTGGCCCCAAGTTCGACATGTTGATCAAGCTGGACAATGATCGTGATGACTTGACTTTTATTGAAGAGCTTGTTGAGCACGAAGTTGGAAACTCCCTCTTGAAGTCCAAGAACATAATGTGCATTTCATTACCAGTACAAGCCAAAGATCGTAGATTCATCCTGGATTCTGGCAGCGGACACGATCTAATTTCTGCAAGGAAAGCCGAAAGGATGAGCCTGAAGCAACGAACTTGTGATCCTATCATGTTCCACACCGCCAACGGTTCAACTGCTACTCAAACGGAAGCGGAGATTGACCTGGGAACCTTTGATGTGACCTCTCATGCTTATGTACTGGACGACACTCCGTCCGTGATGTCTCTCGGGAAACGATGCATGGAAGAAGGATACTCCTTTGTATGGCCATCTGGTCAAATGCCTTTCATGATTACGAAGAATGGAGAACGCATCGATCTGACAATCCATGACAACATCCCCTACGTTGATCTTGGAACCTACGAATGCACTCCTCATGAATGCCATCATGCATCAAAGATCCATGACCTACTGACACATTCTCAAGTCGGATTCAATGATTTCAACGACATTGATGATGTTGATCAACCCTCACGAAGAGTACATCTCGATGGAGAAAGTGGCCTTGAGACATCGACTGAGGATCACAACTGTTCCCGATACGTCAAGAAGCTCAAGGTGAAGAAGAAGAGAAGAGCAATGAACCGACAGAAACATTTGGCAACTCCTGGAGAAGAGGAAGAAGAACCACCTGAGGTCGGCGAGTGCGATCCTGGAACTCCGCTTGACGATCCTCCTGGGGACGAGACTGACTTCGAGGATGATGGTCACGGCGCTCCTGAAGACGCCGCTGAAGGCGATGAAGATGACATTGAGATTGATGTCGTCGAGGGTGAGTCCAGGGTAGCCAAAAGAGGAACACTCAAGAGAGAAGCCAATAGCTTGAATCACAAGCTGACCCACAGATACAAGAATCCATATTGCGATTCATGCATTCGAGCAAAGATGAAGCACTTCAAGACTCGTCGTGGTGCATACAAAAGGGAACTCAAGAAGTTTGGCGACCTCATTACCTTTGATGCAGTGGACACATCCAAAGTCCATGATGACGTGTTGGTCCTCGAGAAGGAAGTGTTGGTTGTCAGAGACTGTTTTACAGGAATCATTGGTGCTTATCCATCTGATCGAATGACCAAAGACGATGTAGTCAGAGCAGTGAAACAGTTCATCGGCGCAAAGAAGGTCAGACAGGCCTACTCTGATCATGCTCCTCAATTCATTGAAGCTATGAACGAGATGAAGATCCCAATTGATCATTCGTTGCCTGGTAGACCTCAAACCAATTCAATCGCCGAAAGGACGAACCAATTTATTCTCACAGCTACTTCTACATGTCTTTTGGAAGCTGGATTACCACCTTGTTTCTGGAGAACAGCAATCCTTTGTGTATGTCATCTACTCAACGTAGAACCCAACGATGATGAATTGAGCGCTTGGTGCAAACTCCATGGATCTGAATTTGCTGGCAAACTCATTCCCTATGGTGCTCGTGTGAACTACAAGCCTCCGAAGACCAGAGAAGCGGGACAACTCCACAAGTTTGGACCTGATTCTATCCCAGGAGTGTTTGCTGGTTATCACATTGGTCCAGGGATGCATTGGTCAAGACAATATAAAGTATGGCCTCTGAGTGAATTCGTACATCAGAATCTTGGTGACGATGCTAGCAAACCTGAACACCGTCTTCTCAAACCACATTTGACTGAAAAGGTCGAGATGGTCACTCCACTGACATTTCCATGCAAGCAAGAATATGAGAGGGTGAACACCACATTAGAGGGAATGAAAGAGAGAGAAATCCTCGATGGCGATCCCTCCAAAATGCCTCATGGAGATGACGAAGAACATGACCAAGATGAGGATGATGATGAGCTTGATGACGGAGACGACGGTGGACCTGGACCAAGTGGTGGAAAAGTTTCAAAGAAGCCTCTTGATGACTCCGAGGATATCTTCGACAAAGACAAAGATCCAGAAGAGATGACCCTCCAGGAATTGATCGACGCCCAACCAGACCATTGGAAGAAGGGCAAAGCTGGAGATGGGAAGATATACCTCAATGACGATGGTGAGAAGGTCAAGTTGAACGTCAAGGGTTACCCATACAAGATTGGAGATGACGGTAGACGAATGTTCAGAACGTCACTGCGTCCCAAAGGGACCTATTCTCCTGAAGAATGGCGCAAACTCTCTCAGTCTGACCGGAATACCATCCTCAAAGCCGAGAAGAAGAAGTTGGAGAAGAAGGAGGCCGATGACAAAGCCAAAAGATTGGTCGAAGAAAAGAAGAAGAAGGCAACGAAGAAGGAGAAGAAAGATTCAAAGAAAGACAAAGACGAGCCAAAGTCCAAGGACGATGAAGGTGGTGATGAAAGTAAGAAGGATGACTCTCATTCAAAGTCAAAGAAATCCGATGCAGGTGTTGGTGAAGTTGTGAAGAACAAAGTTACCTTACCTATCACATGTACAAGTACGTATCTTGATTTGTACGACATAGTCGATGATGACGATGTACATGGAAGACGATACATTGATTGTCGAAAAGTGAAGAGGAATGCTGATGCTAGTCCATGTTCCGATGCTTCTACTGACGTCCCGGACGACGAGGAATATCTCACTGAATGGGATGAATGGTCGGAGGTCGAGAAAGGACGTGGCCCAAAAGCATCGTGGAGTGGTGAAGTTTGGAGCACATTGTCAGGTGAGATTTCGAGGTTTTCCATGGCTACGCCAGGAGAGTCGACAATGATCAAAAATGGCAAATGTGTCAACGTCAAGAACGTGAAGAACATAGCCACTGATGATGGTGAATACATCCCTTTCCCAACTATGCCGTGTACTTCTGCATCAAATCAAAGTCACCGAACCAAAATTCCATCAGGAGGTCTTGGAAGCAAACTCTTCAACGCAATGGTTTCACGACCTGTGGGCAGAGCCGAGATTGAGTCTAACCCAAAGGCCAAAGAGGCAATGCTCAAGGAGTGGAAAGGCCTTCGTGATCAAGAAGTATTCGACTTTACAATGGTTCGTGAATACGACGATGTTGTTGCAGAGGCCAAGAAGAACAAAAAGGAAGTACATATGGCCAGGGTCCATGGCATATGCGTGGAAAAGAATTACCAGCTGTCAGAAGACAATCCTGGACGAAAATTCAAGGGAAGAGGCGTTCTGCTAGGAAATCAGGTGAAGAATCAGCATTGGGAGGCAGCATTCTTCCAAGACTTGGGAAATTCCCCTGCTTCCTTCGAAGCCTCACGATGGGCAGATTTTTACGGATGTCTTCCTGGGCACTCCGTCAAGTTGGCAGATGCGATTCAGGCTTACATCCAGGCTAAGTTGAAGGGACCTTTGTGTTGGGTGGAGTTACCCACTGATGCATGGCCTCCGGAGATACAGTATTGGAAGTTCCGTCGCCCTGTCGTAAGACTCGACAAAGCCCTGTATGGACACCCTGATTCAGGCACGATGTGGGAACAACATTGTGACAAGAAAGTTCAAGAAATTGGTTTTAAGCCCATTGGAGAGGAATGGCCTTCTATGTATTTTCATGATGAGCTCAAATTGCTGTTGGTAATCTATGTGGATGACCTTAAGCTTGCTGGGCCCTCCGAAAATCTGGCCAAAGGTTGGGAAATGCTGCGCACTGTTCTGCGCATTGAACCCGAAACCGACTTGGGACTTTACTTAGGATGTGTTTTATCCCAAGGTGAAACCCAATTGCATAATGGTAAGAAAGTCAAGACCATAACTTATAACATGGAAGGATTGTTAAAGTTATCGGTGGAAAAGTATCTTGACATCATTGGTAAGGACACAAAATTGAAAAAGGTATCAACTCCAAGCCTTCCAGAGGAAACGAAAAGCAGCCCGTATCGAGCTCCTTCCGATGGAAAACGCAAAGTTGAGTGTCCTTGGTGTGCACATTCCTTCGATCCAGATATGCCTGCTCTCTCCGAGACTGGCAACTCACGTCCTGGCCAAGACAGTGAGACGCTGAGCCGTGGGAATCTAGCTCCGCATGCAGCTAGTGTGCTTATGAAGCTGCTTTATGCAGCCCGCATTGCGCGGTTTGACCTGTTGAGATCCATCAATGCATTAGCACGTAATGTGACTAAATGGACAAAGGATGATGACGCCCGTCTTCATCACCTAATGTGTTATGTTAATTCCACATTGTCCCTCAAAATGATAGGATGGGTCGGAGACAAAATTGAAGATTTATCATTAGGACTATTTGCAGATGCGGATTTCGCTGGATGTGCCCAATCCTTGAGATCAACTTCAGGATCGCACTTACAAGTCCAAGGTAAGTTCACAAGATTCCCACTTGCTGGTGGAAGTAAGCGACAAGGGTGTGTTAGTCATTCAACCCCCGAAGCTGAAATTGTGGCTGCAGATACTGCACTTAGGACTCTAGGAATCCCCGCACTAAGTCTGTGGAAAGTCTTAGCCAAAGTTTTTCCTCAACTCCTGTTTCATGACGATAATCAAGGTATGATTGGTGTTGTCAGATCAGGACGGAATCCAACCATGCGTCATTTGGAGCGCACACATGGTATTTCCATTGCCTCCATGCATGAACATTTCCAAAAGGATCATTTTGTATTGATCTATGAAATTACAGCCAAAATGGCAGCCGATATCCATACTAAAGGATTCAAGAATCCCATGGCATGGAAGAAAGCTTGTATGCTAATCAATTTGTTGGAGCCTCAGGACTTGCAGAGCAAAGAAGTATTAGACATGTTGCAGCCTAGCACCGATGTCGATATGACTACTCGCCAAGTTTTCCAATCCAAAACTGAGGACATCCCAAACTTCCCATACACGGAAACCCCTATTTTGCCAAAAGAAGTGTATAGGAAGGGTTTGACTAGTAAAGAGAAGCTACAATACTTGCCAGGTATGGATCCCATTTTTGTCGTCAAGCAACCGGTGTTTTACCGTCCCAAGCCACCCGGCTTGATTGTGCCGCCAGATGTATTAAGATCCACATGGGTTCTTCTAAATGGTGCGTGGACAAAGGTCGAACACCGTGCATCTCCACCAGAGCAGGCTATCAGATTTGATAAGTGGGTTGAACGAGCGTGTTTTCAGTACCATTCGCCCAACAAGCAGCCGTTGATCCCGGACACTGTTTCACAATCCGTTTCAACGACTTCAACCCACCGGGTGATGTCGTCAAAGCACGTGCATGCCCCGCCTGCCCACTCGAGCTCACTACGTGACTCGTGTGCGTCAACACCACATGACCGTGTACAGCATCTGACCGATTCACCAATGCTGATGTTCTCGGTTGATGCCTTGTTTTTAGATGCACAGACATCACCGTCTCAACACCCGAAATCCATTCACCAGTGCCTTCAGCCAGCCACACGTGTGATCAATACGCTTATGCGCCTTGTTCATGGGGGGAGTGAGGGTGAAGGATGGCATTCGCACAGTGAAAAGGGGCACCCACAGTCCACTTCAACACCTGGCCTATGTCATACGCATCCGGAATTGGACATCAATGATAACATTCCGTTTGTAAAATCCACCCGAAAATCCCAAGTGTTAGGTAAGAAAAATGAAGACCATTGGCAGTGGGATGGGAAAGAGACATTGATCCGAATTCACAAAACGCCAAGAAGGCAAAACTTTGTACCACAGGATTGCGAAGACTGTCCTTGTGACCCTAGGATCATATGTGATGAGAGGGAAACCGAACAAAAGTTCAAAACCAATACTCGAGTGATCAAAGACATATGGAGATTCAAGGGCGACAATCATGAATCAACCAACAAGTTGAATGAATTTTGGACTGGAAAATCGACATTCAAGGTGCTCGCCAATGCTGAAGTGATCGATGGAGGTAAGAACTGTAAGGTGAGTCAGGGAGTAATCACGCTATGCACCAACTGCAATGACGTGAAAACTATTCCCATCACTGATGTTTTTGTCCCCTATCAATATCACATTGAAGTAGGCAAACATGAGGTTGACCACCCCAAAGTGTCGGTAATCCTTTGGAGAGAAAAGAAAAACAGAACTTTGGAATTTCAATTCTCCAAATCACCTTGTGACTTGATGACATCAAAGTATGCGAAGTTTTCCCTTGCAATCAATTTGATCGAAGTTCCTCAAGCAGTCCCATGCTTCGTCTTGTTGTGCTCGGAAGAGAGAAACTGGTTTACGTTCTTGCAAAATAAAATGAAGGACGAAATGAAGTTTCATGTCGTGCCAATCACTGAAGATGACGACATGCTCTCTCCGTACGGAATCAGCAAAGCAAGGCGATGCCTTCGGACCAAACTTGATTCAGTGTTCTTTGCAGGTCCATGTACAGGAGGTTCACCATGGAACCGAATCAACCGATGGGTGAGCGAAGCAACGACACAACTCATCGAAGCAAAGAAGCAGATCTTCTGGGCGATGTGGGAAGTGTTTGCATCAGTGCTAAGTGAACTTATCAACATGGGATCACCAGCCTTGCTTGAGTTGCCTAGAGGTTGTGACTATTGGAAGGACCGTAGAATGACTGACCTTGTGGAAGGAACCGTATCTCATGAGCACAAGTTTGATGGATGCATGTATGGCTTGAAATCACAATTCCAAGAGACTCCCAAACCAATCAAGAAACCATGGAAGATTGTCACATGGGGGGTGTCTTTTCCAAAGCTTCATAGAAGATGTGATCGCCGTCATGACCATGCTGAGTGTGCCGGTAGGGAAACTCGCATTACTCAAGTTTACACTAAGTGGATAGCCAAGATAATCATGAATGGAATTAACGATCATGTAATCAGGAATAGTCCATTTGTGAACGTCAGAGTGATGAAACGTTGGAAGCCGCTTGCATGTGATGAACAACTGAAAGCTGAAATGTCTCGTGATTCCGAGAATGTCCGCAGTCACCCAATCAAGTCGGTGGCAACATCCGTTTGTGCTACTCGAGAGCTCGACGCCATTGATCTTTCGTTCGAGCGATCGCTACTGCACTGGTGCTTTTCGAGATTGACATCAACTTCGGTTCTTTCTTCGTGGCGCTTTTCATCTTCGTGTCATCTGCTTTCTGAATTCGACTCCGACTGGTTGTTACGAGACCTACGGTTCGTACAACTATTTCCGCTGTTCGAACGGTTGTCACGAGACCTACGGTCCGTGCGACTTTATTCTGTACAAAGCGTGATGGCCGAAACCCATGATCTGAACTCAGTAGGACAATTTGCTGGAAGCCGAATCACCGTTGCATTACGAGTGCTGAAGGGATTGTCCGAAGGATCCATTGCAGCCAAGACTCCACCACCATTCCGAGACACCCGAGGTTCGAATTTTCGACTGATCTTAGATGAGGACATAGCCAACCAGTGGATTAGGTTTGGTATGCCGCCTGCAGTTGTCTACTCAGCATACTTTGCGAACTCCAGACATACTAGTGAAGCCACTGCACAAGCCCTGGAGGTAGCATACAAGTTGTTGCAGAGAGCGCAGGACATCGAGAAAGGGTGTTCAGGATGGGAGTTTTTGTCAAAAGGGTCGAGATTCGTGAAGGTCTTTGCCAGCAGGTGCCCATATGATGATGCAACTGTGGGACACTTCATGGACAAGGAGATCTATGACAGACTTGATGGGCTCTGGATCGTATTGACCAAAGGACATTTTCCCGAACCTTTTGATGATCAAGCCACGGCAGCAGAATCTGAGGCAAAGATCCGAAGCATGAAACAACTTTATCGAGGAACACCATCATTCAACACAGATCCGAGTGCCACATCATGGTTAGCTGTGACGAGGACAGCCGAGTACTTCAAAGTCATGGACGAGTTGACCAAGGTGAATCCGAAGTCTCCATCTGACAATGATAGCTATTTGAAGGCAATGAAGCACATGATTGAAATCCAGATGAGGCACCTAGGACATGCATTGAGGTATCACAATGAGCAAAACCCATCAGATCAGATCATCTTGCAGGATGTGATGAAGGATGTGGTTGCTTTCGAAACCAACCAACCGAAAGGGAGGAGTGCAGCCCAGAACCATTTCTTGTGTTTGTTGGCCCTCGGCACAACCCTTGAGAGACACAAGACCAGCGCCCGAGGAGATGGAAATTTGCCGAGAGTAGCAGAATTGTCCGAACTACAGTTCTCGATCCTCAAGGTCTTTGACATTCCCCTGGGAATCCTGATTGAGCATGGATACAATGTCTCGATTGCCGATGAAGGGGCCAGATATACCGAGAAAGAAAGACGTCATGCTTGCCATAGTTCCCTCAAAGATTTTACAACATCATTGACCGATACTCAAACTGGAACAGGTGGCAACATGCACAATTTCGACAACTGGGATATCCCCCTGAACTTCAAGGACGGACGAAGACCCGACGAAGTTGACTTCTGGAACAACGAGGAGCCTTCATGGGTGAATGATGACACTTCAACTGGACCTAGCGCCCAGGGTACATCCGCTCCTACGGAGGGATCACAACCAAAGGCATCGCAACAATCACAAAGTTCGAACATTCAACCGAAGAAGATGCCAAAATCATCAGCTGGCGGAGCCTCATCTTCGTCAACCCATGCAGCTTTCCGATCTGGACCTGAAGCAACATATCAAGGTCGTACTGAACCAGAAAGAGATGAGAATTGGATTCCAACTGAAGACTGGATGAAGAGGAAGAAACCTTCAACCGTGGAAGTACGTCTCCATGCTGCTGAGGATTATGCTCGTGAGGAACAACGAATTGCATTCCCGCGATCCGGTAAGGATTTTGTGCTATCCACCGTAGAAGGACCTCACACTACTCACAAATATGGATCCAATTTGATCTGGAAACAGTATTTGAGAAGATTGACATTTCATGCTGCCCTGTCTTTCAATATGCTGACAGAAGGTCAACTTGATTCCCACATGATCAATGAGAATGACTACGAATGGCTGAAGCTCTATCACTACATCATCACGACCACAGAGTTTGTCAGGTGCAAAGGATATCCTGTGACGGAGGTCCTAGCTATGTTGACACTGGGCATTGAAGATACGGTGGAGGGCGAGATTCGAGCCAAGCTCAAGAAGTTGGGAAACAAGATTGGACAGTTCATCATTGGGGATCCTTGGTTAGACAAATGGGATGAATTGGGAGGACAAGTGAGAAACAACAAAGCTCTCATCTTGACGGATTTGACTTACCAAACGAGATCTAGCTCAAGAGTCGTCAATGACATCGAGGCTGGGCTCGACAATATGGGCCTTTCATCCATCAAGGTATACCAACTTCCCTATGAATCTCTGGAGAAACCCGAGGACTTCTTGAAACTGGCAGCGAATGCATTGACATTCCTACGATCCAACGCCAACGCGTTCTCAAGTGCCACTGTTCATATTTGGATCTCTTTCGCAGCACTTTTCAGAGGACAAACTCGCATACTGATGCCAAGTGCAGACTTCATCGCCAAATTGGCAGAGACCATCACTGAAATCAGCCAAGCAGCTCATCTTCCAATTTTCGTCAACATTCTGAGAGATGCCCGGTTTCTTGGGTCCCAATCTTCGATTGTATCCATGGCCGAGGAGCTTGCAAGAATCTTGAAGGAAAAGGGTATTATTCACTCCACCAATGAAAGGTTCTGGAAACAGATATATGCTTGTGGACGTGAGCCCTTTTATTGGAAAGAAGGTGAAGGCAAAGAAGTCATTTGGGCTATGCTTGAAAAGTCATTGATGCGACAGAAAGTCTTCTTACATTGTGCAATGGATCATGATACAGTCCATGACCTGAACGAAGAATGCGTCCATGTGAAGAACACCGGATTTGACATTGAAACCATCAAACGATGCACAGAACATCCACGAATTATTCCCAGCATTCGTGCTGGAGAGGTTACTGATGCTCAAGCTGGATCAGCAAACATCATTGGAGGAATGAAGCATATGAAGGATGCAGTCCAGAGGAGAGCATGGTCAGACATCCGACGAGGAGTATTCACCCCGGAGCCCCTGACAGATGTGGATGAGCATTGGGTCGAAGTGACCGAAGATTCCGAACTGATGTGCGAAGTGTGCAAAGGATTTCACAAAAATGATTTGAGATTGAACACCTGCACTGAGAACCGCACAAGATGTCTGAATTGCGCAAGCAACTGGACGAGAGCGGCAGTCTACGGTACTGAAGAAATTGGGATGGATGAATTTTCACAGGATGCAAGAGTAGCTGCAAGATTGCTCAACATCTACAATGAGTGCGTTGACTGGAGAGAAATGGAAGCCGAGAAGGACCTCCGTGGATTCCTGGTCACTGCGACACTTGCAATGCTTTCAGGTTACAAGACGACAAGCGATGTACTCAAACAGGTGTCACATCGAGGTGCTATCCGAATGCCCGCCTACATGGTGAAAGGGAAATGCAGACGAGACCTGTTACCCCAATTCACTGTACAACGTGAAACTCGAACAGAGGATTGCGGAGGCGGAATGCACCGAATGCGATGGTTTTACAGACTGCTTTGGGATGGTGGAAACGTCGCTTATCATGACTACATGAAGACAGTGCTGACCAAGGAGGAGATCACATCGATGATCAATCCAAACGCCACAGCTGAGTATGTCGGCGACATTTTCGAATTCTGGCTTGGAATGCTTGACCTGGGTATTCAATTCCCTACTATGTTCGCTGGATGGGGGGCAAACCTTGACAGTTGCCTCGCAGGACTGGAAGAGTCATTTTGGCTATTCAGCAGTTCATGTCGACCTACCGACACCATCAACACAAAGCGAAACCGATCCAGGAAAGCATACATTCCACCGGTCGAGAACAACATGGTGATTACAATCTTGAGAGAAGCGGGAATCTTCGAACTACTCATGCAGAAGAAGATTACCAGAATGCCGGTGCTCCCGGAAGCCAACTACGACGACCATCCTGAAATGATTGAGGTCTCTTCAAGTGATGAGGAGGAGGATGAAGTTGGCGAACCTGAAGACGAGACCACGACGCCTACGGCGCGGGGCACTCGAGCAGAACAAACTTCAGGAGAAACCGATGCCGGAGCCGGTGACATCGAGATTGAGGAGGAGGAAGATGACATGGGGGGCCAACCTTCGGAGGCGAAGAAGCGCCGAACTGAGGTGCGGGACATCCGTGATCGATTTGAGAAGCTGATTGCAGATGCATCGAGTGTTCAGTATTGTCTCATTTGTGGTGGAATGCATGACATTGATGAATGTACCACACCAGATGATGAGAAAATGAGGGACACCCTATGGCGCATGAGGTTGATCATGGATCAGAAGTCCAAATCCCCATCATCTTCGGAGAAATCCAATGCCGCGACAAGAGGCAGAAAAGACAAGCTCCCAAAGAACGTCATGCCACGAGGAAAACGTTGGGGAAGAACCAGATTCACTGAGAAAGAAGAAGTGACCAAATGCTTCTACAGTCAGTCAGCCTATATGTACGACATTGGTGATCGTGAAGAAGGAGGACAGTACTTAGTGAATGGCGTCGAAGTCAACCCAATTAGCCGAGGTGTGAAGAATCGTCACGAGCTTGATATGCTGATTGAACGTGCAGCTGAGGAATCCCCACCTGTTTTGCCGACCATTGAAGAGCTGAACGCTTGGAACCCCAAAGATCATGATGCATATGTGAAATGGCTTACTGAAGAAAGGAAACAACGTGGAGACAACTGGAACTTCAAGTACATCCAACCATTCACACATGGCCACAACATTGGTACACTTCAACTTGCTCGCATCAATGGAGAAGAATATCTTGGAATGGGCTGGTGTAAGGTGCATCGATATGGCGAGAATGAGTGGATGGGAGACAAGTGGGACAATCCGCAATGGATAGTCGAATTGTCGAAGAGATTCAATGCAGCGCTACGCCACTCCGTGGGTTGCGTCAAAGACAATCGAAACCATCGTGGACTACCATGCGATGAAGCAGGTTGGGTCAATGTCGAATCGATCTTGAAGTATGACAACATTTGGAGAGACCAACATACATTGGCTGGAACGACCCGCGTCAACTACCCAATACTTGTTGAGAGGTGGAACAATTTCCAGAGAGTGATCTTCACTGAGTACAAGCAGACGAAAAGGATCCGAGCTCAAGTGCTAGGACTCAAAGTCACGAAAGGTGAGTTGGAACACATCATGAACAACTTCAATGACGAATTGACCTCGAGACTTGAACGACAAACATTGAGGTTGGAAATTGGAACAGCAGATCAAGAGATTTGGCTATGGCCGGTGGCAATCCGTGCCCCTATGGCTCATTCAAGAGTTCAAGGAGGTGTACACATCGAAGACAAGAAGACTTCCTATCAAATGAACCCTGGAGTCGGATACACTCTTGGAGGAGGATTTCATTGCACCACTTTTGACAACATCGCTCAAATCTTCAGAGAAGGACTACGTCCCGGAGGAGGAGGCGACCGAATCAACACGTTCTTCGTGCCATTCGCACCGTGGGACGTACGAAGTCAGTCGGTGCTGAGATTCAGGAAGATCGAACAAACTGATCTTGTCTACATCTACATCACATACGATTCCCTTGCCAAGTTCTCCCCTCGATTGTCAGCAGACGGACACATTTTGGTCCAAGAAACAATTCCATTCGAATCATTCGATGCAGTTTGGTACTACGATTGCAAGGAAAAGGACTACTACCGTCTTATGATCACAAAGGGGAAAGATCAACTCGTGCTTTCAGTACAAGGAGCAAGGAGGGTGGCCACCATTGAAAGATTTGACAAACTCATTGGGAACATTGTGCCTGATGAATCATCACCCGATCTGAACGAACTTCGAAAGCTTGTCGACATCAAGACCGGTCACTTCAGTCATGCTCACAGATTGTTCCCTGGACATCCGGATTGGAATGATGCAATATCATTGTTAGCAGTCACTCATCATCCCAGCAAGGAGGACCATCGACTATGCCCCGCATGTCTGATGGAGACCCCTGCGCCACTATCGATTTGCGTGATGTGCAAAGGATTTTTGGTGAGTCACGGATGGAGGAAACGAATCAAGATCACCGTGGCTACAGTACCAAGTGCCGAATCACATCATCGAGAAGAAGATCTCAAAGACCATGTCAAGAAAGCATGGGAGGAAGTGAAGATCGATTTGACAGGTGATGGTGATGGCGACGAGATGATGCCAGATGATGATGACATCAACATGAAGAGTCCAGAACAAGAACCTCAACCAGAAGAGGGAGATGATGACCAAGCCTCGAAGAAAGGCGACATCAATGATGAGAAAAGAGACTTCAGAGAACAAGATGAGGTCGACAAGTTTCTAAACCAGGAAGGAAAACCGACCGATGAAAATGATGATGAAGAAATAGCGGTCGATGAGATCAACATTGAAGAATATGAGGCTGGAGAAGCTCGGGATGCAGTGATTGAGTACCCCAAGTGGATGAAGCGGATTGAGTTTGGATCAAAGGTCCTACCGATCGAGCCTTGCACAATTGGAGATGCTCAACCGGAGCTCATCAAAATCCTCCTGTTGCAAATTGGATTACATATCGTCAGGATCTACAGACTATTCCAACGGAACTTCTGTGGTGACATCGAGACGGCATGGAAACATTTTCAACAGACCCGAAAATTCAGGATGGACCTGGACTTACCTAGGCGAGGATGAGAATGGTGAACTCATTGAACCAACTGCACAACAGATGAAAGAGCTCTACGAAGAGATCGGCCGACCAAATCAAAAGGACGACATCGGAGAAGAGGGATTCGTCAATGCATACTATGGATCGGTGGTACTCAAACGACTTCTCGTGTATACCCTTGAATGCGGTTATACATATGAAGACTTGCAAAATATCTTCTTCGATGAAGAGATGGAGAAGCTGTCGAAACGTGACACAACGATGGATGAGATGAGGAAGACCACAGCGGCCCGCGACGCCCTTGACCGACAGGACGTCATGGTCAGAAGAATCATTGCAGGTGCATACAGGGTGAATGCTGTTTATTTCTTCAGGAACGTCGACTTTCAAGACACAAACACACTGAACCCAGTTGACATTGTGTGTGCTCTTCCTCCCGCACTTCGAAGAATATCACTTTTGCACCTGATCCTTCAAAATGGCCGACAATTGCCACGACCTCTACTCCAGAAGCTGTATGATGCGATCGACGATTACAATCACATCAAACAACGGGACGATCAACGACCAAGGTGGGGCATCCACATGTCTGACGCCCACCTACTTGCGATTGCTGATACCCCAACTCCTGCCGATCGTGAACGTGCTAACCAAGCCGCTGGCAAATCGAAAGCAGCCCCGAAAGCGGCAACAGCACTGGGCAGGGTGTCAAAAGCGAAAGCATCATCGTCAGCAACATGGAGAACAGTTGAAACCGCTCCTCCGCCGAAACAAGCTCCAGTAACCCCGCCACAAAAGGGTGGAAAAAGACAAAGGAAAAGGTGGAAGATCTTATTCGCACCGTGGTGGAGACTGGAACCAACAGGGATACTATGGATGGGGATATAGATGATAAATCGATATGACCTCTGCATAGGTCCTGATTGAACCTGGCGATGCGAGGATACAATCATTGCTCGAGATTTACCTCTATTTCATTTCGAATGATTTCTGAGAGGACTCTGAGCCGGCTAATTTATAACCACACATTTTTTTGAACATCATTGCGCGAGACGCTGAGTTTCTACAGCGGTCTACATCTCAACCGACGAAGGAACGGGAAGGTAAACTTCTAGTTCCATAGTCAACTTTGTGTTTTGATTTCTTTAATTCACATGCTTGAGTGGGATTCCATGCTGGCTACGCCACATCGGATGAACCTCAATGCTAGACACCGACTACGTCGTGTCTACGTGCACGTGAACAGAACCCTTTTATCTTTTGGTAGAGATCGTAGCAAGCCGCCATGTAGATGTAAAGTTCTGAACGGACTTTAGCTCTCCATAATTCAATAAATGAACAGCTGCAGATGTAGTGGATCAATTCGAGGGACACTCCTTAGCGCGTGGCCGACAAAGTTGGCCATGCGTGGGGGGTACGAATACAGTGTAGGCTACGGACAGTTGTATATTATCACAATTAGACACTCTAGGATCCAGCACCAAAGGGGCTTTTCAAACTGGCCTCTTTGGCTCAAGACCCACTGCAGCGCTGGAGAAAACAACAGCAATGCGGAAGCTGACGCCCTTGTAACGTCATCACTGGAACGACAACTTCGACATAAACTATCAGGACATAATCGGACAAGCAATCCCCGATTCGCAATAGATACATAGATACATGGATACATAGATACATGGATACATAGATACATAGATAGATACATACATACATACATTGTATGTATATATATATTGTATGTATATATATATGTATATGTATATGTATCTGTATATGTATATGTATCTGTATATGTATATGTATATGTATCTGTATATGTATATGTATATATGTATATACACATGTATATACACATGTATATATGTATATACATATTCATGTGAAATGGCCTCTTTATGGAGGAGACTCCAAGAATCACCAAAGAAGAGAGCTCACAACTGGCGATGGTTGTTGTGTGGGTTTCGACGATTTGCAGCTTGGGACGAGTTAGCAACTTAGGGTTATTGATGCTGCCGGTTCTCTCGCACAAAAACAGTGTTTAGTTCAAGCGCTGAACTTGTTGCTTGTGTTGGTACCGTTTCAGGATGACTCTTCAGAAGTGACGGGAGTATTGAATGTAGTTGGAATGGAACCATTCATTCCTTTGACAAATACAATCATCGGACGATCACATGCACATTCGGTCGCGGTTCATTGAACAACAACAGCCACACTTTACTCTTCTGGGCTTTGAGAACGTTGATACATACATGGTTGAGTCTTCTTCTCCTCGAATTAACATCGATGGTTTAGCCGTTCGACTCTTTAGAGGCTTCCAGAAATTGGATTAATTGCTAGTTGCACTAAGACGCTTTGAGTCTGCCTTTAGGTGGTTGATTTCAGGATCTAAATTTGCAGCCGAGTTGATGCACACATGGCGCATGCATTTTGTCTCATTGCGGAAGCTTTGCGAAGGTATGTGGCTCTTTTGGGCATTTGTCTACATGCATCAAATGGTACCTTGACCAAATAATGCTACTGCTGTGCAAATGTTTGTCATACACGCTTAGCCTTGATGTTTGAATCTCAACAAAAAGGCGAGGTGGCCCAGGTGTTCGTGGGCGAAGTCGACACTCCAAGGGTTGCCTGTGTTTTGAGGTGCCGCTGATTTACCCTGAACGCGCTCCTGGTGCTTGAGATGCCTACGTGAACACACAGCATTTTGCTCCGCTGTGTGTGAGCTGAGCACATGGGGCAACCCAGCAACCCGCGCAATGCGGTTGACTCGGTAGACTGCGGTAGACTGCGAGTCATGCGTAGCGCAGGTAGGGGCAGCTGAATTGGAAGCAATGAAGGCTACAAGGCCTTTGCGCCAAGAAGACGGTTCCCAAAGAAAAAAGTGGGAGCGACGGGCAGCAACAGGTTGGTCTCATCGTAGGACTTCAGCCTTGCAGTTAAGCTGTTGCGTGCTTTCGAAGGAAACTGTGGCCTACGGCGCACAGATTGGAGCGACGATTTTGCTTCTGACAGCAATGGTCTGCAACAGTGCCGGAATCTGAGTCTCATGAGTTCTGCTGTGGGAGTGGTGACAGGCAGGTGTTGGAAGACTTGGGGACTCTGCAAGGCATGGTCCGTGGTTTATGTCAGTGCTATACTGCTGTACGTTTGCAAGAAGGAGAGGCTCCAGTGGCACCAGCTCATGAATGCAGAAGCACGGTCCGTACTAGGTCTATGCAAAGCAATTCCAGTTGTAGCTGAGGTTCCGCAGGCATGAAACAATATGTGGCAATGCCGCAATAATACTAATTGAATCCAGTTGATGTCGTTTGGAACTTGGACACTCTAACCAGTGGTGTTTCCTAGACACGCAACAATCCCACCAGTGGCAGCTGCCTGTCAGTGTGCAAGTTGTTGTGGCCCGACGTTGTCGATGTCATCGACTAAAATTTCCAAATCCATGCAACTGATGCATTGTGTCATCCGCATTTGACACCATTTTGTCTCATTTTGGGTAGCGGAATACCTACTCTCTGTACAAAGATTGCTTGGCAGGAGAGTCGTCGTGCATCCTCAGCATGCACGTCGAACTCATGGTTGAGGCAGATGCGAAGAAATATTTCACTTTTGAAGCCCTTCGTTTATCGCTTTGAGTGATATGTTTATATCTGAGTTCGGCCAAGGTTCGAACTTGTGTAATTTGTGTATTGGTCCTAAACTGGTCCTATCATGTCCTATCATTTCAAGGCTCTTTGTCCTCTTGCTGGCTCTGTCACTGGCGATTTCCTTAGCCATCAAGGCAGGAGCCTCAGCCATGCCGCCTCGGCGTGACCGTGACATACCGTGACCGTGACAGGCATGGCTGCCTCCAGACATTCTACAGCGGCCCTCCATCAAAGACATTGCCAACTTACTCTGCCAGGTCAGTGGGGTATGGTGACCTCAAAATTCTGGCAAAATTCTGGCATAAAAATGGATGGTTGAAGAATGTTGAATGTTGAATACACCAAACAGATACAAACACTTTATGGCAGACCTTTGTTGGTACCCCAATTTCGATCCACACACCTGAAGACTGAGCATCTGACCCGCCAGGCTTATGCCGACAGCCCAGCTGGCGAGTCATGCAAAATAGGCTCTGTGCAAGGGAAAGGGAATGCATGGAGTACGGATGATTAAAATTGATTAGGTATGGACTCTGAATTTGCACACGTATTTGCACCGAAAGTGATGCATGACAAAAAAAGGCTTTCCCTTGAATAAAGGGGTTTCCTGTCAATTTTCCCATCATCCAATTCCGGTCACCGTTTTCCACGCACATCAGCCGCATCACCAGGCGGCTGCCAAAGCCAGCGCTACTTGTGTGGTCAATCCTGGGCTTTCTGGGTTGGCTTCATCGAGCCTGAAGAGGCTGGTTGAGGACGATGGTTAAACCAAGAAGACTGGGATCAAATCAGCAAAATTGATGAAACATAGGGGATTTAAAAAATCACCCAAATATGGAAGTACCCCAAGAAAACTTCAACTGGGCCTAAGAATGGAAAGGTCCATTTTTTCAGCCACCGGCAGCTTTCAGCAGCAGGCGCCTGGCGATACCACCTTCACCTTTATGGCCTTTTTCTCTGAAACTTGCCGGCATGGCGTCATGGAAACAACCAGCAGCACACATGGCATGCCATGGCTCAAAGTCAATGTACAGTGAAATTCACTCAGTGAACCCATACAATTTGTTAAACCAGCCAGTCTTGGTGGTCAATGATTTGGGATTTGGAGTCATCATGCGTTATTGAAGGAAAGCACTTCCGAACCTCAGGTGTGTCTGGTTAGACATATTTGCCTCGTGGAAATCGGCAAGGATCTTGCGAGGCTCTGGCTGCATGCCGTATGTTTTGCTTTTGATTTGGTCCAACTTTGTCACAGCGAGGAAAGACTCCAAGGATGACACCGACAGTGAGAAGATGCCATCTCAGGACCTGTTCAACCAAACGGTAAAATGAGTTTGTTGAGAGGTGGCTTATATTCCAAAGTAGCAATTTTATCTATACAAATCATCACAAACATGAAGATGGGATAGTCGAGTTCCCTTTTTGCGGACCCAAATGGCACCAAGCTCCGGTATTTTTCCTGATAAGAGCTGATAAGATCTGCAACCTGAGGAGCTTGTTGATAGCACATCGCCAACGCAGGTCGGCAGCCATTGATGAATGGTCGGTGTCAGTGTAATATTCATTTCAGAGAATCCTGACAGGTGACCACGATTCGACTGGTGACAACTAGCATACTGCATATGAGAGGAATAAGAGTATGTATAATGTATAATGTATATATATATATATATGTATATATTATATATATATATATATGTATATTATATATATATGTATATATATGTATATATATATGTATATATATATATGTATATATATATATATGTATATATGTATATATATATTTATTATACATATGAATATGTAAAGATACATACACATCACATACTGTGTATATATATATAGTATATACATGTGCAGAGGTATGTATTACTGCTGTTGTGATGTCCATCGTATTGCCACTGCAAAACAACGTTGCCGAGGTGGATGCCGAAGTCACCTCCGAGGCTCGGAAAGCCAGCTGAATTCCTATGGAATTCCTATAGGTTAGATGTCTGAGAATTGGGTTTCGGACAAATTGCATCCCAAATTCCAATGGTCCAATGGGATATTGTTCCATATTGTTCCCATATTCCATTGAAATATTGTTGCCAATGGGATATTGTTCCATATTGTTCCCATTGAAATGGCTATTTGGAGGGTATCCCGATTTTCTACTATGCACCCAAGTTGTCTGAGGAAGGAAGGAAATGGAGTGATGCACTGCCGTTGACCCCTCGGACGAGACTGAGGGCGAAAGTGTCGCATAACTTCAGAAAAAATTGGCTCGCTCTTGGCGGGAATTGTCTGTGATGGCTAAGGCAATTGTTTATCATTTGGTCTTCCTTCGTTCTGACCTTTTCGCTGGCTTTGACCGCACTCTTGTAGCTTGTCAACACTTGTCCAGTTTTCCGTGGGCTCAGACACGGAGACTGCAGGTGTATGATGGAGGTACAAATGGGTATTGTGTCCAAGTGGTTGTAAAAGGATAGATCACATATCCTTTTATGTGGAAGTGCCCAATATATTCCATGATATACGATATATACATGTATGTATTCAATCCACTTTGAGAAAGTCACTCCGAGGCAACCACGCTCGAACCTCTTCACATTGGGTCAGGAGCCTCCAGCTGACGTTGCTGGAAGTTGTAGGGCCAAAACGGTGACCCCTCCAGATGGTTTAATGGGAAAATGATGATACATCAGCAAGTGGATTTCGGTGTAGCCTATTTTCAGAGAAAACCCAGTGATACCAACAAAGGCTGGGACAAGGGTCTGCGAGTTCGTTTGACCCACGTCAGCAAATGAATGGTATTGCAAAAGTTTGTTTAGTTGATTGCATTGCAAGCCCTGTGTTGTGGCCCCTTTGAGCGCCTTCCGAGCCTTGACATCAATGAGGTTATCTGTCTCTCCTGGTGTGGTACATTTTCTCAGCGGAAGGGGTGCTTGGTCCCAGTTCTGGCGGCCACGTGGGTCAGACAAGTTAGTTTCTCTGATCAGATCCATATGCTTGGATTGCAGCTTAGACAATTGCCCGTGTAGAATTTCAGCTACTGGTGTGTTGTTGGCAGTATTTTTGTTGCTGATTTCAACATCTGCAACCCCATTTTCACAAGGCCCCACTACCTTTTCCATTTGATGCTCCATAACCACTACGTCACTACGTGCTGGAGACTTTGCAGTCTTTGAGGTTAGAGGTGGGGAGACAACCTTGGCTTCGCGTTCGAATGCCAACAAGTGGATTCTCGCTTGCAACCTGGCTGATGGCTCAGATCAATCTGCTTTGAACGCGCTGTTTGAGTTTCGCTGTCGCCGGGGCTGCATCTTTGACCACAGGTCGTAGCTTTCGCCTTGTGCCTTTTTCAGTGCCCCGCAGTTCCATGTCCCTTCGCCGGCACCTTACAGTGATCAATGACCAATCTGAAGAAGGGGTGGTCCACTGCATCTATGTGGAGTCTAGATGAGATTGTTTATTTGGACTAATGGTTTGATGGGAGTCTAGTTTCAAAAGTATTTCCTGCAGCAAGGCCACATCAATTGAGTGCGGAGAAGAGGCTGTGATGTCGGAGTTGGGCGTCAAAAAGTCGAGGAAAACCTGTGAATTGATTGGGTTACATAATCATCATTAATTACTATCCCTATTGATGGCCATAAATAAGGGGTAAAAAAAAACCATCCTCAGACAAAGTTAGTTGGACGAAGCAAGTAATTATCCCGGCTGGGAACATTTCGTCGATTTCGGTTTCTGTTTTCCGTTTTTCCAGAGAAGACATCGCCGTGGACCCCAAGATCTTTGCCGATTGATCCTGTTTCTCAACTCGCAAAGTCCCACTGTAGGATACCACTAGACCTGATTCGCCCCGATCCTTCATGATCCTGCACTTTTGAACGCCACTGTCAGTGGCAGGGTTCATCTCTACCATCTCACCTCCCTCTCACCTCCCTCTCACCTCCCTCTCACCTCCCTCTCACCTCCCTCTCCCTCCCTCTCCCTCCCTCTCCCTCCCTCCGTCCCTCCGTCCGTCCGTCCGTCCGTCCCTCCGTCCCTCCGTCCCTCCGTCCCTCCGTCCGTCCGTCCGTCCCTCCCTCCCTCCCTCCCTCCCTCCCTAGACTATGTATACCTATGTTATATACTGTAGATAATATATATGATATATATATATACACATAACATTCTCTGACAATTCCGCCATGGCTGAAGCGAAGCCTACGCTGTGGAGGCCTGTCCAAGAACCTTTATGGTTTCGCCATCTTTGTGCATGGAGTGCCTGGGCGATGTTGATTTTGATGTGTGTTTTCTTGGGGTGATCTATACCCGTTAAAATAGGCAAGTGATGTGATTTGATCCATATATATATATATCATATATACACACATATGTATATCATATACACATATGTATATCATATGTACATATGTAGATGTATATATAATATACCTACCAAGTGTACATGGAAAGCAGCTAACTTACTGACAATGACCAGCAACTGTGAGGCTTTCTGAAAGATCCAGCATCTCTTTGAACGGAAGCTGCATGGAGCTCAGCTGCGCATAGCTGCGCCACGGGTCGTGCCAAGAACGAACGCGACTGGTGGCGCGCCAAGGGCAACCTCTCACAATGTTGCTGGAGTGGATTGGAGTGCAAAAGTTTCCAGAAGGCCACAATTGTTGCGTCAACCAAGTGAATCAAGTCATTCCAACAAGGTAAACAGGTGCAAAGTCCCATCAAACATGTCCAAGCAGTCATTTTGCTGAGAAGTTAGTGACTGCAAGTGTCTCTCCTGTGAATGAACAAAACTTGGCTAGTTGAGACAGCCAGGAAACTCATCTCGAACTATTCCGCAGCAGCATTATTGCATCACAGCAAAGCAAATCTGAGTCATGAAGTATAGAAACCAGAGTTCATTAAGACTTGATGCCGATGAACTTTCCACGTTTGTTGGCAAATCATTTGGGCACAGTTGAAACCGTAGTCTTTAAAGTCTCGCTCCTGAAAAGCTTTGCTTTGTACCTTTTAAATCCTGTAGTCTTTAAAGCCTCATTTTCGATTTGTGTTGCGATTTGAGCTGTTGCTTGCGCTCATCCTGCCTTCTCGGACCTTGGGCCTAAATCTTAGGCCCACATGGCAATGAGAAGAAATTGCGCTTAAAAAATTGAAGGGCTTGGATTGGCGCAGCTTTCCCTTGCAGCCAACATGCTTCAATACATATTCATTCAACTGCTCTTGTCTTTTGTAGCATGCACATGTGTGTTGTATGTCCTGCAATCGCTCACCTGCAGTCTTTTCGCATGCTTGCTTCATATCCCTTTGTTTGAAAAGCTTGCCGCAATCTTTGCAGCCACTTATAAGTGGCCAGCCGACAGGCTTGAACTTCGTATGGTGCAAAATCTGGATCTTCCTGGTCTTTGTGGCATCCCTCATGCAGGCCACCTGACCATTTTGAGTTGCTAGACTTGCTTTGGTTGTCGTTCAGGACCTCACATTTGACCGGTGGAATGAGCGACTTCATTCCCACTTGTGCGGAGAGGTGACCAGGGGGACCAGCAGGGCAGCAACTGGATGGTGGACAGGGCAGCCCAAATTTGAAATAAATTTGATGCTTTATCCTTTTCCCCATAAAAGTTGCCATCTGAGGGTATACCTTATTTTCAGACAAACCTGGTTGAAGTCTACTTTGTTGTGTGATACAGCCAACTTTCAGACAGAAACACGATGTTGTTCCCTGCAGGTGAAAATCCGCAGTCTGCGAGAGCGCTGGTACCACGACACTTGGCACGAGTGGCTTCGGAATGTTAAACTTTTAGCTGTGGAAGTGCCGGGACTTGGGGAGTTTGATCCTTTTGTCTCGCCTGTGTATCACGCCATAACAAGACCATGAGGCCGCATGAAAAGCTAGTGTACCGCTTTGTAGAACTCAATGAATTGCAGGAAAAGCGAAATCGACAGCTTGCCAGCATGGAGTTCAAGCCTCCTGCGCATATATAATATCATCAATTATTCACCATTCGCGGTGCAACTTTGATGCCAAAATCATTTTTTGCCCCAAGGAACACTTGTTGCACTGGCGTCGCTATGAACTCAGACGTATTGACATGAAGCACAAGGCCTGTCAGTCATTGAGCACTTCCTGATACGACCAGTCCCACAACCAGTCCTTGCGGCAGGTGCTGATGGTGAAACTTCAGAGCCTGATGTCTTACATTGGAGAGTCATGCCCTGAGAAGTCGAGTTCCAGGAATTCAAAACTACCTAACTAGCCGAGTTGGTTGGCAATGATAATGGGTTGCTCTTAACCCATACTAGTAGTCAAAGGAAGTTTGTTTTGAAAACTTCTGAGTTACGGACGAATGTCCAGGGGCAGTCTTGTCATCAATCATCATGTTCATCATGTCATGATCATGTCATCATCATGTCAATTGCAAGCATGCGAATTCACGGGTGAAGACACCCTTGGGCGCGAAACCCGTTTTTTTCCCGGTAAAGTGGCTTCTGGGGTCGCCTCGGTAGGGTCTCTGTTTCCGCGGGTGCAGGGCTCGATCTAGGAAAGTTGTCGAAGACTGTAGCCAGAGTTCGATTTGCACTTCAAAATGTTCAGCAACTGCAGCGTTCGGAGCACTTTTGGAAGATGAGGTCGGCACAATGGCTCGATTTGCATTTCAAAATGTTAAAAAACTGATGGGCGCGGAGCACTTTTGGAAATGAGGTCGGCAAAATGTGCACCAGACGGTATTCACCCCGCTTCGCGTGGGGTGGCCGCCCACACCGCAGGTTTATTTCGGTCCGTGAGAGGGGCTAAGGGTGGTTTTCCCCCGTGGGGGCTCCCCAAGCTAAGAATTTTCACTTCCCCCCCCAGCTTCCCAAGCTATGGAATTTTCACTTTTGCCTCCCTTGGAGGCTCTCCAAGCTGCGGAATTTCAAATACCTAGACAACGACGCCTAGATAGTCCCCCAAATCCCGTGTTCTTTGAAGTGTGTTTTCCATGTTTTTGCAATGGTTTCCTTCAAAGCACGGTACTTTACACTTTTGTCGCCATAAAACCGGTCGAAAACATCATGTTCGACAATGCTTCCAATTCCCTTATCTCCCCAACCGTTGAAAATACCGCTATTTACAGTGTTTTCTTCAATTTTTCCATGTTCCAATGCCGGTAGCCAAGTCCAACATATATATAAGAAATCCTTGCAAAACATTGTGTTTGACAGTGTTTTTCCAATGTTTCCAGTCAAACAGACGGTAATTTACACGTTTTTTGCCATAAAGGCAGTAAATCCTTCCAAAACATTGCTTTTGACAGTGTTTTTGTAATGTTTCCAGTCAAGCATACGGTAATTTACACGTTTTTTGCTATAACGTCAGTCCAAAACACTTGTTTTTGCAGTGTTTTCAATGCTCTGGCATCCAAAAACCCTGCAAAATCTTGCTATGTACAATGTTTTTTTCATTTTTGGCCGTTTTTCCATTGCCGGAAAGCTACCAAAATGACCCAAAATTCCATTTCAATACCCTCTTGGGCTCAGACACCCAAAAATCCTCGAAAAATATCGAAAACACCACCGAATTCTGGTCTCGGTGCGAAACCGTTTTTGGGGTCTGGTCTCGGTGCGAAACCGTTTTTGGCCCCCCCCTCCCCCAGCTAAAGCTGATATAGCGACTGCTATATTAACAAATGTCATTGAGCATTTAGTGTTGCTGTTGCCCCCCAATAAGCACGCCTTCACCGCCAAAGCGGTGTGGGCGGATTTGCATTTCAATGAGTTTGCTGCATGTCATCATCATGTCAATCGCAAGCCCGTGAGTTCATGGGTGAAAAACGCTCCGGGGGCGAAACCCTGCGTTTTTCGGGTAATGCGGCTCCTGTGGTCGCCGAAGTAGGGTCGCCAAAGTGTAGAGGACTGGAGCGAGAGTTCGATTTGCATGTCAAAATGTTCAGCGTTCCGAGCAGCCCCGGATTTGGGTGGTCGAGTCCCCAATGTCAGCGCTCCGGGAATGTTGGTCGATTTTGTGCGACGCTCCTGCTATGCAAATTTGCAACCGGCTGTGGGCTGTGAGCTGTGACAAAAAGCATTGACACGGATGCGCGCAGCAAAGCATGAGTGATGCTGGACGCTCCTGACAAGTGGGATTGCATCTGGACTGGAGGTTGCTAAACGCATTGTAGCAGCTGTGCGAAAGGTAGTTCCTGATCATAGTGCCACCCTTGTGCCATGGGGAATTGCAGTTGGAGGTTGCTAAACATATTGTACCAGCCGCACGAAGAGAAGAACTAGAAACTACAGAAGAGCTAGCCGGGAGGCAGCTCAGAGCAGAAGTAGCCCAGATAAGTGGCTGCTCAGAGAAGAAGTAGCTGAGAGAAAAGGAAGTAGCTCAACAAAGAAAAGTAGCTCATTCATCCATCCACCCATCCACCCATCCACCTATCCATCCACACTTCCTTCAATTCATTCGTTGGTCGCTGATTCATTGATTCATTGGTTCGTTGGTTCAATGATTCATTGATTCATTGGTGGTTCATTGCTTCATTGATTCAGCGACTCATTTGTTCATTGATTCATTGGTTCATTGATTCTTTCAATCAACTGTGCGTGGATTCTTTCATGCCATGTAATTGGCATTCAACAGCCGCTTGCTCATTCGTTGTTGCATCTCACAACTGCAGCACCTTGTTGCTTCTACACATCAAAAACATTCCTACAATCTTCTTCCTATAGCCGCTTCATTTTTACGAAACTTCCGCCCCGGCGCGTGCCGGGCACTACCTGGTAATAAGTTACCCATAGTAGGAACCCATTGTTATTAATAACCATTAGGGCATTGTGAATGAACTTGGTTTCACAGGCATTGTTAATTAACCCATGATAGGAATAGCGGTCTGGCCATGGCTGGAGGTTGAGAGCCATTTGGGAGAGCAAGCGTGGTGAACTCACAGTGCAAGAAAAAGCACAAAGGCAGGCAACGACAAACATATTGGACAAACAAAAGGGAACTTCACCATGAAAAATTGTGGGTTAACCAAGAACAAATGGGAAATAGTGGGGTATCATAAGCAAACATGGGGATTCAACCAGAAATTTGGTGAGATGAGTGAGTTCTGGCACGTTAATACGCTAAGAATGGGAGATCTTTGTGGATCATGTTAATTAAGTTTCTCTCTAGACGAAAGCCCTAGTTTACAAAATGTTGCATTTTGCCCACTAGTACCGTTATTCGATTGGGCTCTCCAAATTCAGATGACCTTTAGAAAGCGAGGGCGACCATGCCAAGGATATTTTTCAGCGTGTAACCCGCAGGGGATCTCATTTTGTTTGTTTTGAAAAGCAGATCCAAACTGAACCTGGTACTTTGTGTCGACTTGTGTAGACCTAGTCCTTTGACGATGAACCCTCAAATCACGACCACTATTGGCAGGGCGAGAGGAGACCGGATTTTAAGCCTGTGCCTGCAAAGTGGTCATGCACCACAAGTGGTGGAGCCTCTTTTGGAGGACACTGGCAGTCACAGGGAAGCAGCAGTGGCATATGCGGTCTGATTCTGCTAGTTTTCTTTGCAGCGTCTAGGAATTCTCTGCAGAAGCGGCTTTGACTTCTGGTCCTTTTGAGAGGTTGCTGTCAGGCACAGGGAGAATGAAGTTTTCTTTAAAGCCTTGACACATCGCGTCACGACATGATGGGGGTCTGGTTGGACTCCTTCGATTTTGCAGTTGGAGCTGGCGTCTCATCAGCAGCACTAGAGGAGGAGCCCTATGGTGGCGTGCTGCTGGATTACGGGTCACACACGGGTCACTGCCAGGACAAATTGTCGGCAAAAGATACCACCACGTGGGAGGCAGCTGTTGAATGTGTATGTGTGTATGTATATATATATATATCGTATTATTTATATATGTACATTACATGATGAGAGTTGCTGTCCAGCTTGCTTCCAGCTTTTCACTGCCTTTCATCAACCACCTTGGTTTCGATGTTCGACCACACAGGTGGTGCATCTGGAAGCGATTGAAAGCATCAACAGCTGCGTCTTGGAACATTTGCAGGACGACTTCGCGGTGATTAAACCGTTTAAACGTAGGATTTCCGTGGAAATTTGAGGCCATTCATGGGATTAGAACTTTTGGGGAATGGTGCCATTGGGCCATTGGTCTGGCTATCCATGGGATATGACGGGTTATGGTAATTAAGCTATCATATGCAGCGCATGGAAACACGTAGGTATGTGAAGGCACCATGTCCACACACTGAAATGCATGTATGACAGCCAACCTCAGGAAGTTTATGGTGGCGCAAACATTTCAAGACACTCATCCTGTCGAAAAAATGTCTGCACACCTGTCCTGCTACTGTATTGGCAAAACGATAAAGAATATGGAATTCATAATAGTGGCCGTGAATGGCCGTGAGACAATGAGAGTCCAAGAATTTTGGACCTTTTGCATAGTTGTGGCTGGAACTGAAACGGATTGACCAGGCTGCTTCCCGACTGCTTCTTGTGTTCGCACCAGGACATTCAACTGCAGCGGCTCAGACGTATTAGTTCCCAGGCCCGAACGTATGAAGCAGTCAGATACCCTGGTGCTCTTTTCATGTTGCTGAGTCGATCTTGTTGAAAGCTCAGATTGCGTTCGGTGAGACACGCAGGATCTATCCGAGCGCAAAATCCAGCTGCTCCAACGTTGCGCTGCTATTGGAGAGGCTCAAAAATAAGTCGAGTAGACTTAGCAATTCTACTTTCAATCATGTGGCGGCATGATTTTGAGAGAGCGCAAGGAAACTTGTTCTTCTTTGACAGACAGTGCTGCTCTTTCAAAGGTGCGCCTTTGAAAGCCAGATCTCAGCAGAAACTTTCTGTCCAAATGAGTTGCTCTCCCTCTCTCTTCTAAGTGGCGCAAGCAGCACGGTCTCCTTCTCAAATTTTGTGTTTGAACAGTCAGTTTGGAGTGAGAATGTGTGGCCAAATTAGACTACGGTAGTACAGAATTCCATCTGTGAGAGCCAGGGCAGGGGCATCTCGGATTGTGACAAACTGCTTGCTTGCGTGCCGTTTTCGGGCAGCGTCGACTTGTGATGCTTCAGTTGTCAGGAGCCAGAAGTACCTTCAGAACATACAAGCAGATCAAGCACCACATTGAGGCGGTACGCGCCTCGCATTTGACCCTACCCCAATGGTTTCGCATATGACCCTACCCCCATTTTGGGGTAGGGTCGAATGTGAGAAAGTAGCGTTTTTAGCTGCGAAAAGCGGGTCCCGGAGATGATGATGATGATGATGATGATGATGATGATGATACTAATGAATGTAATTGTTCAAGGGGGGCTGATTGATTTCATACCAATGAATGTAATTGTTCAAGGGGGGCTGGTTGATTTGATACCAATGAATGTCATTGTTCAAGGGGGGCTGGTTGATTTGATAGCAATGAATGTAATTGTTCAAGGGGGGCTGGTTGATTTGATAGCAATGAATGTAATTGTTCAAGGGGGGCTGGTTGATTTGATAGCAATGAATATAATTGTGCAAGGGGGGCTGGTTGATTTGATACCAATGAATGTAATTGTTCAAGGGGGGCTGGTTGATTTGATACCAATGAATGTAATTGTTCAAGGGGGGCTGGTTGATTTGATACCAATGAATGTGATTGTTCAAGGGGGGTTGGTTCACGGATGTCTGGTTTGAGGCAGGGTAAAGTGGGGTAGGGTCAAATGTGAACCGGGAAATGTTGTTTTTTTTCCTGGAAGGGTTGCGTATTTTTGTTAGGGTAGGGTCGAATGTGAGGGTGCGTGCGGTTCTTTTGGAGTAGGGTCGAATGTGAGGCTGCGGTAGGGTCGAATGTGAGGTCCGTACCCATTGAGGCTGCAAAAAGGGTTTCAGGGTTTCAGGGTGCGGTTTTTTTCCAGAGTCTCTGGTGTCAGACCGTCCCTAGTTGGGGTGACAGGCTGAAGGGAGCAACCTCCCGCAGCAGAAGTAAGTTGAAGCGCCAGGAGACACAGGAATTTCCCAAGGAGAAGGACTGCCAATTGGCTGGAGTGCTTGTAGCAAGATGCCAAAATCTGTGCAGCACATGTTCAAAAGCTGTAGGTTGAGGCTGAGTTATCTGACTCCAGGATACTCTGACAAAGGTGCTTGGCATTGTCAAGGCATGCTGTGTCCTTACTCGCCGCAGTGGCGCCTACTCGCCTCCTATGCTGGGAGGCGAAAGTCGTGCAGCTGATGAATTTGGCAGTTTCTGGCCTCGTGGATGACTTCCTGTACACTTGCGATGCAGTGCCTCGACAAAATTCTGGTCAGCTGATCCGCGTTTACACCGAAACACCTTTGTGTTTCAGTTGTTACAGCCATGTTTATTCTGTTCTGATCCATATCAAACTGATGTTGATTGCTGTCACTGCATGACGAGTAGCTCATGCATCTATGGCAATTGGTGAAGTTGTGAGCTGTCAAAAGTGACGGTGAGAGAGGATGATATATAGGAATATATAGGATTATATAGGTAGACGATGGTAGACACCGCCACTGTCCGGTAGATCTTAACGTACTTCGACATCACTTGTGATGGTTTCTCCGGTGGTCCCAAACACCCAACTGAGTCAAAAAATACCTCGATTCCTTATTACAGGGAGTTATATACCTGGGTTATTGGGGGGTTATTGTAGTCCATAGTAGAGAAAGCTATCAACCAACTATAATGAGATGGAATAGGGCTATTTTTCATGGCTCAACTTGACTCAGTACTTGCTTGCTTGCGTTCATACTCCTGAGATTGGATCCTAACTGCACATGGTTCCTCCATTCCTTCTTTTTCTCCCTGTGCCTTCCAGCTTGTCTTCTTTTTGACTGCCACAGCTGCCAGCGTCCTCATTGTGTACCCTGTTATCACCCTGTGAGAAGACCCGTGTTCTTGTCCTTATTGGTTTTCAAGTTTTCGGCGACTTGTTTCCTTTCCAGCCCCTCGATGCTCTCGTATTCCGTGTGAGTTCCGCAGGTGGATCTTGCGTCAAAGGGATTCTGGTTGCCAAGGTAGAAACTCTTCAAAGTCACCGAAGACATGATGGTTTTCTGACCTTGATGTACAAGGCTGGGGAGTGTGGAATATTGGGGAGAACACCCGAGCTGTAGCCGCAGGGGCGCTTACTTCACATCTTTTGAAATGTATTGACTTGATTGTGTTTGCAGATGTGAATCCCACCGTGGTGCTCCTTGGGTGCAACGGGTCATTTTGGATTCATTTGGTAGCTGTGCCATTGGTGGCAGAGGTGGCATAGCGATTTCTTGCCTGTGCCAGTAGCCCATCATGGTTGACAGATCTCTCCTTTGCACATAATCTGTTTTGCTGATGATATTTGACTGTAGTCTTTGCTCATCTGTAAATTACTTGCACAAGAAACTTTGGAGCTCATGAGACTGCTCGCATTTTTACATATCTTTTTTGTTTTTGGCATTCTGCAGGCGTTCTGGTCACAAACGCTACCCCTGCTCTTGGTTGTGTCCTTGGTGGCCCGGCTTCAAAGTGCTCCTTGTTGTTCAAAGCACGAGATGTGATCGCGTCAAAGTGCCACATGTGAGTTTCCAGAGGTGCACTTCACAGTGTATACTTCTGTGGTGAGCGCCATGACAATATGCGCGATTGTGGCTTCCCTGATGTCTTTCCCGCATCAACATCCACTGTTCTGGAAACTTGGCTGCACACCAATATTGCAGGTGACGGACCCCTGTGACATTGAGCCATTGTGGTGCCTTGCAAGTTGCATGGTGCAGCATGTTCACCTTCGCAAGACTACGCTGCTGAGGAAGATGCTGATCTACTTCAACCTGTGCGTAGTCCTTGTCAAGGCTTGTAATCGATGCATTGAAGTCGCGGCAACTGCTTTGAAACAGTTGCATTGAAATTGTTGAAGTGAATGATTGAATGATCTCCAGATCTACATCTTTGTGATTTTACTTTATTTCAATTTAATCATTCTTTGGCTCAAGAGTGAAGTGAGGTTGTCCACAGGCGGGAAAGTGTGATCGGAGCAACCCAAAAAGTTGAGCACGGCGGGGTGAAGTGTACTATGCAGGTCCTGCAGGTCCTGCAGGTGCCATTCTGCAGATATCAAACCGCTTGGATAAACCTTGTCCATCTTGTCCCACGCTTCAAGCGGATCCTTTTCCCAGCAGTGAAGGAAAGGCTTGGAAACAAAGTTTTTGTCGAAGTGTGCCTGGGTGATGAAGACTCTGACGCGGCGTTGCTCTGTCAGGAAAACAAAATGACGGCTATACCTTCTACCAAAGTCTTTGTCACACACAGAGCCTTGCGCGGCACCAGCTGAAGCATGGCATATTCCTTGCATCCTGAGGAAGATAGCCCAAAAATGCTGAACAGGTCGGTAAAATCAGTTGTTAGCCCTAGTTGGCTAGGTTCCAACCCAGCCAGGAGAAGGCTCCAGCAGCGATTTTTTCGGGGATGATTGAGATCGAACATTTACTACTTGTCATTCTGTGAGAACTGAGATGCTGCAAAAGCTTCTGGCATCTCAGTCCTAAGAGACTGACAAGCATTGATTTGAAGATGGGTACCAGCCTCTGAACCGCTTGATTCATTTGGGCGGCAGAGGTGTTTTCACGATTCGAAACTCAGCCTCCATCACCGAATAGGGACTATGCAGTCACAATTCGCTTGAGACTTGCCGAACTTTGCCACGAGAAATGGTTGACGGCATTCCCATCTACGAGTTGTGGTCAAAATAGCTGCGTGCAGAAATCTCAAGGGTGCTCTCTTGCAAGGGTTTCTATGAAGGTGTTATTGCTCTTTCAAGGCGCAGCAATCCCCGTTGCCCAAAAAACGCCAGCGCAGGTGCTATATCAGCTGCCGATTTTTCCAGTGTCAGTGGACACCAGTGGCTTGCAGGACCGGTGCCCTGAAACAGGAAGACCAACATGGCTGGGCAACGGGCCAAAAATGAAAATAGATACACTGAAGATCACTGAAGTATGTAGGTATATGACATTTGATCCATTAAGGAAAAACCACATGTGGCACTGTCTGGTGTTTTTTACATGTCATTTACAATTGGAGTGCTGGAAAAAAATGCAATGAACTTGTTTTCCCGCACCTTGGCGCTAGCTTTGCGTTAGTGTGGCACTAGATGATTTTGCATACATTTTGTTCTTCCAATTTGTTTTTTTTTGAGCCAGGAAAGTGAAGCCCAAGCCTTCAAATAGAGATGTCTTCTCCAACTGACACATGTTGTTCCTCCCAATGCGTAAGGCATTGCATAGCATCACATTGCCTTGAACACACACACATGCACGCATATGCACATGTGTATAATGTGCGTATGTATAAATATATACATACATATTTTACATACATGTAGACACTAGCAACATCAAACCAATGATGGCAGATATTTTTTGCACTTTGTTTTGGGGATTGAACTAAGAGAGACAGGCTTGGGATTGTAGATTGACCGGCAAATAACACAGCGATCCGGTTATTTTCTCTAGTCACCGCTACTGAGACAATGTCGGCTTCTGATCAGGAAGATTTGGAACATGGGCTATTTTCTGGAATCCCTGTGCCGTGGGAATCAGTCCTTGGGCTCATCAAGGTGTGGTTCAGTCATGTTTTTTTGGTTTCTGCATGCGAGAGTCGAGAAGACTCCAAGTTGAGCTTTTCGTCACTTGTATACTGATGGAGGTTGCACCCAAGCTGTCAGACGAGGACTGGACTTCCGAGTCTAAGCTATCCCTCCATTCCATCTCAAACATGCCTCCACTTGCCTCGTATGTTTGTTGAGGCGGCAATCTCTTTTGAAGATGCAAACCCAAACAAAACAGTTCTGACATTGAGGCCTAGTGTTTCTGTGCAGGATGAGACAATATCGAAAGAACTCGCTGCAGCTCTCAAACAGCTCGAGAGTCGCAATCTTTTCCGATCTTCTTTGTTGGGTCTGCTGCCACTTGGACCAATCGACGAAAAATTGGGCCGGATACAGCTAGTAAGACACCCAAGGACCATGTGATCGGAACAAAACAACATTGTATCCCATACAAGGTGGTGCCCCCCCAGTTATAAATGGGTTATAATCCCATTAACTAGTTCGATAGATCACCTATAAACTATAGTTATTGGACTTACAAACCAACTTAGCTAACGAACTGGGGCACCACCCTGTAGATTCCCGTAGTATTTGGAGTTATTTGGGGTGATTCTTTGGTGCCCAATAGGTTGGCTCGGCCGCAACGAGGTGGCCAGACCTGTTGGTGTTTGCCTTCCTGGTCCGCCGAGCTCAGGAGTTTCAAAGATGTAGATGTAGATTTATCCAAAGATGATCAAATATCATCAAATATATCGAAGTACATAGATAATATAGAGATGTATACTGTATATATGTAGATGTATATCATATATATATATACACATGGACATAGTTGTTCTTCTAGCCCTAAAGATGCGGATGATGATCGGTCGGAGTTTTTGGAAGGTATTTCACTGGCACACTCTGCGCAACAGTGGTCGCTTGGCCAATCCAGCTCGGATTTGCTGCAGGCTCGGCTTTTTCGCTGAAGTCATGCCTAGTTGTAGATCTGAAAAGCTGGACAGCTCTGTGTTAGCAGCCAGCTCGTGCTGCGGAAGGCTTGCCATGGACGACCTGAAAAATAGGCTTCTGCAGCCAATTGTCATGGTGTCACATTGGTTTTTTCGGCCAGTTCTTGGAAAACACCATGATGTGTTGCTTTCCTTTTCAAGCAGTGCTGTGGGAATCTTGATTGTTTTCTTCAGCCAGGAAAGGAGGCCGCCACTTGACCCTGTATGGGATGAAGGAAGCAGCAGGGTCTGGGCCATAGAGGCGCTGACTTATTTTGGTAGCCCCAAGAATCGACATGCATCGACATGCCATGCATCGACTCATCTACAGATCATCCAGACACGCAGGTTCAAAATTGGGTATGGGTCAATACCTATAGATACATTTTAGTGGGATGAACATCCATTTACCAGATATTTTGATGTTCACCAGGGGTACAAGGTTTTGACACACTGCCAATTCTTCAAATGTGTTCAAGTTGAATCTGCACTTGAGGCCCAAAATGCAAAAGAATCTTACTCGAGGGCTCTCGGAACTGCTGGGCCCACAGCTCTGCAGCCGTTGAATTCGTCTGTTTCAATGGCATTTTGCTCAGGCCTACTAGTCCTTGCGCTCAAGTGGAATCCAAGGGGTACTGCCTTGAGGCCAGGCTGTGCCTCTCCTGTGTTTCGGGGGTCAACATCATTTTAAAACCAATGAACTCCGCAGATGTTGGCAGTAAATACGCCAGGCTTTGACGGGCCAATTCAGGCAGGTCATGACACATCTTCCGCAACATGAGCTTTCCTAAGCCATGGGGGCACTGCATGGTACTGCTAAATCAGCCATTTTCACAGGATTGTCCATTATAAAGCAACCATTTTTGCGGGTACCCCCATTTATGGAACCTCCCTTGTAGCTCTGGGCGTTGGAATTTGCTTCAGCGCCAGGAATATGTGGAGGGCCATGGGATTGCGAAAACCTGCGATGGACTTCTTTGTCGTTCGAGCAGGTCTGATGATGCCTTTGCCTCAACCAACGGGCTGTGTCTGAACAATCTCTAGTGGTTGATTACTGCAGAATAACTATGGATAACCAGTTGATAACCCATATATGATCATATATGACAAGCATGTAGTATACTGTAATCCCCAGTATCAGACTACCCAACAAAAATTGGGGATTCTCATCCATTTTGAGTTCAGAATTGACACCAAGGTGCTGTTTTTGCATCATCCTCATCAGCTGGGAGCGCCTGGTGGAAGGCGGCGAATCCTTCGCAGACTCATTGACTTCGAACAGCTTCAGCGGCGAGCAGGCCTGGGAGGGACGATGGTTACAGGCAAAAACCAGGATTTCAATGCAGAAAAATGCTTGTCCAAAGATAAAAACGGTAAAAACATGTAAAAACACTAAAAACTATCATCATTTTCCCACGCATTTTTCCAATAAAAAAGGCAACTCATTTGGAGATGCCGCATTCTTGAACAGCAATTCCTGCGTTTGGCGGACTGCAGGTTGCTGCTGTTGTGGTATTCCTGGTTCTGATGGTGCAAGTTCGAGCAGAATACACGTGGTATACACAGTGGAGAGGTGGGGATGGGCCATTTTCCCAGCAGATCTCGGGAGTCACCCGTGGTGGTGAGGCCCAGAAGCAAAAGCTGAGGACGTCGTGTGAGTCGTGTGCACGACTGATTTTGTTTGGGCACCTTTGGATAGGCCGACAGTTGCATTGATTTGTTTTCGTTGAAATGGCCAGGACAAGCGAGAAAGACAAGACATAGCTATTGACTCTCGAGGTGGGAAGTGGCTTCAGCGCTAGTCATGGTGTAAGATGCTTGTTCAAAACCATCTCAAAGCGCTGTGCTGGATATTGGTACCTTTCACATCCCTTTCTTCAAGTGTTTCACAAGATTTTGATATCTTGAAACCTTCTGGAACCCAAGTTCAAACAGTTCGGAACAAAGGCCGTGCCGAACATTTTCAAGTGGGGTGGAAGTACAGGACATCCTTTAGGGACTCGACCTTACTCCCTTATGCTTTCGGCATCGGTTCGCCGAAAGGTGCCTCTGCTGCCCGATCTGCCTGGATCTCAGCACGCCCAGACGCTGCCCAGCAGCCCAGACGTCAGCCATGGTAGCCATGTCAAGGTGAAGTCACCAGGGACAGGCGATGTAAATATCAATACTGCGGTGTTCCTTGGGCAGAGGACAGCGAGTGCATCATGCATCGAAAACATCGACTAGTGACAAGTCTGACAAGTCTTCCATTTTTTTGAAATTGATGTGTAAAACGGACTCAAGGACTTCAGGGCAAATTTGCCGTTGATTTAGACCAATCGCGTTTGTTTGCGTTTGGTCCATTTCACTGCAGGATCCTCTTTTTGACGGAATTGATTGGCTTGCACAGCATCTTCATTGTCCAGTGGCTTGGCCGAAGTGTTGAGGAATCATTTTCTCATTCAGAAAGATTCCACCATTTGCTCGATTCGCAATGTATTCTGCACAAATTGCACAATCTGTTTGCAAGGTGGGCCATCAGTGCAACAAATACGCCGAGGAACTGCTATTGACCAAGCCGTTTTTCACTGTTTAAAGTTCCATTGATATGTGAGGACATTTGAGGACCGTGTGTTCTGCCAGGATGAGCAACTCCGTCCAGCTTGCCTTCTATCTGTTCTTCATGCTCTATTTGATCTTCACCTCTCTCCAAATGAGGCACCGATGATCAGCCCGTACGGCCTGTGCATTCTGGGGATGATCGCGCCCTGGTAGAGGTACGATGTCCATGTGACTTCTGGCGGCCTTGGGTTCACCCACAGCATGGATCTCTTCACCAGTATCGCATTTAAGGCGACGCAGCGGTTTTTCTTTTCAAGCGCAGCCAGCGGTTGAACCGCCTCTGTTTTTGAATCACCAGCCAGCCAGCGGACCCAAGGTTTACCTGGCGATTCCCTTTGTGGAAGAGATGCGGGTTCTGACCGACTGGACCATCACCAGGAGCCCCGAAACGGTTTCATCGGTTAACCGACGACGGAAACGCATCCATTGCGTTTGACAGTTGTTCATGACACTTCAAAGGTGAACAAGATGTGAAAGTATGGTAGAGTTGTTCAATGTCAGGGACAGTTGTTGTTCAAGTTTGCTGGAAGAAACCTTGGAAGCGTTGAAGTCGAAGGACATCAATGGATTTCTTCATGTGGATGAAGTTGGAGGACGACCCGTCCAACGACAGCATATCACAGAATTCCATCTGAGCTCATCCATTCCATCTGCCAGGATACTCAGCAGAGTCTTTACAGGACACTCCGTGGCGGCGTGGGGCTGATCCATGTGGAGAAGTCTGGGTCGAATTTCTTTACCCCCATCTGCCAGGCTCTATGTTAATTTACCAGAAGGTAATTTATATAACTCGTTTTTGCCATGAAGTGGCCACACATTTTTTTTTCCGTGTTAAACCGGAACTTTTGGAGAACGCCAAGTGTTGCGTCGCGTTTGTCAAAGGACCAAGCGGGATTTCTACTTGAGACGTTGGTATCCACCTGCAGCTCCACGACCAGGATGGGAGAAGGCAGACGTTCAGCTGGATTGCATTTCAGAACGCGCATAGGAACGCTTGGATTTTGGCAAAGCCCCCAGAAAGGCAGAATAAATTGATGAATATATATATATATAACACATATATATATATATATAACACATATATATATATATATGTGAGTGTATATATATATACTATATACAACAATATATGTATATACTATATATATAGTATGTATGTATATATATATGTATATATATATGTATATATATATATGTATATATATATATGTATATATATATGTATATATATATGTATATATATATATGTATATATATATATATGTATATATATATATATGTATATATATATATATATAGTAAAGATATATATATATAGTATATATATATGTAGTAAAGATATATATATATATAGTAAATATATAGTATATATACACTGCATATATATATATACACATCCAACGAATAATATCTATATGATATGCATATATATATATATCCTACTTAACTTAAGAGTAGATAGCAGGGTAAACCGAAAGCCTTGGTGACAATTTTTGGGGGTTCCGAAGCCGTGCAGGTCTTGCAAGGTGGTCTACTTCTTGTAGGTCTGATAGTTCTCATTGTGCCTGCCTGAGACAGCGCTGGAATAATTATAGCAACCCAAAAAAGATCGAAAACTAAGGCATCATCAAATTGATAGGGACTTACTTTTTTATCTCGTGGAGGATGACTATAGTTATAGCCAGATAGTTTTTGCACTATTTTGCATTGTTTCTCTTGGAGCTGTCATTGGGCCGAGGTCGCACCCATAGCTCTTTTCTCCACCTTGAATCCAAGTTTGCAACTCGACCTTCAGATGCTTGTTGCGATGCCTTCGGATGATAGATTGCACCTTGTACTTTCAGCTGCGATGCAGGCAAGCAAATCGGCTGACCTCTGCTACTTTGTCCGGGAATCTGATTGTCCAATCTTCAGCTGAGGCTTCGCTAGGGCCGCTTAGAAGGATAAAACGAGACGGATAGTGGTCAGAATTTTAAGATGGAATCGGACCCCTTCATCTTGAGTAAACCGAGCCGTACAATTTTTCGAGGTGCCGTATAATATACGATACCCCAGAGGAGAATTGGACATGGCATGGTCGTGATTTCCAGAGTACTCGGAAGTCTGCGAAGTTCGCAGGGGATTCGACAGATGCGACTATACAGAGGACGGGCGCGGTAGTTTCTGGAAGTTTTGTCATGCTTGCCCCTGTACATACCCCTTTTTTTGCAGTTTCTGTAGCACGTTCGACATTGAGTTTTCATTGAGTTTTCATGTCGTGGTGTTTGTCAACTTTCCCATGTTGCATCTTGCTTGTTCTCCAGATTTGCAGAGTATCACTTCTCAAAAACGATCATGTGGGGGGTTCTTAAAATGGGGATCCGCAAAACCATGGGTTTCAAGACTGACATGGTCTAATTTTGGCTAATTTGGGGTACCGCCATTTTTGGAAACAATGAAAGAACGCTTTCTTGTCAAAACAATGGAAAGCGGAACGTATTTAATAGCAGTCGCATCTCTCATGAACGGCAGGATCGCAAGTCTCGATTGTACAAGAACTTGTTCACTCGGACATGCTCCTTGCCTGTCCTTAGTTGTCTTTTCGCATTTGTCAATGGGTTGGTTTAAGGCTTTAAGGGAACATCTGCTAGAAACCATGTCTGGTTCGAACCACAACTTATTCGGGTTTCCTGCAGATTTGCCGACCAATTCCAGACATTTCCTGTCGAACTGATCTTTTGACAGGTCTCGTGATGCAGCAGAGGTGGGAACTGCGCGTGCTTGATGTTTTTTGATGCATGGGGGGCATGCTAAATGGCTTCAGCATTCAATTCACAGGTGGGTATGGCTCACAATTTTCACCAATATCAAGCACCAAAATGGCCGATTGCATACTAACAATGACCCAAATTTGTGGGTCGCCCAGCGACTTGAGCCATAGCCAGCGGCGTCAGGTGAGCTTTGGGGCACTATCTGAGGAAACTTTCGATTCTCAGACGGTGTTCCAAGCACGTGTTGCCCAAGCTTTGGGACCTCTGGCAGCAGTGAAGTCTTCCCCCGCCCCCATTTCACAATGAGAGGTGTCATTTTAGGTCAAACAAATTTCCCTGACCTGTGAGGGTTTTACTCATCAAGGACCAAAGAAGGATTTGATGTCAACCCCGGATTAGGGGGGTACTCACCAAATAGTCATAATCTGATACTTAAATGGTACCCTCCCAATTAAACAGCCTAGGGCCTAGGGGTTTATTAATCCAGGGTTGACATTATTGATATTTATTGTTGAGCTTTTCCGGCATGAGCTTGGAGTCTAACAGTTTTTGAGGCAACTGATCATTTCATGCCTGGTTTTCCGTCCTCTGGAAACCTCCCTCTTTTTTCTATGCTTCCAGCTCCAAGGCGAGCCGGATGTTACAGCTTGGTTTCAATTCAAGCCCCTTGGCATTTCCACGGAGACCTAGGAGAAACAACTCGGGTTTCGGATCGATTTGCTGGTGCAATTCTCCAGTGAACACCCTCTGGTAATTTGTTACATAGCCATGGTATAGATGGCCCATAGAAACAGATGATTTTCGCTAGAAACCTCCATTTCTCATGTTTTTTTTGCAAACTATCCGGTGGATTTTTTTGAGCCATCCAAGAAATTGACACCTTGCGTTGCGTTTTTCAGGTACCAACTGGAGTTCAACGGTGACACGCTGAAAGGTGTCACTGCCAATGCTGTGCACCGAGCCTTTGGCCAACATCATCCTCTATATTTTGGTGATATTCTGGTGATTCAATATGGTAAATATATGGGGATGGGTCAAAACCCTGGTACCTAGTGAACCCCAAAATAGCTGGTAAATGGATGTTCATCCCACTAAAAATGTATCTATAGGTATTGACCCATACCCATATGGATATGATATGGATTAAGAATGATTCTTATACAAATGGGTATCGGTATTTCCAGAAATATGTCTACCTGAGATGAAACTCTTGAGGTTTTGAGCCCGTTAAGTGAACCCTACCCATTTGCAGTCCAGCCGCGGTTGGTAGTTTGACCAACTATTTGGCACAGTTCCTGAAGCTGGAGCCTGTTATCACTTTAATAGCGTTAAAATGATCAAAGGCAAGCAGACGTCCACAATCATTTCAAGAGAGCATCCGTTCTACAGATGAAGAGAGACCATGTTGACAGCTGATTGGTGTAAGAAGGTATTGACTTGTATTGACTTGGCGTAGTGAGGTGGTGGTCCAGTGATGGTTGGTTCTTGTGGAATTCAACCTCCCTGATACTGTTTGATAATGTCAATGTGACATGATGTGAAAGGGTGCATGGAAACAACCAAACAGCATGCGTAGGGCCTTTGTGCAAGGAGTGGCATTGGACAAAAACACGCCCGGGAGCTCACTCTAACTGACAAGTCTCCGAGGTTTGAGAATATGGGAAATGTATAACTCACCAACAATGGGATTTTTCATGAGATATGATGGGAATTTATCCAGGGAGATATCATCAAAAACAGAACGACACATTCATATGGGCATATCAACTTTCCCTAACTTTCCCACGTTTCAGGACACTGGACATTGGCAACCTGGTCAACGAAAGCCTCTCCCAGGATGTGACGACCAAGGTGCAGGATGGCGGACAGTGACCTTCCTGGGATTTTTGGGGCCCCTGTGAGGCAGCCATTCGCCTCCCGGCGGCGTTGCAAGCGACTCTCCGGGTGAATTCCAATTTGGAGGCCCTTTTTGCACCAGTGAAGCCATGAGATCGAAATCATGTTGACCTTTTGTTCACTTGACCATTAGATACTATATGATACTATATGTCTTGAATTCGCACCAAAGTGATGGAAACATGACCACAAGTATCTACAAGTATCTACGAGTATCTACAAATATCATCAAGTAAAAGTTGTGGGCTGGGAAGGTGAGGAAATTGAGGACTGCAGACGGCTGTAGGTCTCATTCCTGGGCGATTGGTTTGATCTCTACCTCACTTTCCAGTCTGGCGGCAGGCGCCGCCAAAACTGGTAGGGGGTCAAGTCCGGACATTTAGCGCATTTACCATCTGGTTATTCAACATAGCCATGGAAAATCACCATTTTTAATAGGTAAACCATGGTAAACCTCTATAAATGGGCCATTTCCCATGGCTATGTTAAATAACCAGAGGTAAATGCATTTAGTCATTTAGTCATTTCTATAGTATTGGACCATCATTCTTTTTCACGGGGCGTCAAGCATCAGTCGCCAGCAATCCAACCAATTGGACTCCGCTGTGCCCAGGGCGGAAGGCTGGGGAGCTAAAGTCGCTCGGCCAAAAAGGGGGTGTTGAAAAATGTGGTACCGACAAAAAACGGCACACAAAAGGGCAGGTGTTGGATGCTTTTGGTAGCCAATGGCCCATTATGGGTTCAACAATAGTACCCTCTGGTAAACTAACATAGCTATGGAAAATCACCATTTTCAATGGGAAAATTCAGTATAAATGGTGATTTTCAATAGCTATGTTAAATTACCAGAGGGTAAACTTTAGAGGGCTATAAGAATGTCATCTTAAGATATCTTAAGCCTCAGAGCTCTGCCAGGACAAGTCCAGAGGCCGATGGAGGTTAGGGAAGTCCAACTGCAAGGCCGGTAGCCTTTGTTGCGTCGTTGTTGATCTTTGTTGCGCCTTTGCAACTTGACAAAGATGTGTTGAGTCGTAGCTTTTGGGCCTGGCAGGATGCAGACCTGAAGCTGTCAGGCAAGGCATATGCAGACACAAAAAGTGTCAATATTTTGGGTTTGTTTAAGGAGTTTCTTTGTTTTCCCTAATGGAAAATCCACCATTTGGGGAATCTATAGGGAATATTTTTTATATAATATTTGTTGGGATCCCTTGAGCAAATCCAAGTTATTGCATGTCTCCATGGACAAGGAGCTTGTGTCTTAGTGCTCTTCTAGCTTTTTTCTTTCTCTGTCTTCCTTAGTTTATGTCTTCTCATGTGGCTGCAGCCACATCTAAATAATGTTTGATCTGACAGGTGAAGCTTTGGAATGCCCAATCACGCAACTCGCGCCTTGTACTGCAATTTGTGTGGCTGAAGGGTGAGGTGTTTGCACTGTCCATCCTTCCTGGCCCAGGTGGCAAGTGAAAAGAGTGCACCTGTACCTGTTGGAGCGTCTAGCTCCTGGAGTGTCATGGGAATTTACTTAGGCAGATCCACAACAGCTGTGACAAGCTGTGCCAAGCTGCCCCTTGAGTTTTTAGCCACCAGAAGTGTCCAGTTCCCTGCCGCAGGTGTTGTGTACACCATCGGACGCCTTCTTCGCGTCGTTTTTCAGGAACGTGCTTCGTACTGGAACACTGTTGGATCTGTACTAGCACTGACTTTAGTAGTCAAGCTTGGAGCATCTTGGAGCTACGCATTTCACGGTGGGCAAAATCTGATACACACAGATGCCTCCATTTTTTGAGATACTTGGCTCCTTACTTTCTGTATCTTTCTGTGAAGGTTTCGAGGCTAGAGCATTTTGAAGAGAAGATCATCCTTACATTGCTCATTTTCCAGCAGATATTCCTGCAGATCTTCATTCCATCTGATTCAAGCTTCCAAATTTTGCAGATATTTCATATTGCTGGAGGATTCCATATGTATTCCAACCCTGGAGGATTCCTCGAAGCGAGTGATCTACGAGGAAATTCCAGATACGTCACTGCTGGAGGACGTGGACGCATCGTTAGTGTGGATGTGTAGAAAAGAGACCTGAGATCTGAGTATTGTGAAAGATTCGCAGTTGAGTTGGCCTGACATGTAAGCAATGTAAGCAGAATGCTTTGAAATTTGAAGGCATAGTGGCATCGCAGCATAGCACCTTAAAATGTCGAGGATTTGTGCAATGGAATCTACATCGCGCGTATCCAACATCTTCTCCGAACAGAATACAAACTGTACTACCAGGCGAGGCAGTCCGTTGAGACTGTAGACATTGCTGGTATGTTTTGCCAAAACAGCAAGCCAGCCTGCACCAAGCCAAACCATCCAACGGCTCATCCTCCAAATTTTTGCGCTAGTTACATAGCAATTAGAACCGGATACGAAGCATGTTCAGACACAGCCACATTCATCATTCACGAGTCAAACCCCCCATTTTTGATGGACACACCGTGTCAAACCTCGATTTTTCACCATGTTTGACGCTCAAGTTAGCCCGCCTTGCACAGCGCGTGCTGAGTTGATGTCCATCCTGCGGAGCCCTGAACTGCTGCTGAACGTCACCGGCAACTTTTGTGACCAGAACTTTGATGACGAGGCACGCGTTCTGCAAGGAGAGTGAGATGCTGTCAGACGGCTGATGTGTTTTCCAAACGGGCTGTTTGGCCAGTTTGGCCAGTAATGGTGACGTGCTTTAAATGAGTCTGGCTCAGATGTACCTCAAAAACTGCATGGTTGAATAGTTTAATAATACAAGAACGGCCGATACCCAAATGCTGACTGGTCAAGCCCAGTCGAGAGGAGCGTTCTGAAGGGCCCGCATGCATCAGGTGAACATTTCAGCAGCCATGGATGATTACATTCCACGGTTTCAAGGAGGTGTGGCATGTGTAGAGTCAGTGTATCAGTGGCAAGATGACGGAGAAGCAGATGCAGATCTTTGAGCAGAATTGTTTCAGAACTGCGGCCACTCTTTGTCCTGCGGGGTCTAGCACTCCAAATTTCCCTACCAGTACAACTTGTAGTTTTGATATTGGAAGAGATCCTCTCACCGCTACAGGCGCCAAAACGCAGTAAGAGCAATGGCTGACCACCGTAGGAGAGGCTGGAGCTCAGAGCAGCAGAGTAGAAACACTTTGTGAAGGGATGTGGCATCAATCCATGGGGATTTTGTTTAATTTCCCAGGAAGATTTCCATGATAGGATGACCATTAATATGTCATATATGACCATCACTGGACCATCACTGGACCATCACTGGACCATCACTGGACCATCACCATCTACCAGAATCTACCCGAATCTACCCATGACCATCTCGTCGGAGCATGGCACGAAATGGCAACGGTTGCTTCGTCGTTTTAGGTGGAGCAAGAGTCAGAAGAGACCTACGTCGTGCCCGAAGCCTCTGAGCCTCCCGAAGACTTGAGGCCATTTCATCATTGATCATCAATCAATAATTCTTAATCATCATTAGTCATCATCAGTCAATATGAATCATTATTAATCAAATCACCATTGATCATCATGGATCATCTGGATCTAGGCGTCCCGTTTCATCACAGCCCACTATGCCCAGTGCCACAGGGTGCTGGATGAAATGCCAGAGGATCTGGGAGAGACGTCAGGGCCCTGATTCCATCTGTTGATCATCGCCGTCCCGAAAAATCGCCTTGTTGGGGGGTATACCCTCTATAATGACTATCATAGCTATGGAAAATGGCCATTTAGAGTGGATTTACCCAGCTAAAAAATGATGATTTTCCATGTTTTTTTGTATGTTTACCAGGCCGGGTACTCCATTTTCAGACGCATAAAAATGGAATCTCGGTTTTGTCACAGAGTTGAAGGCGCCGATGGATGTCACATTTGTCCCAACGACCAGCTTCTGCATGTCATGAAAAAGTAAACAAGGCTGTAAAGAAGCACCTAGCATCTTTGTGTGCGCAGCTTCAAAGCCGTACTTTGGGGGAAGTGGAAAGATCCGGACAATCCGAATGTCATCCTCGTTTCTTTGAAGTCACGACATCGTAGCAACAGAGAAGCGCGCTGGCCAGTTGTTTGGGAAAAGTGAAGAGTGGCCATCTGTAGATAGATTGATGTGTGCATACAAGTGCGATATTGTGTTCTTATATAAATATATATATATATTTACATACACATCTATATATACACACATGTATATGTATATGTATATGTATATGTATATGTATATGTATATGTATATGTATATGTATATGTATATGTATATGTAATTATATGTATATGTATATGTATATGTATATGTGTATATGTATATATGTATATATGTATATTTATATACATATGCACATTTGTGTACATGTAATTTACATGGAAAGTATGCATCCAGTCAACCATACTGTTGAGTGCTCTTGCTGCGGCAAGGTTTGTCGGTGTTGCAGACCCTCCTCAGCGGATTGAAGGCAGCGGACCGGACCTATCATGCACCTTCCGGCAGCATGCTCTGTATAGGTCAAATACCAACATTTGCTAAACAAAAAAAGCTGGTTGGCCATCGGCAAGCTGAACTGGGGAATTTGTGCTGAACTTGGCTTGACTTGAAGCCGATATCCTCCATCTAGATCCTCTAGGGCAATGCTGAAGCATCTCGTTAGATATATATATACACACAGAAGGTCCTGCAGTTATTGGGGTTGTGTTTCTTATTGTCTCAGTTGTGAATTGGGGAGTGGCAAGTTTCACGGATGACAGATCTGAACCGCTGGAGGTATGGGTCACAATTTGATCTCCCAGGACCCACCAATTCTTTTCATTATTGATACCCTCTGGTAAACTAATATAACTATTGAAAATGGCCATAGAAATAGTTGATTTACCCAGCTATTAGCTATGGTGATTTTCCAGTTCGTTATGTTAATTTACCAGAGGGTATATCTCATTTTGGAGTACCAAAGCTTGAACTGGATGTTGGTAGGGTACTAAGCACAGTATACCCTCAATATCCCAAGTCATGGCTAAAAAAATCAGATCCAAAACTTGTCTCGCAGATTCGGCGCAGTCTCCAACATCGCCTTTTCGTGAACTGAGACGACGCAATCAGGCATGATGGATATGATGGCACTCCCCACATCCAGCGCTTCCTTAAAATTTTGCACTTTGAAATTGCCATTTCTTGGAGGTATCTTGAGGTATCCTGAGGTATCCGTGATGTATCCCCAATTTTGAGAAATCTAAAAGGCATCCATTGCACTTTTCCTTGCAGGGATACTCTCGAGGGCACAGTCACACGGAAATGTGACACTTCTGAGAGCTTCCTGCGAGACTTTCTCGGCTCATTTTGGCATATCGTGACTCTCTGCTTTCAGACGGAAAATGCTCTTGGAAACCATGCGCGCACGACAGCTGGCAAAACTTCTCATCAGAAGGTGTTTCCTAAGCGGTCCTGACTTCATATTCTAAATCTTTCATTCGATACCATTGAGGTTGTTTTATATGTTTTATTCAGCGTGGCGTGTGCATATCAGCAGGTGCAAAAGACATCGCAGTGCATCGATTTGTACAGGGAATTTGCAGCACAGTGTCAGCTCCAAGTGCGGTACATTTGTAGTGCTCTCGGTTGTTCTTTGCTTTCGACAAAGGTCGGAAAAGTCTCCAAAGACTCCGAAATTCACTGCCCCATTTTTTGCGCAACTCTGGCTTTATGGCCGTGCTTTGCGCGAAGCTTTTTTGCTTTTTTGTTCTGCTGCACCCTGTACGGTTTCGCCAGCGAACAGAAAACGTTTTGAGGGACGATTCATGGTCCAACTGAACTGAACAGTGTTCAATGGCGGGTCGGTTGACCAATTTGACCAATAGGGAAGATCGCAAGCGTTTTTAGGGGAATCACCATGAATCACCATGAATCACCATGAATCACCATGAATCACCATGAATCACCATGAATCACCATGAATCACCAACAAAACCAGTCCTGAGAAAAAACGCCTCCAGCCTTTGGGCTCGAACAGCCGTCTCCGAGCTGTGCCTCTGGCCAATTTCTCAGATATGGAGCTGTTGGACATGTTGGATGCAGAAAACATGGAAAGAAAGCCAATTGGCACCGTGACCTGCCATCTGCATACCGTTTTTTTCCATCAAATCTAAGATGATTCATTTTGAAGGGACTGGCTCCAAAAGAGTTGCTGAGTGTGATGGGACCTGATGGGATGTCAGGAACAGAGATGGCACCTGCCAACGAGCAGGACTGAGCCGACTGAATTCCCAAAGCAGGGATGCAGATGCAGCTGTGTCAGGAGATGCAGAAAGAGCTGGAGAAATTCAAGGTGACTTGAGACCAAAACAATGACAGTGAGTGAATTTTGACGCATTGCCAAGATTGCCAAGTGGACTTGAACAATTTCTCATCAAACCACAATAATACCTTTCACCTCTGGAAAAATCCCTTCCCCCTAATAAAAAATATCCCCAAGAAAGGACTCTAAGATCGGGCTTACTGGGTATTCTTCACATTAATTGACATGTTTAGATATTTTTAAGGGATCCGGGGGCATGGAGCATTTGTCCTATGAGGCGATGCAGGAAACCCTGCAGAAAGCCTACGAAGCGCGTATGGGTTTGATCGCCCAGCAGCAGGAGACCGAGCTGGTGAAAGAAGAGATCGACTCCATTGAGGAGCTGGCGATTGGCGCCTTGAAAATTCTGAGGGGAAGAGTAGACGATACGAACAAGAAAAAATGGTAGAAAAACACGGGAGACTCATATGGGGATGGGTCGAGGCCCTGGTACCTAGTGAAACCCAAAATAGCTGGTAAATGGATGTTCATCCCACTAAAAATGTATCTATAGGTATTGACCCATACCCATATGAAACATTACGAAACATAGATGACATTTGTTGACATGATATCCACATCCACACATTGATCATTTTGGAGGGCCTTGATCGCCTTGATCACTACTGATAGCGATGGTTTCACAGCAGCCACCGTGCAGGACGATGCAGTTGTGTACAAATTGGTCGGCCCAGCAACTTGTTCGGACCAATTCACCAAGAAACTGGTGCTTTTCATGCGAAGATCTGTGAACATCATCTATAAAATTCTATAAATATATGGAGGTTTCCTAAGTCATAGGCTTATTAGGGTATGTTCCATGAAATAAACCAACCATTTGGGGATCCCCCATGGAAACCCCACATATAGGATACCTGAGGTCATGGTCAAGCAGAACATCGATGACGCAAAGGCCTACCGTGACCCGGTGTTTGACGTAGAGCACTGCGAACCAAGAGTTGATGTAGGCTACGACTATACACAACTCACATTAGAATAACGATATACATATATTATCATATATTAATATATATGAATCTGTATTCATATATATTATATATCAATATATTAATATATTAATATGAATATATATATACATGGGTATAGTCCAATCAAGAGTTCAATGTTTCACAGCATTGTCATTGTTGTCATCGATTTCACAGTCGTCATCGTTGCCGCCGTGGCACCAGGGAAACGTGTCAAAGCGCTTGGACTACATCTCTGGCGAACTGGAAAGGCCTGGCTTTCACAGTGCGACCACTGGGACCACTGCACGGGATGTGGTTTCACCATAGAGCCATTCTGATCCATAAAAAAGGTTGTGTTTTTTTACTGGATGGATACCCATACACTTCGATGTTTGTGATTTTTTAGGATTATGGGTCTACCATTTCCACTAAAAGTGAAAGCACGGGATCCAACATCTATTGATCCCCGCCGGCGGTAGCATCTTCAAGCCGTTGCCGGTTGCCGGTTGCCGGTTATTGCCGGTTAGGTCAAATAAGATCATTGCGGAAAAAGAGACCGAACTTGGAGACAAGCAGAAGCACTTGATCAAGTCAGTGCCTAAGATTTTTTGGGCACGTCTGGCCCTCTGGGAATTTTGTTATAGTAAGGTGAAGCCAGGGACCATACCTAGTTCGATGATTTACTGTTCTTGAAAACTGGTGACTTTTTGATCGCAAAAAGTTAACTTACCAGAGGGTACGACTGGAAAAAATTGTGCCTGCTCGTCCTTCACAGCGCCTGAGGATGCAGCAAGAATTGCAGAGCAGTTGAAGAGAGTGAAGAGTTAGCCACATTTCTGCTCCCTTGGCATCTCACGGCAAAAGCCTCGTGACTCGACATTGCCCCGTGGGAGCTTGAGACATGGCCAACCGGAATAGGTGGTATGTCGGATGTCGGATGTGGCTCAGTGCAGATGGCATTTCGTCAAAAGAGATGTCGCCATTGTCCCATTTGGATTCTAACTTGCGGGGATGTCTTGCAAAAACGATGAGTAGGGTTGCGTGGCCATTTCACCATTCACCAACGAGGAAGAATGAGGGGCGGTGCAGTTCTGGACATGCAAAGTCTTGTAGGTGGTTGAGTAGTGGTCCTTAGATCATCAGTGTGTGGTCCTTAGATCATCAGAATCATCCGTCTTGATGTTCCCATGATGTTCCCATGATGTTCCCATGATGTTCCCATGATGTTCCCTTTGTCATGCTCAAGACCCGTATGACGTCAATGTATCAACAAGAAGACACAATACTGAAGCTCCTTTAATGGTTGTGCAGGAAACATAATGATTGATTTACGTCTCAAGTTTGATTGACCGGGTGCAACCAAATGAGACAGTGAACATGTATATAATTCTAATTTGTCGATGGCGCAGAGTTCTTCTTGATTGTCATGTGGCCATGGGTAAGCCTGGAAAAGCAGACACCTTCCAAGTGTACTATCAATGTAGATTGGAAGAGCTCAAGGCAGAGGAACCAAGGGCGACAACCCCACAGGAGTGTTTCCGACGGCGAAATCATCCTGGTGCCTTGCAGCCGCTTTCCCGACCCAGCTCTTCCGAGGGCACCCTGCGGGGCGTTGTAAGAAGCGGCACTTCAGGGTCTCAGCTTGGACTTTTTCGAAAAACGCAATCACAACTGGACGTTGGAGGTGGAATGTCCAGACAGCAGATCGCATCCAACGAATCTCTGAAGCTCGCTTGGACAAAGACTCCATCCAGGTGCTCCATGGTGCCAGCTACTCCAACAAGATCCGGACGCGGACGGGAGCATTGCATGCGACCTCCTGATCCTCGCCGAAGTTCCCTGGAAAAGCCTTCGACCGACAATGAAGCGGCGAACCTGGTTCCAGACGAGGCTCCCACCGAAGAGCAGGAACGAGCCCTGGCTTTGTTACAGAGGAGCAATTTCTTCAAGAGCCTTGAACCCGCAGTCCTCTCAGAGCTCCCTCGCTTAGCGACCTTCATTGAGGCACCCAAAGGGGCTGTGGTGTTCCGGCAAGGAGACCCGGCGTCAAATTGTTGGTTAATTGCCAAAGGTGAGGTGGGTTTCTACACATCCCATGGCCAAGGCCAGAGTCCACGTTTGCCACTTACACCTGGCTGCGAGAGTGTGATGGTGCCATTGCCATGGGAGGAGAAAGCCCGGGTGAGAACGCTGGATGGTACCAGTACGTTTTCCTTGCAGAGCAATCTTGGCAAATGCGTGAACAAGGCTCGCAGTGGCTCCGTTTTTGGAGAGTTGGCACTGATGGATGAATCTCTCAGGAAGGCCTCCGCCAAGTGCCACACCAACTGCGAGTTCATGACTCTGCCAGCAGCTGCCTTCAAGATTGCGAAGGAACGACTCTTGCAGTTCCGAGCTGCTAAGAAGAGATTTCTGGACAAGCACGTCCCAGCTATGAAGGATTGCCCCGAGGGGGGACCCAATGCTCCTCCTCATCCCAGCTTCTTCTTCAACAAACTACGAGTGCATCAGGAATACTTCTTCCTAAAACAAGGTGAAAGGGATTCTCGGGCCCTCTATGTGATCTACAAAGGCAATGTGGAGTTGAGACGAGAGAAGGAAAACGGTTCTCAGGTCTGCCAGAAGCTGCTTCCAGGAAGCATGTTTGGCTCTTGGATTCAGCATGCAGTGGAACCACTCTCTGCTGTTGCTGCAACTCCGTGTGAGGTGTGGTATTTGAAGGCCTCTGACATGAGGGAACTGCCAGAACATCTGTTAAGCACAATTATGCACCATCTATCTATTGAGTATTCCAAATTGCTGAAGGCCGTCTACGTTGAGAGACCTTTTGGTTGGGACAAGCCTGTGCAGCCTGTGCACGTGGCGCAGTTTTCTGATGTCAACGAAGAGGATCCTGATGAATGGGCGAAGCAGGTCTTGAAAGAGGTTCATGACCAAGAGATGCGCACACAATTTTTTGCCGCTCGCATGGGTCACGATCTCATCAATAGGCAATGGCGATAATTGCCGAACGTTCCGAACGGGCAATTTCTGAATGCTAGAATCATCATGAATCATCTAGATCTGGGATATTTAAGATATCTCCGGACAATCCAACGGAGCATCGGGTCAAAAAAGATCTGTGTGCAGACGCCAACCTACAAAGTTTTCAGCAGCAGGATCTGAATCTTTGGTCTTTGCGCCTTGGAGAATTGGCTCGCTTGCAATCTGCTTGACGTGGAGACTGGTGAGCAATCATGGTTCAAGCTGTCATGCTTTGGGATCAATTGAAGCAAGAATTCATTTTGTGAGAAAGATTCTGAATCGACACGGGAATATTTCACACAATAGTACCACGGAATCAGCATTTTGACGTAAACATTTGAGATCATTTGAGTATGTAAGTGCGTTCAGATGTACTTCAATATGGGGATGGGTCAAAACCTTGTACCCCTTCTGTTCACATCAAAATAGCTGGGATTTATGGATGTTCATCCCACTAAAAATGGTATGTATAGGTATTGATCCATAGCCATATCTTGCAACGTCTCCATTTTTTCAGGCATTTCCACCTGTCATCCCGGCCAGGGCCGCTTTTTCGCCATGTCTGGCCGAAAGGCAGCGCTTGAACGCCTGCGAGCTGCTCGTGGGATGCTCAGCGATTTTAAGCGCATCATAAGTTGAGGGTCTCAATGAATCTACCAGTTAACCAGATGAAATCACGGTAGGCAAACAGTTGTTCTTTGGAAAAATATGGCACTGTGCGTTTCAAAATTTTCTGGAGTGACCTTGAAGGTGAGGGGAATGTCTCCTGTGCAGAGCAATATGTGGTTCCGGACTGTCCTGGCTCTTGACTTGGAAAGCCTATTTGGGTGTGTTTGAACATGGGATCCCAAAAGGGCCCAGCCATTGAAGGATATTAATGGGGATGATGATGATCCGTTGGATTTTTGCGGAGTCTGATGTTATTTTTGTCGTGCTTTGCCCAAAAAATGTGTTTTCCTGGATTTCAACTCTGTCTCTGCAGGAGGCAAAAAGGATTATTCAACAGGCAAGCCTGGCTTTCAAAGCGGGATGGCTTCGTTTTGGACGAAACCCTTCTGCCACAAACTTCTGGAAGTATCTGGAAGTCTGGGCTTGGTGCTTTTCAGTGGAACGATGGTTTGATGAGACAAGATATGTGTCATTATGTGTGAGAGCTGATGAGAAATGTTGGCACTTGATTCATTTCACTTTAGACGTGAAAGATGTGAAAGGCTTGCCCAATTCCATGGGGCCATTCCTGTGACGCCAACCCGAGACTCTTACCTCTCCCTTTTATGCTTCATGTCCGGATGACTGCTGATCGTGTCAGCACCAACATTGATATGAGCTTGATTTCCTATGATTCCTGCCTCAATTCTTCAATTGAGTGCAGACATTGGACTTTGCATCTGGATAGAAGTTCTTAGACATATGGAGGTTTCCAAAAATGGAGATACAGTACCCCCAAATCATCATTTTTACCGGATTGTCCATAGTAAACCATCCAGCTTTGGTGGAACACCGCAGGTGAGTGACGAGGAGTTCCGCAGCATAGTGGCTGAAAGGCGATCCGACTGGGCCCGGACCCCCGGACCTCCAGCGGAAACGACGTGGGCCACGTGGGCCGTGGAAAACGTGTTTTCGAAACGCCATCAGGTTGTTGGGAAGGATTCTGGCTACTCTGATGGTTCCTTGGCCTGGAAAAGCTGGGAGTAAAGGATGGCTGAAGAGCATTGTGAGTCACAGCAAATTTGAGCCATGCTTCAATACCGCCTCAGGTGGCCAAGAACTCTGGCAGGGAAAAGAGGTTGTTCGTCAGCGTGTCCTTGAGGATGAGAGAGACAGGAGCCCATGCTAGCCATGGCAGCAAGCTTGTAGCCTTATGTAGCCATGGTAGCAAGGTGGCCTGGCTTTTTAGGTGTCAAGCTGGCAGGAAACTATTGGCACAGATGGATCCAGAAAGGAAGACGAAGGCAGTCAAGGACCTGCGATGATCGCTTTCTGAGAGATTTGAAAGATCCCAATCGAAGCTTTGAGGACCAGACTGAGACTGCGCCATCCGGCCGAGGAGTAGGAAACTCAGGTTCTCTCAGCTTCTATTCTATTCTGTGTGGGCAAAAAACCGTTGGATAAATCAATTTGAATGTGCACATGCTGAAGCCTGAAAAGCTTCGATTGTGTACTGATCAACGTAGTCAACTCATTCATAAGTCTCTCCCTTTGTCACTTCCAGCACTGGAGGCGTTTCTCGGGGCACTGCAGAAGGGTGCAGTCACCTCACTCAGTTGTTTCATATTGTTGCCATGTTTCTGATTCAGCATGATAAGTAATGATCAGTTTACGCTTGCAGCTCTTTCCAGGTCCTTTCTTCCTCTGGGGTGCCAAACAGCTCTACCAAGAAGGCTAGGGCCTTCAATCCTCTTTGCTTCATGGTCGTTTGAAACGTTGCGAAGCCAGGATCAAAATAAGCTGCTTGACGACATGTCCCAAACTCAGCACCTTTAAATGGCAACCGGAGACATTTACAAGGCACCTGGAGCACTGGAGCCCTTTTGTCAACCAAGGTCAGCGCATCCATTGCATACATTTCATCCATTGCCTCCATTACATTCATTTTCGTTTCTTTGTGTCCTGTTGTTTTTACAGCAGTGATACCGAACTGTCTTTTTCTTGGTCTCTCTGCCTCCGCACTGTCTTCTGTTTATATCCCACCTTCCTGACCAAGATCACCGCAACGCAACATGTTTCGCCGTTTCGCATTTCTTGATTCAGAGGCTTGAACAAATGTGCGGCGAACTGGAGGCATTGCCGAAACGGACAGGAAAGTACCAGGAAACCACTTAGCGCAGCGCGGCAAATGGCATTGATCCTCCGTTAAAAACCCAAAAAATTAGCTGTTGGGGCAGCCAGGCAGAACCAAAAAGCAGAGCTCCGGAGGTGTTGTGATCTTAGATCAAACTGCAAGCAGCATGCGGATTTGAACCCGCTCCCTGCATGATTTCCTCTGTCGGGACTTGAAGCTGCTCCATGAATGAACCCCCAAGGTCGATGGAGGTGGCAAGTGAGACCATCGCTCCGCCACCTTCCATGCAGGAGTGAGTTCAGTTGGCGCCGGTAGGAAGCCTTTGGATAAGTTGATGTATCACCAATATATCCTCCAATAATGGGAACGACTCTTTAAGAGGCTGCTTGATGAATCTGAGAGCAGGATCTGACGATCCCAGACGTGAAAGCGAGCCAAGATGAGAGCATGGAGCCGAAAGAGCCCATCGCTGCACCTGAGCCCAAAGAGATCAAAGAGCCGGAGCTGAAGAAGCCGAAGCTCGAGGTTCGAGATTCCCATGTCCAGTCGAGCACTCGCTCAGCATGGAGAAATATGGAGAATAACAAACCTGTGGTGTCATTGTTCTTGCGAGGCATGTGAAGTTCATGCAAGTTCTCCTGCAGAAGAACTGCAACCTGCCGCGGTCACATGGATTCAAGATGTAATTGCTGCAATTGTCTGGTTGTTTCGCTTTGCGGAGGTGTAGTTTGCTAAGCCTCAGTGATAGAGAAATTGACATGTTTACATATGCTTGCAATCTACAAAAATCGAATCTCACATGTTCGTTAGACCTAGGTCCCGGAAGCGCCAATTGAAGCCCTTCCTGATCTTTTGCCAAACTTACCAAGTGAAGACTTGATCGCAAATGGTGCCCAGCAGGTTTCCCTGGACGAGCACGGAGGTTTGTGGTTCTTCTTTATCGATGCCTTTGAAGACGACCGCTCTTCTCCTCCTCGCGTTTATCTCTTTGGGAAAGTCCAGACAGTTACAGGAGGCTTTTGCAGTTGCTGCTTGGTGGTTGAGAATTTGGAACGCTGCATTCATTTGCTTCTAAAGGTAGATCCAGAAGCTGCCACTGAAGAGGTGGAAAAGGCTGCAGCTGCGGCAGAGCAGGAATTTGACTCTATATGTCAGAGGCAATGTCCAAATATCAGGAAGCTTAGGAGCAAGTTGAAATGGCGCAATTATGCCTTTGAGAAATCCTTACCCCACGGTCTGGGACACTTGCCCTTCCTGAAAATCATCTGCGATGCTTCTGGTGGACTTCCTCGTGAGATCTACGGGCAGACCTTCAGCCATGCTTTTGGTGTCCAGACCTCTTTGCTGGAAAGAATCTTGCTGACCAAGCAAATCATGGGTCCTGGCTGGCTGCGCTTGAAACCCGGATCCTTCAAGAACGAAGCAGCACGGCTCTCCTACTGCGCGCAGGAGTTTCGAATGACTCCGAAGTCTTTTCATTGGCCTCGTACAGAAGAAGACAAGACAGAGCTGGCAAAGTCTTCCCCAGCTGTCAGCCCTCCACTGCGCATGATGAGTTTGTCTATGCAGACAGTCCAGCAAAGCTCGCAGGCCCCGCATGAGGTGCTGGCCATTGCGTGTACCCTTCATACCAACGTCAGCGCAGATGCCGGGTCGGAGGACCCAAGAATGGGCACATGGGCAGCAGTTCGTAGGCTTGACATCAATCCACTTCCACGAGATGCTGACAAGGCCAGTGCATGCGCTTTTGCTGGAGGATGTCTAAGAAATTGTCATCGAATCTGATGCAATGATGTCATTCCAGGAAAAAAGCGGTTGGTTAGGTATACCAGCATTTTCCTACTGGTATTTGCCTGATGTATCAATCAACGGCTCAACTCATCATACAGGAGTTTCAACACAGGCGCCACTATCTCCGTCCCAGAAGCCGTTGTTCTTTCTGGTCTTTTGCATCTCAGAAACTTCAATCATGATGGCAACACCAAGAGCTTCACAAGTCATAACCAATGGACAACTGTTTTGTTGCTTTATCTATTTGTGAAGGGGACTCCAACCACAGTTGAAAGTCCTGTCAAAGGCATTGGCGCAAGCTGGCATGCAGACCTGCAACAACGAGCTCCATTTGCTCACGTCGTTTCTTGCCAAGGCGAGGACCTGACGGAAAGTTTCCTCCCTGTTTCAAGCGATGCGTCGATGTATCACATGTATCACATGCAGGTCCAAGAATTTGACCCGGACGTCGTTGCAGGCCAGACCGGGAGATTTTTACCCTCTGGTAATTTAACATAGCTATTGAAAATGACCATTTATAGTGGATTTTCCCATTAAAAATGGTGATTTTCCATAGTTGTGTTAGTTTACCAGAGGGTAGACTGAGTCATACACCAGCACTTTCTGATTCGCACCAGTGCAGTATCTCAGTATGAGCTTCACAAATTCACCCCCCTTCCCAAGCATTGCCGATGTTGGGAGGCCACAACGCTTATGCCTGCGACCTTGACATCTTGGCGGCTCGCTTTCAGCAGCCAGCTTCTCAAAGCGATGCCAGTAGCTTCATTGTTCCAACTTGATTGCTTAGCTATTGATCTGCCTTGGTTTTTACGTTGTATAATGTTATATATCCTTATATACTCTGATAAACATCGAGGAAAATCTATCTGTGACTGGTGTGCATTGATACTTCCCTTCCATACTCTTTCCTTTTGTCCAGAGGGGTTTGGGTACTGCAAAGGCTCAAGATGGTCACTCAGTGGCAGAAGTTTGGGCGTTTGCGTCGTCCGAAGGAGAGCCGTGGATTTCATGCATATCACAGAACGCAATGTAACGGAAGAGCCAGTTTTAGGGTAGTAGATGATATATTGACACACCAAGATTGATACACAAGATCTGCAACATTCTTGTGCCTGATACAGAGATCACTTTTTCGGCACCAACTCTTAAAGATGACCTCTTGAAACCAAAAGAAACCTCTACTGTACCAAGCAGCATAAAAAGTCAGACATCTTGGGCCAGTTTTGCACTTGCAGCTTTTGAGAGTTGATGTCAAGTTCACGCACTTGCAGCTTTTATATGTATGTAATCTGTGTATATATATATATATCATATTATATAATGATAATATATATATATATATATTATATCACATGTATAATATGTAATATGTATACTATTTATAATATATAATATATAATATATATAATATAATATATATATATAATATATATATATAAAATATATATATATAATATATATAATATATAATATATATAATATATAATATATATAATATATATAATATATATAATATATAATGTATATATATATATATAATATATATAATATATATAATATATAATATATATAATATATATAATATATAATATATATAATATATATAATATATATAATACATATAATATATAATATATATAATATATAATATATATAATATATAATATATATATATAATATAATATATATAATATATAACATATATATAATATATAATATATATAATATGTATAATATATATATAATATGTATAATATATATATAATATGTATAATATGTATAATATGTATAATATGTATAATATATAATATAAAATATATGTAATATATGTAATATATAATATGTATATAATATAATATATATATAAGATATAATATATATATATAAGATATATCAAATATATAAGATATATAAGATATATAAGATATATAATATACATTATATATATCATATATATATAGTATGTATAATATGTTTTATATGTAGAATATGTATAATAGATATATAATATAATATATGTATATATATATGATGTATATAATATACAAGATATATAATATATATAATATGTATAATATGTATAACATGTAGAATATATATAATATGATATAATACAATATAATATAATGTAATGTAATATAATATAATATAATATCATATCATACAATATAATATAACTATAATACAATATAGCATAAGATGATATAACATAATGTAATACAATATATTATGTTATATTAAATTACGTTACATTATATTAAATTATATTATATTGTATCATATCTTATTATATTTTATTTTATTTTACCCGTTCTTTTCCCATGTTCATATCCGGATAGGCACGTCTCAGCACGCATGGCCAGTCCTTGCCTGGGAGCACCAGGACCGAGTGCCGCGATCCGAAGGACGCCAAGGGCAAGGATTTTGGGTCTGCCACTCAGTCACGAAAAACAATGCTGGAGGGATTTCATGGTATTGTAATGTACTTGTATGATCTTGTATGTATTTGTAGTTAGTTGGCTGGAAATATCCCCAATATCGCCGATTAAATGTCATTAAAGTATATTATGTAAAGTCCTCTTGTTGATAGTTTTGGTCATGTTTGGTGGCTGAGGTTGGAAGCAATCTCCTGGCTGGGAGGCTGATTTGTGATGTGCTGCTGCAAGCAAAAGATCTGTTGCCAAAGATGGGCTGCTGGGTTCCCAGAGTGCTCGGAAGCGCACCAATGACTGCGACCATTTTGGAGAGGTGGTACCTGGTACCTGAAAATCGGGGATAGTACATCCCCAAAATGGGCATGTTCATGGGAACATGATGAGAAACTATGGGATGCAATTTGTCAGACAACCCATATTCTCGATGTCCGTGTCTTTTGATATGTCTCTGGTTTCCAGGGTCGAGATTCTGTTTGCACTTTGGCTTGCTTGCAGGTGTCGCACGTGAAATATAAGACCTATATGGCTACATAACATAATCATATAATACACATATATGCATTCCATGATGCGCGTAAACACAATCATTGTAGAAACGAAACGAGACCTGCCTTTGACAATTTGAACAACCGAGGCTACGACCTTCCGAACTTGGCCAAGGAACAGTTGCGGAGAAGTTTGCAAAATGCCAACGCCATAGCTTTGATTGACCGGAGATGTCCAGGATGTGGATACTTTGGTCGAAATTTTCAGTTCAAGCTACAAGATTTGGTCAGCTGATGGGATTTTTACGGAGGTTGAGCCAGAGTCCATCGCCTCTGGCTATAGCTCGGCAAGGAGCTTTGACGCTGCAATGGCCCGTTGTTTCATGATTGGTATGGGGGTTAATAGGGTCAATACCAAACAATCCAAAAGTTGGCTGAACATCCCAATCAACATGAATGGAATATCAATGGAATGTTGCATGGGATGTCCTATATGTGAAGACATGATTCGGCTGGTCAGCTGGCAGGAGTTTGAAGGACTTTGTGGACCTCAAGCTTCGCCATGCACACTGCATTGCACAACTGGTCCAGATGCTTCAGATTTTGCCCGGCACACAGAGACACTTCATGGCTTAGTCTGGAAATGGGAGCCCGAAAATCGTTGTAAAATGATGAGAAAACCTTGGATTTTTTCTTTGTTTCGCTGAGGCCTTTGACTCGACAGCTGACCAATTTGGCAGGCAACCTCTGGAATGCCTCGTTTGGGGCTTAGATTGCATTATTTGATCCAGTTTTTAATGGGGATTCAGCCATCCTACTTAGTCAAGAACGTCTAGTTGAAGGATTGGTTCCCAAGTCTGACTGCTGAAGTTCAAGGTGGGGTGACTGCACCTTGTGCTAGGCTGCAGAACAAACGAGCTGAGCGGAACGAGCTGCTTCTATGCCACGAGTGCGGACCACAGCTCTTGGCGCGTCTTGCCCAACATGAAGCAACAGGGGTCTGTACCTGTTGGTTGCTGATAGTAGAGGGTTATACTACCCAATATATTTGTTAATAATGTAATATATATATATATGTATATGTATATATATGTATATGTACATATATATGTATGTATGTGAAATCACAATCCATGAACAGGAACTGGGAATCCACATGAAGTGGGAATTACCATGCACCAAACCATTTCAACAAATGACGAGTTTGGTCCTACAGTGGCAACCAGGCAGGTGTCAGTTGCCACCATGGATGTCCCAAGCCAGCCCAGGTTCCACAAGAAGAAGTTTGTGCTGCCCCAGCCTCACACAGATGACATAGTCCCCAAAATGCATGAAGAGTGGAACCGGATAGTGTGTCAGGGCTTCATTTGCTGGCAGTACATAACGTGTTCATACCCGAGCACTTGCTTGAGGCCCGACAAAGAGAATACCAAGAAGAAAAAGATGCTCACAGATATGAGTGCGCCAAGTTTGGCTGAGCACTGGGATTCTGAATGGCAGTCACAATGATGCGTCAGGCTGCATGGGATTGGACGAGCCCGATGATGATGCGCAGGTGCACCATGGTTAGGGATCCCATGTGTTTAACGAACTTGATGGCGGTTTAGTTTCTACGAAAAGTACCCCATGTGCCCTCAAACTCCAGAGGTTTATCCTCGTTGTTCCAGTTGTTCCCAGTGAAATTGCCACACATTTTGGCAAACCTTCTTGGACAGGCCCAAATCATGTTCTTGGTTGCACATCCCACAATATCTTGATACCATGGTTGGTTTTATAATGTGTTCTACCTCATTTTCCATGATTTTCCCACTGTAGACCATTTTTCTAATCCATTCCATCCATAATATCCGCACCACTGATGCTGAACGCCCCATGATACTCCCATCTGCAAGGCTGCTGGGGCGCCCCGTCGCAAAGCCGCCGCCTACAGTGGAGGCCTTGTCTTGGCGCCAAAGGCCTGGCGATGATGGATTTGTGGGGGAACAGTTTAAGCCTTCAGCCTTCCAAAATAATCAATAAAATGTGCGTTTAACCATCGAAAACGGGATACAATTATATACAGTAGGTATGCAATCAATGTAACTGTGAGGTGGTTGCAGCTTTTGCCTTTAATCATGCCTCGGATGATGATGCCAAGTGAGAAATGGTATGCTCTCCTTGCCGCAGTCGGGCTCGGCTACACACAAAAGCACAAGCGCAACCGGCGCAACCACTGTTCAAAAGGTGTCCCAAATAGCTTCTGCCGGAAAAAATGACGTTGAAACTTCAAGAAGTGTGCAGAGCACATGAAAATTATGAAAGACTATGAAAGACTCAAACTCTTTGCTGCTCAAGTGCCTCAAGTGCAGCAATGCTGTGGGGAAATGTGGATGGGAAAGATGTGCATTTGGTCACCTTGAAGACCGAAAAGCTGGAGGCCATCGACATGTGGATGTCTTGGGGCTGAACAGCTCATGCAAAGCTGTCCAGAGGCAGATATTTGCAGTCTCGGAGCTGCTTTGGTGGCGGTCCGCGTTAAGGCTGGCTTTTACAGCAAGCTTCAAGAGCCAGGAGTATTCCCTCGGGTCAAAGTTCAAAGTTCGGAGAGTTTCAAGCCTTCTTTCCACCCAATGTCCACCCAATGTGGCCCAATTTGGGACCAATTCAGCTTGAGACTTTGAGGATTTCAGCGCTTGTGCAGGTTCGCGGTGACTGGATCGATGTGGTGCTGGGCACCAAGCTTAGACATCTCTTTGTTGTTTCGGGGCACCGAAAGCTGCATTGCCCTCAGTTGAAGTTGATTTTCTTGTGCTGTTTTAGGAAAGCTTCACAGAGTAATTTGGAGATTCAACTTGATTCAACTCCACGGATCTCCGCAGTGTAATCTTCTTTTTCTGGTACGTAGAATACCCTCTGGTAAACTAACGTAATTATGGAAAATCACCATTTTTAATGGGAAAACTCACTATAAATGGCCATTTTCAATAGTTATGTTAGTTTACCAGAGGGTATCGCAGAATTCATTGGATAGTTCCGTTTTTGGGGAACGCCACTTATTGAGAGGCAAAGCTCACACTTTTGCCAAGGATACGAGTCTCTGGAGAGAGACTTGCCCTGCAATAAGATCAGTCGATCGAACTTGGCACCTTTCGAACTGAAGTGGTTATTAGAAATTACTAATATAGAAATATATAATAACAATATATTGTATTAGACATTTTGATACATAAGTATGATATTATGAGACATAAGGGGTTCAATCTCCAGAACCCTCCGACGCTTGAAGCTATTTGATTCGGACCTTTGACGACTGCGCTGCCCAGGATACACCAATGGCGGAAAGCCAAATTTTGGCACAGTTGTTGGAAGATGTCCAGGGCTGAGCTAAGCTGCTTGATGGCGATGTTACCATGGCAGCCAACTGTTTGAACCATGGCAGGATGTCGTGGCCTGAGTCTTTGTTGGTCTCCGGCAGTTCAATGGGCGTTTGCTGGTGAAAAATTATGGTTGGTGCGTTTTGTCATAGAGTTCTCTTGTTTTCTGTATTTTCGGATTAGGGATGTCTTTGCGACACTGTGTACTTACTAGCACTGCTTTCCCTAGCTTTCCCTGACTGTTTGCAAATGTCCCTTTCCTACTGTAAAGACAAGCAGGCTGACTGCATTGATTTTTCGGTTTTGTTGTGCTATTTGGATAACTCCTCCCCCCGTCCCAAACCTGCTACCATGCCTGAAAGAGCGCGCAAGATAAAACAAGCAGGAATATGTTGGCAAAAGCGAAACGACATTTGGATGGATATAAGTATTATAAGTGACTTGGAAAGGGGTGGGTGAGATAAACAACAGGGAAGAATTGCATCCAATCGAGCTTCAAACGAGATTCTCAGAAAGATAACGACATGTTGGACAACTGGGTAAGACATTTGATTTCAATGCAGCTCGTCGAGAAGTGCTGGATAAGTTGACCAAGGCGCTAATCGGATCGCGAACGCAAGCTTTGAGCTTGACGGAGAAGAGCACAAGCTTGACATCAACAATGGGAATCATCATTTGCACGGAGGTCGGGATGTTTGGTCCCATTGAGATGGTAGAGAGAGTACAACTGAAAACAGAAAACTGCTGGAGCTCTCACATTTCCAGGCACTAAGGGCTTCTACTCGCAGGTCTTTGACGTTGCTGATGTATCAGACAAGCAGGCTCGCATGGACTGAAGAAACGGTTTCCCATTTTTTGCAAAACAATGTGGGTTGACAGCATACCTGAAAGGTTACCCTGACTCTTTCAGAGCCAGACGGTGCAATGGGATATCCTGGAAAGGTCCCTTTGCTAAATGAAGGGTTTCCTCAGAGGATTTGTTGGTTGCTGTCTATCAATGTGACATTTATATAATAGATTGTTCTATATTCCGGTCAAATGTGGTATGCTACAAGATCATACATTCTGCTTCCAAAATAACAACATGTTCACTTATTTGCTGTGTTGTGTTCAGCAATCTTTTCTGTGAACATGCGACAAATGTGCACAAGTGATGCATCATGTTCGTAGCCATCACATACAGTGGGTTTGTCTGAAAATAGGGTATATTCCCAATTATAGCCATTTAATAGGGATAATGATCATTAACCATTGGGTGTAGGGGTACACTATTTTCAGACAAACCCAGTAGCTTATGTGCAGCTGGGCACTTGCGGTGTCAGCATAGTTTGGCAATCTAAAGTTCAAAATGTCCAACATGCGCGGATGCACATTGATTCTATCGCCACCCCAAAGGTTCTTGGTAGCATAGGGCTCATGTGCATACACAATGACCCCATGACCAGGAAACGCGGCAGACAAGGAGACGGGGGGAGAGAGAGGGGGGGAGAGAGAGGGGGAGAGGGGAGAGAGGGAGGGAGAGAGAGAGAGAGAGAGAGCGAGAGAGAGCGAGCAAGAGAGCGGGAGCGAGCAAGAGAGCGGGAGCGAGAGAGCGACAGAGCGAGAGAGAGGGACAGAAAGAGGGACAGAAAGAGGGACAGAAAGAGGGACAGAGAGAGGGAGAGAGAGAGGGAGAGGAGAGAACGAATAGATGATGCGGCACCAATACATTCTCCGGGTCCATGTGTTTAACGTCCGCACGGCCTGTCGCAAATCTGTTTTCCCTGGTGTGCTAAAAGTTTGCTGAAGAACCTGCACAGTGACAGTATTAAATTGCAAGCAGCTTGTTGGGCAGCTCAGGTCGATGCGAGTGTTACATATGAGCTGAGTTTCGTCCTAAGTGAAGTTTTTGTACTGTGCCGATGAGCTGGAAAAACTGCGGAAAAGACATGGATCTTCCGCGTTGGCTTGTTGGATCTGCTGTGCCAAGATGACGGAGAGCTGCACTTTCGATATGCTGCAGCAAGCGACAAACCAACTCTGGTCAGCATGCCTGTAGCTCAGAGTTTCACTTGGATTCACACCAAGGCTGATTGCTTGAAGACGGGTTCCCCTCAAAGATGGCATAACCCAAAAAATGTTTGAGTATTGAAATGTATTGAACCTCGAGTATGATGTAGATATTCACCCCGCTTCGCGTGGGGTGGCCGCCCACACCGCAGGTTTATTTCGGTCCGTGAGAGGGGCTAAGGGTGGTGTGGAATATGAGGAGCAGTTCCCCCGTGAAGCTTCCCAAGCTAAGAATTTTCACTTCCCCCCCCGTGGGGGCTCCCCAAGCTAGGGAATTTTCACTTTTCCCCCCCGTGGGGGCTTCCCAAGCTAGGGAATTTTCACTTTTTCCCGCCGTGACAGCTTCCCAAGCTATGGAATTTTCACTTTTCCCTCCCTTGGAGGCTCTCCAAGCTGCGGAATTTCAAATAGCTAGACAACGACGCCTAGATAGTCCCCCAAATCCCGTGTTCTTTGAATGTGTTGCCATGTTTTTGCAATGGTTTCCTTCAAAGCACGGTACTTTACACTTTTGTCGCCATAAAACCGGTCGAAAACATCGTGTTCGACAATGCATCCAATTCCCTTATCTCCCCAACCGTTGAAAATACCGCTATTTACAGTGTTTTCTTCAATTTTTCCATGTTCCAATGCCGGTAGCCAACTCCAACATATATATATAAGAAATCCTTCCAAAACATTGTTTTTGACAGTGTTTTTCCAATGTTTCCAGTCAAACAGACGGTAATTTACACGTTTTTTGCCATAAAGGCCCCGTGGGGGCTCCCCAAGCTAGGGAATTTTCACTTTTCCCCCCCGTGGGGGCTTCCCAAGCTAGGGAATTTTCACTTTTCCCCCCCGTGACAGCTTCCCAAGCTAGGGAATTTTCACATTTTCCCGCCGTGACAGCTTCCCAAGCTATGGAATTTTCAATTTTCCCTCCCTTGGAGGCTCTCCAAGCTGCGGAATTTCAAATAGCTAGACAACGACGCCTAGATAGTCCCCCAAATCCCGTGTTCTTTGAATGCGTTTCCATGTTTTTGCAATGGTTTCCTTCAAAGCACGGTACTTTACACTTTTGTCGCCATAAAACCGGTCGAAAACATCGTGTTCGACAATGCATCCAATTCCCTTATCTCCCCAACCGTTGAAAATACCGCTATTTACAGTGTTTTCTTCAATTTTTCCATGTTCCAATGCCGGTAGCCAACTCCAACATATATATAAGAAATCCTTCCAAAACATTGTTTTTGACAGTGTTTTTCCAATGTTTCCAGTCAAACAGACGGTAATTTACACGTTTTTTGCCATAAAGGCAGTAAATCCTTCCAAAACATTGCTTTTGACAGTGTTTTTGTAATGTTTCCAGTCAAGCATACGGTAATTTACACGTTTTTTGCTATAACGTCAGTCCAAAACACTTGTTTTTGCAGTGTTTTCAATGCTCTGGCATCCAAAAACCCTGCAAAATCTTGCTATGTACAATGTTTTTTTCATTTTTGGCCGTTTTTCCATTGCCGGAAAGCTACCAAAATGACCCAAAATTCCATTTCAATACCCTCTTTCGCTCAGACACCCAAAAATCCTCGAAAAATGTCGAAAACACCACCGAATTCTGGTCTCGGTGCGAAACCGTTTTTGGCCCCCCCCCCAGCTAAAGCTGATATAGCGACTGCTATATTAACAAATGTGATTGAGCATTTAGTGTAGCTGTTTGCACCCCAATCAGCACCCCAATTAGTTTTGCACCCCAATTTGCACCCCTATCGGCAATTTTTCATCATAGAAGTCAGTCGTGGCTCCAGTGGCTCCAGGACCAACCATGCATATTGGAACCTCAAAGGCCACCAGGCTGGCGATGTCCCAAATTCCCATTGGTTGATTAATAGAGGGGTTTGAACAACCCCCTTTAACAACAGGTAATGATGATAGATGGTATACCAAACCGGCCCCTCTATTTTTACCAAAAGGACATTATTGCCGGTCACCAGGCTGGCGATGTGCTCGATCATGTCCTGATGGTGAAGGCATCGCGAACAACGGCCACGGATGAGACTCTGGCCATCACAGGTGCGAGCCGCCGTTCTGTGCCATACGTAGCCATACAGCTACGGTATACGCCATACACATAGACATTGATATACAATATACAATATACAATATTACACAATATTATACAATATTCACAGTCATACCTACCCACATGCATGCATGCATGTGCATGTGCATGCATTTGCATGCATGTGCATGTGCATGCATGTGCATGTGCATGCATGTGCATGTGCATGCATTTGCATGCATTTGCATGCATGTGCATCCATCCATCCATCCATCCATCCATCCATCCATCCATCCATCCATCCATCCATCCATCCATCCATCCATCCATCCATCCATCCATCCATCCATCCATCCATCCATCCATCCATCCATCATGTGACAGACAGACAGACAGACGGACAGACAGACAGCCAGCCAGCCAGGCAGGCAGGCAGACAGCCAGGCAGGCAGACAGACATACATACATACATTGATACATACATTGCATGCATACATACATACATACATACATACATACATACATACATACATACATACATACATACATACATACATACATACATACATACATACATACATAGTTACATAATCATACATACACTTTTACAGAACATGCATTTATTGATACATAACATACATTTATTTACACAGAACGTACAAAATAATATATATATATATTATGTTGATGCTGAAATATTATATCGATACGGGAATAAATATAGATACACTGTGTGATACACAGTAGATTTGGATATTATCTGTATTTCATATACTTTACTGTATTTCCTGACCCAAAGCAGCATCATTGGCACACTGGCAGGCACCAAGACAGGACTATATAGTAATCCCCACCTGTCGGGGAAGCAAGGACTAGAACATACTTCACTTTCATGGAGTTCCTTCAAGTGCTGTCATTTGATCCGGATGGCGTTGTACTTCCCCTCCCCGGTTTTAGGGAGGCAATAGCAATCCGCTCACCATTGCAAATCAGCACCCCTCCTCAACCTGCGGGAGAAATTCCATCACTGTGTCCAAGGGATGTCAGTGAAGTCTTCGTAAGAGAAGGAAAATAATAGACGGATATGTATATATATATATATAAACATATAAACGGATGAAAATTGAGAACCAATACTGTACATATACAGTTGTATATGCATATGTTTACATGAGATTCCAAGACTTGCAGGCGAGCTTCCCGAAGTATCGGGCGGCCTTGATTTGACACTTGGAGGCATTGTTTTTGCTGAGACTAACCTGTGCAGATTGGTTAGATGTCCCCTATGTTGGGATAGCACCTGTGGAATGAGGCGAGAGCCTCGGTTGTTGAAGGAGGCAGGCTGTCACAAGTCCAGTCAGGGGTTGGACCAATGAGCTGCGGCCTGTGGAGGCTGTAGATGAAGGAGGTCCAATCGACCGCAACTACTGCTGGAATCCGAGTTGCGGTACCACTGCTCCCTTTATGGACTTTGTTCTCGTACCTGCGTTGTCTCCGTTGTCTCTGAGAATCAAAAAAACACAGTATATATTTGGAGCAACGGGTGAAGTCGACTGATTCAAAGAACCCAATCTATTCCATTTAGGCTTGGATCGACCAAAGGGTGCAGGGGAATTTCTTGCAGCCCGCTTGGTGGGTCCAAACAAGGCCAGAGTGTTTGCAGTGCAACGCTGTTTCAAACCGGAAGGAAACCATACGCAATCACAACGAATCACACACACTTGGTAATCCTTGTCCTTCCTGCGCAATACTTTGTTCATGGAATGGGCTAGCTGATATGCAAAGCAGAATGATTTGTCCACCTCCTCAAGTTGTCCGAAAGGAGATCGCTGAACAAGAGCGCCTTGAGATACTGCAAGACAAACACACATGTCGGAATGTGTCGGAATGTAGATTTACAGCATTTTACACCCATGGAGCACTGATCTTTGTACCTGTCGCTTGAAAATTAGAATCCGCCTGCAGGTTACAATGGAGGTTTGGACAGATCAGCCAGGACTTCAGGCAGAGTGGGAGTCAAACTCACAGTGCCTGTGCCATTCTGTGCCATTCTGTGCCTGGCAGGTGTTCACTGGATCAAACGTCGGAAGCACAGGTGGGGATCCATCAATATCCATCACATGGATCACATGGTCCGACTCAGTCGATGTCATAACATGTCATAACTCATAACTTTTTCCAGGTCCTGGCACGTGGTGGCATGGCAAGGGCTGCGAATGGAAGCAGTTTGGGGCCATTTGCTTGGAACCACAGCTGTGGCCAGATGGAGTCTGCACCTCAAGAGGATTTGCTGAGCCAAACTGGTCCAACAGACTCACGCATTTGGATATGTTTGGTCCTTTTTGGCACTGAATCACCTTATTTTTGTTGAAATTTAGGAGCCGTTCATTGATGTAGATCCATATTTACAACCTCATACAACCTCCAATTTTGGATGGCCATTCATTTTGATCCATGGACAAGCAGGGAGTAAGGATGCCACCAACATCCCTATAGCTCGCAGCCAAGGTGCATCATCCGGAGTTTCAGAGCCCTATCCTTCGACCGGGGGAGACTTACCAGCACCACTCGTGGCATCTCTTTCGAGCCCAACGCTCAGCATGAGATGCTGCAGATGTCCTGGATAGCCATCTGAAGAAACCCGCTGCTGAAAAAGGAGGGATATATTGTTTCACTGTGTATATATATATGTATATAATACAATTCACAAGCATATGATACCATATGGTCCAATTCACAACCGTATGCATAAAATGAATTAGGATCTGATGGTCAAGCGTAAGGACATTGTAATAACAATGATGCTGGCTGTTGCTTGAGATTTCACAAAGTGGCTCATTACACAAAACAAAACGCCTCGCCTGATGCAAGGTGGAAGACTGAACGAATGTTGATTTTGACAGCTAGGGTTGTCTGTGTACAGGGAGATTTGGCGCCATAGTGCTCTTGTACAAAGTTCTTTGCACACTTTGGCGAAGTTGTCATCTCTTGTCGAAGTAGCGGTGCGGCCAAGCGCCACAGCTAGTGACCCTCTGAGAACATCAGATTTGGCATTTCAGCGCCATCAAAGTCGAATTGCCTCGTTTCGGAGTTCAGTGCTTGGATACAGCTGGTGCTATTTGTTTGTCGCAATTTCAGGAGGGTGGGGGCCGGTGGGGGCAGTGTATTTCTGGGCAGGCTGGCCTGTACGACGACTTTGTGATGCTCTTGGATTTCAACAGCTTGTATCCTTCGATCATTCAGGACACCGCCCATCCTCATTGAGGTGCAGTGGAGGGACCCTTCCATTGCTCCACAAGTCTTGTGATAGCGATGATGATGATTGCTAAGACGGGAATCTCAAACCCAGAAAAAAATGTCATTTTCCAGGCCTTGTCATTGCCAGGAGCACAACATTTGCTTCACCACTGTGGACCGGCCTGATGAAATTGCAGTTGCCAAGATAGAAAACGAGGCGCCGAATTCCACATGGAATATATGGAATGGAATGGAGGCCTTGAGGAGGCCTTAAGGATTGATGTTGCTCTGCTTGGTGTTTTGGCAGGGAGGATCCTCGGTTGCCTGTCGAGGCCCAGCTCCTTGCGAAGACGCATGCAGACGGGATGGCCGAAGAAGGCATTCTTCCGCAGGCTGACAATATGAAACTCAACATCTAAAGCATATTCGCCACAGCTTGGAACATGGAGCGGTGGGATTGGTTCAAAAATTATTGACAAATTGGATGGTTTAATAATGCTCAATGATATTCAAAATCTATCAAAATCTATCAAAATCTTAAAATCTCCAAATCTGTGGGTCTCTTCATCTCCCATTTTTGAGCCCCGCACTGTGCAGGTGCTGAGGCGCTTGGTGGACAGTCGACGTCAAGTGAAAGCTGCCATGAAAACTGTCAGGAACCCAGGTTGATTCTCGTGGGGTAACGTCTGGGATGTACCATCCATCGGCGCAAACGAAAGCCATACAGTGACCCCACAGATACCGAGCCCTGGAATCATGGTTAATAAGGGAAATCATCCCCAAATTGGCCTTATTCCAGGTTAGTGAAATATTATGATTTACTCAGATTTTTGGAGGAGCTGAAGGTGCCACTCAAGATGCTTACAGATGAGGGATCCGTAGGGCGATTCATGCAAACCTCGGGGCCACAGTGTTGAATCTCTACAAAGTCACGTGCTGCTAGAATTTCACTATTCAAGGTGTAGCCATGAATCAATGTGTATATATATATATATAGGTATGTATATATATATATGTGTATGTATGTATGTATGTATGTATGTATGTATGTATGTATGTATGTATGTATGTATATATATATATTGGATTGCACTTGCATGGCATTTTAGTAAGAGTAGGGAGAAAGAGTCGGAGTAAGAATTCAAAGCGGTCCAACTCAGGGTTGACTTGCCCACCCTCGAGACATGGGCACAAGTTTGATACAAATCGATACAATTTGTGCGTTCGATAGATGCAGATGAAGAAACCAAGTATGGAGGTAGTATTAGTAGCTACAGTTTGTGAAAATGGCTTGGCTTGGTGGCTTAGCTTGGAGAGCAATACAGTGGAATGTAGCCAAGACGGTAGAAGAACAGTGTGTAGCTGCGGCTTGCAGTTGCATTGTGCAGTCACAGTATGCAGAAGGTAAATGAAGAGATGCGCTGTATGTGGATACAAATGAGCAGCATCAAAACCTCCACGAAGGGGGTCTGTCTTCGGGTTTATGTGGGGAACCCCCTGCGAAAACAAAACCTCCACGCGAAAGCTCTGCGAAAGGAGTGCGCCAAGGTCGAGCCGCGAAAGCAGCGGCGAAAGCGGCTAGATAGTAGAAACGGATTTACATATTCATGTGTAACATCATTGGCAGCCCACTTCCTGAAAGAGTTTGTGTAGGAGAGCATTTTGCTGCAAGGAAAAGAACCCAAAGGTTTCGCAAGTACTCGAGATCCGACAAAAGGTGGGAAGACTGCAACATGTTTCCAACATTGGAAGTCACCACAACCTTGGGTGACGATTTTGACTGTCTTGATTCCTGTGCCATTTTGTGCCATGGATCTATCTCGGTGCTTTGCAGGCTCTGAAACTGACAGCAAACTCAATGTGCGTCCCTGAGGGACAATAGGGAGACTCTTCCTGCATTCAAAGCTTGACACAACTGGCGGTGGTGTCTAAGGTATGGCTGCTTGGGCTTTCAGAACAGTCGATTCTATGCAAGCAGCCAAGTTTTGGACATTACCACATCGGAAACGGGGCTTTGAATTCCCGATTTTCCAAGGCTAAACCCTTAGCTGCGCTCATCACAGCGAAGGGTCGAGAAGCTTTGCAGTCGACCATCAACGCGCCTCGAAGTATTGGTGGATTTTCCAGCCATGTTGACCGGGGGGTAGCCTCAGTTCCACTGGATGATGATGATGTTTCCCACAGAAATTTGGGGCATACAGAATCTTTGGACAAAGCCATTTCATGTGGTTGTACTGAAATTCCACCGGGTTAGTGGTTCTCCCTGACTAGGATGGTGAGCCCCAATTGTCTCAGATTCATAAAACAAGCAGACTCGAAACACGACGTTTTCAGACTCGAAACACGACGTGCTTTGGGGTTCAAAAAAACTAAACTTCTGGAATGGAATCTAGTTTGGATCCTATCAACCATTTCAACCATTTCTGTACTTCTTTCGATCTACGCCTCAGATAGTGTGCGATTAGCTGACACTCCATGACACAGTGATAAGTCTCTCAGAGCTGTATTTTCACAAGAGCTCTTGGCCAAGCATCGCTTTTTTCCAGAATTACACAATATATGCTGTGCATCGGTATGCGGTTTCCCGCTGTTCCTGACCTTGAGTACACAACGCAGTAGCTGGGTCTTCCATTTCTGGGTAAGATATTCCTAGGGACAGTCATGTTTTTTGATTTTCCTTCTTTGTTCCCAACTTCCACCTCGCACTCGATAAGCTGGTTCTGTCACCAAAGGTTGTGAACCAAGAGCTGGCGCTTGATGTGGCCTGAACCTTTGCATTCATGTTCTGTTCTGCGTCCCAGCAAAGGTTGAGTCGGCTGTAAGGTTTATGGTGACACCGATTCTGTTTTCGTGAACACGAAGACGGCGAATTTCCAGCAGGCGACCAGCGGCCTTGTCTCTGTGATGAGATTCTTCAACTCTTCCTTTCAACGGCAGGCGATGCAGATCGGAGAACAAATCAAGCGATCTGTGAACAAGAGGCACGATGGAGCACGGAGCACTGTGCAAAGCAGAGACGGGATCTTGGTGTCTTCGTCCAGGTACAAGAGACTCGAAATTGAGATTGACGGAGTCTTTGCAGGAATCTCAAAAGTTGGAGAGAAAGTGAGAGAGACAGGTACAAATAGAATTCAAATATTCAAATAGTTTTTGCAAAATAGATACTATGTGGATCTATATGGTTCCATTTTTGCACAGCAAGGTGCGTTTGATGCTGCTGAAGAAAAAGAAATATGCGGCGATGAAGGCAATCAACCCTGCAGCCTGGATGTCTTCGAAGACTCTTGCTTCGATAAGTGAAGAGTTTCTAGTGCCAAAGGAGTTTGCCGATTCAAGTGCTGCAGGTGGTCGATTGGCAGAAGCAAACCTTTGAAACAGAATTCAAAGGCAGTGCCGGAGTGCCGTACATCAGAACATCGGTGCACAGCCGGACACACTCCGATCACACGATCTGATGCCAGGCTTGGACATCGTCCGACGTGATTGGTGTGGACTGGCGAAAGAAATGGGCGAGGCTGGCAGTGGCAGATGTCTTTCTGGTTCATCACAAGTTTGTGACCCCAAATCATCCGAAATGAAGTACTGTAATGGAGCGACCCATTGACCCATGGTCTTGGATGTTTGGTGTGCCCAAATTTGAAGAATCCCGGTTTTTGTTTGTCACGCGGATGTGGAGAGATTCTACTTTTTGGAGTGGCCAGACTTGGTTCAGAGTTACAACTTGGAGAGGCGATCTTGATGCAAATCTTGGATATGAAGTCGAATCAGGAGGAGTTTGCAGCTCAGGAAATATCCATGGAAATATCATGGAAATATCATGGAAATATCATGGAAATATCATGGAAATATCATGTTATATTCCTATAGTTTTCATGATTTTTCATGCAAGGCAGGATGAAAAAATGTCCTAAAGTTGGATCAAATCGATAGCAAGGTCCCTTGAGTGGGTACATCAATTTCTGTTGGACAAGTGCAAGGAGATGGACGAGGGCAAGGCAGGCGCTGCGATTCCATTTAAGTGAAGAATTCATGGTGGAATTGTGGATGATTCATCAACATATATATATTATATATATATATTATATATATATATTGGATGAATAATATGAATAGTAATCCGTTAGTATTCATTATCAATCATCTATTTAGTTGATGATTAACATATATTAACATCATCATGGATGATTCAGATTCAACTAAATGTTCACTAAATGACTATGAACAATTTATATGCATTATGGATTCCACCAATCAGCATAGGACTTTCACCCAGATTTCTATCGGAATTTCCTCCCTGAGGTCAATATGGAGAAGTTCGTCCTTACGAAAGGTCTCACCAAAGATCCGAAGGAACTGCTCCACGCTGTTGGATTCCTCGAAGCCACTGATGAGTGTCAACCGCAGGACTATCCTGATGCGAAGAAGCAGCCACACGTCCAGGTGTCAGCGTCAGCAAAGAAAACTTCTCAAGTGCCACGGTACAGCCACTGTTTGACAAGTTGGTGATGTGATCAGGTCGCCTTGCGGCTCATCTCTAGGGGTAAGCATGTCTCGACCTGAGAGCAACGCAGCAACACATCGGCTGGCAGAGTGTTGACCGACGGCATCCATAGATGTCCTTTTCCCATTGGTTGGTTGATTAATAGAGGGGTTTGAACAACCCCCTTTAACAACAGGTAAATGATGATAGATGGTATACCAGCTCCCGGCCCCTCTATTTTTACCAAAAGGACATTATTGACGGCATCCCTGAGGTTCGTCCAGGGCAGGAGATTGGATATGTCATTTGTGCTGATGGATCCGATGGATCCAAAGATCTCCTTGCCGAGCGTGCGCGGCATCCGCATGAGTTGGAGATGGACAGAGGGCCTCAATTTTTTTTGTCTGAAAATGATGGGAAAACATGGGGGAAACATGGGGAAACTCGAAAATCCAGTGGTTTATCATCATGTTTCCTATCAGAATATACAGTATAGCCATTTTGAGGAGGTATAGCCCATTTTCAGACCCAGATATGGCTTATTTTCGAGTCCAGAATTTTGCCATAGTTCAGGACAAGAGCTTGACCATTGATATCCAATGGTACAAGAAGCAGCAGGCGCATGGAAAATCAGTTCTCTGGTGTTGCCGGGGGCTATTAACCTACTTGGATCTACTTGGTACATCCTGGTGGATCTCTCAGGGCTTATCGAAACATATCGAAACCTTGGTGCCTTGGTGGCTCTGTTCATTGGGCCATGGATCTGCTGGATATGTCATAACTGGGGCAATGGATTACCCTCTGGTAACTTAACATAGCTATTGAAAATGACCAATTTATAGTGGAAACTAGTCTTCCAACCCCTATCTGGCAGGGTTTATGTTAATTTACTGGAGGGTATTTTCCATCAAACATGGCTCGGCCAGGCTTCCCAGCGATGTTTGATGACACCATCATGGGGCCATTCTTCAGCATTCTTTGGGATGAACCATTCATATATTATACTACCATATGGGAATCTATGATCCCAATCATTTATTTGAAAGAATAAGCATTCTTTACATTGATGATAGCCATATTCATCACCATGCCAATTACAGTTTGAATAGCATGATCCACGTTTATTCACCAAGAAATGACCATGATGATCCCTTAATCGCCATGATTTTTTTTACCAAGCAGCTCCCAAAGAAACGGCAGGTGCATCCGTTGGTCACTCGTATCCTGGCTGTGGTGGAAGGCACTAGTCCTGCACGACTGGCCGAGTGCATAGGCCGAGTGGGTCCCGGGTCATGAAAAATACCTCGTTATTCCCGTCCCATAAGAGATGGGTTGGTTCATAGATGTTCATAGTTATTCCTAAACCTGATGGATTATAGCTATAAACCTGATGGATTATAGCTATAAACCTGATGGATTATAGCTATTTATTAAATTTTATTAACATGGTTTTTTCAATCTCCTAAAATCCCTGTGAAACCAGGTGGTATGACCCCCAAATAAGAACCAACAAGGATATTTTTACGGCTCAGCTTGGGGTGTGACTGACGGCGGTCCCTTCTGGTGCTTGGAGTTTGTTTCTGAGATACAAAATATCCCATGAAAAGGGCCTGACTAGCAATATGTCTTTTTAAAAGGGGAGGCTGCTCACAAATTCCTTTGCTGTAGGGGCCATAAATCTCTAGCAAGCTGGACTCCTAAGATTGAAAGGAGAGAAGGTTCTGGAAGAATTTTGGAAGAACCCTAGTAGATATCTAGTAGTAGCGGGCCGCCAAATCTGAGGTCGACTTATCTACGGCTTGATTGGAAAGTGACAATCCATGACTAAGAAATACGTATAACTCTGACCCAGGAAAACGATACTGGACTTGGCGCTACCTCGGGACCTTGAGATACGATTCGTGCCAGTTTTGACTCGATACGAGCGTCCTCTGTACACATTGCGGTAAACACCACCTGTACATACCGGTACCTGAAAGACATTTAGCCCTCGATGTTTTCGTCTTAAGTCAAAACATGAAGAAATGTTGTCATTATATGTACGCATATATATATAGTTGTGCTTGAACATTTACTGTAGCTATCTTTACCGTACTCTTGTGACTCTTGTAGCGAAGTGTGCAATGCAATCCATTCGAACCCCAATGCAACGGAATGTTTCTGGTCGCGTATTTGTAATCAAGCAAGGTTTGAGTCGGGCCGGCTTAGACTCTGAAAATAGACTTGGGCTGATCTACCTATGAGAAACCTGGAAGCAAACCTCGAAAAACTCCGCACTTCTCAATACACAATCTCAGAAGATTGCCACCAGACGCGTTGCTGTCATCGCAATGCTGTCATCGCCGCGATGCTGTGCAGAAGATTCGCTCAGAGCAACCATTGAAGCCTTTCTGCCCATACACAAAGTAATCAAAGTACAAGCTAGATGTTGCAATCAGACCAAGAAAGTACTCATGAGCGACGTCCTGTCACACACATGGATGGTGCAGCTCATTCAACCGCGCAACCGCTGTTTCAGGCATTGACGCTGCCAGATTTTCGCAGGTGCCTCCACTTCAACTCACTTGCTGTCCAGAACCCCAATGGTTGATCATAACTTTCCCCATTTTTCCCATGGGATTTACAGTACACGTGTGTACACACATGTCTTGTTGGGGTAATATCCCATTGACACAGCGAGAGATTTTGCGGCACAAGGCAGCCCTTGTCAGAGCAGAGGAGAATGGACACTTGGCCGAGAAGCAACTTGAAGCCTTGCTATGCGTGGACAAGGAAAGTGTCTGTGGATTCGCCTTGAGGTGAAGTGCTTGAAAGCAACATGGTGATCGGCTGAGACAGAGATGACAGCTGAACAGCCACTGAAATCACTCGGATCCCATGACGAAACTGCCACACCCTGCCACCATTTCTGCTGCAGTCTATGGTCGGTGACTTGAATGCCATTTTCGCCATTCCCCCAGCCTGTGGCTATGTTTTGCTGCCTCGAACTCTATTGCTGGATTCAACAACCACATGTGACGGCTCTCAGCTGTTTGGTTTAAAGTTTACAGCTGTCCTGCTGGTTCTTTGGATGATTGAGGACCGCAAGGTTCGCTTCAAAGACTTCCCATCCATGCTGCCAGGGTTCAAGTGCAAATGTGAGTGCCTCAAGACGCTGGTGAAGTGGCGATCGAGTTGGGTTTCTCTGAAATGGGGTACGACCAAATCCACAGCTGAATCATTATCCCTGTTAGAATGGCCATCTGAATCCATTTCAGGGGTATATTGCATTTTCAGACACACTCCTTTGCAGAGGAGTTCTCCTGTTCCGCGCTTTGAAAGGTGGTGAAGTGACAAAGTGGTCACAGTTTGGCCCTTAGCTGCTAAAGCTCGCGCTTGGGGATCACAGCTGGGGATCGGTGGCTGGCAGTGGCTGGTGGTTTCAAGTCATCCGTTTTTTGAGCCAAGGTTTTTTGTCGCTGAATCCAAGGCTGGGTGGTGAAAAGACCCATGAGTTTTTGTGTCTACAACCAATCAGTGTGACGATTGTGACGCCAAGCTTGCGCAACTATCCAGGGAATTTCATTGGATTGGTTTAAGGGGAAATCTACAGGAAACCATGGTTTTTACCATCAAATATAGGGCTTTCCTGTAAATTTTCCCATCATCCAATTCTATGAGAATTGGAAGGAAATTGCGTTTCAGTCATTCTCGATTTGGACTCCGAGGTGTCGCTTCCGCTTTGTTGTCCTAGCTGCCAAACGCCAGCCCCATTCGCAGGAATCATTAGCATCCATGCATGCGTACTGCACAGGCTTTCTTTGGTTGCCGTGCACAGGAATTCACGACAAAATCTTGAGGTCAACTTGAAGCTTATGAGAAACCTTTGGTTCATGCAGCTCAGGCCATTTGCTTGGCCATGCGAACGTGTGTCATATGTCATCATGTTTAGCAACTGTGAGGATGGTGAGGTTTTGCCTTGGATGATTTGGCACCTATTTCACTGATATCATCATGAACCATGCACTTGTGTTGGGGATGTTCAGGCGAATGGTGAAAGAGCATGGTGAAGGCTTGTGACAAGAGGGCAGAACTGCTTGGTGGTTTCAGTTCTGTTTTTTTAAATATGTTTTTATATGTTTTTATCATTGAGAATGGAATTTAACTTGACAAAGCGAGGTTTCACCACCAAGCTTGCTGGTTTTAATATATTTCAAGTGTCCAACCACCAAAATGCGATCTCAGGGCTGCTATTGGGAAGCACTGGAGAGCGCCAGAGGAATTGGCAATCGAGGGATTCAGAAACCGATCTATCGCTGCGGACTTCGTGCAGGATGGGTGCAGACAGATGAGAGCTCTGGCATTGCGCCTTGCCTTCGGATGGTGTTGATATGTGTTGATTGTGCCTTCAGATGTGGGTATGAATCAATACCTATTAATACCATTTTTGGGGGAATGAACATCCATTTACCAGCTATTTTGATGTTCACCAGGGGTACAAGGTTTTGACACACTGCCATGTCAGTGAATCTGTGGAGATTTTTCTCCATAGCTTTTCTACTCCCTTGGAGTTAAGGAAAAGACGCAGCGCACCACCAAAGGACAAAATCTGGTCAGTGAAAAGACTGCCAGCCACCCAGCGCACCTGTGGAGATCGGTGGAGAATGGGCAGAAGTTTCCGATTTGAGGTCTACAGGGAGTTGGAGTTCGCCACCCACCTCTGTGAAACGGCAAAAGAATCTGTCACGGACAAGGCCACAGACGCTGATCGTGCTTAGCATCCACAGATATTCCACGGATGCCAAAAAAAATTCTGCCAGGACCCGACAGCTCAGGAGACTGTCGAAAAGATGAACAAAGTGCAGATCTCGGGACAGAGACAGAGGCTGTGATGTTTTGAGATTTAAAGAATTTTAAGAATGTTAAGATATCTTCTAATGAACAAACATGGCAATAATATGCAATAATTTAATAAACAATTCACAAAATGTAGATGCATTTGCTGGATGTTTACATCCTTTAACGGGCATTCCCATTGCCGTCACGGGTGCGCCACCGATCTCAGGACGCGAGCCTTTGGCTTGGCTACAGCAGCCTCGGGCTCAGATCATCAAATGATTCGCAAGCCAGTTCTGCTGACCTCTTCCTGTTGGTCGAGGTTTTGTTTTCCTGAAACTCATCATGGAACAACCAACAGATAAATGATGGTAAATGATTGGTAAATGGTAAATGGTATAGGAAGCCAGCCCCGTGTTTGCGTGGAAAGCTGGCGTTCCATGCCTTGTGATATTTTGTGGTCCTGAGGCCACAATTATTTGGATGTCGGGCAGTTGTTCGGCTCTTTGGCGTGTTTCCCTCAAATGTAGTCGAGGCAGTGGTCTTGATCTTGTCATGCGACATGCTGCGACAAATGCTTCAAAGTCTTCTAGACCAGACCTTCCCAAATCCCGTTGATTTCGTTGATCATGAGTTTCCCTAATATCTTCCCCATTAAGATTGCCATTTTTTGGACACACTGCTTCTACATGGACGAGACGATCCAGTCAGGGCGTCCTGAGTGGAATGTGAAGCATTCATTTGTTATCACACAGTCAAGTGTGACAGAAATTGGCAGCTAATTCATGTTTATCTATTGATTTATTTATTTATTCATGATTTATATGAATCATATATGGCTTTTGGATTATGATGAATCAGATTAACCATGATGACCCACAACTCGAAAGGTTCTAAGTCCAGCACTTTGTTTGTGTGACACGTGACACAAACGTTACACTTGACGGGGCTGGTGGGTTGGACAGACAGGGGTGGATCTGCCACAAAGTTGGGCGCGCCGATAGCTGGGGGGAAGCTGCGGCGCGAAGCGACGTTGCCGTCGATCAAAAAGGTGGCCCCAGGGGTCAAGAGGTGTCCATCTGTTTATTGCCAACAAATATTCAATGGATTGGTTTAAGGGAAAAATTACAGGAAAACCCCATATTTAGTGGGAAAATCTGTGGTTTCCTGTAGATTTTCCCTTAAACCAATCCATTGAAATATTGTATAGGCATACGAGATGTTACAAACACCGCACATTGAAAGAATATGCACTGATACGCGCTTGCAAAGAGATACATAGACGATCATAGACGCATATCTTGTCTTTGTGTGATATGAATGTTGTCAGGCAACACATTCAGAAAAGATCAGAAAAGGATAGGATCCGACGTCATTTATCTGTGGCTCAGCGCCTTGCCACTAAATGTGTTCAGCACGAAAGGCTCAAACAGCCGGCAGTAAAATGCAGTGAGGTCCCCCTTGAACTGCAGCAGTGCAGCAGTGAGGAGCCACTGCATTGCCAAAGTGCCATGCCGGGAATGCTTTTTACACCACTTTTGTCCAGGCCGATGGAATGTATGGGAGGTTATGATGGGAATTTGAAATAGGAAGCCTTACAACCTTACAAAGCCTTAATTGGCTGGCAGGTTTGTCTGCATGTGTGCTGGCTATGGAGCACCAGCTGAAACTCCAGCAGACAAGGTGTCTACAAAGAGCAACTTGGTTTTTTGAGTCTCCGCTGAAATCATGGGGACCTCTGTCAACATCTGGGGAGATTTTGAGATGGTGCCCTTGTTTGTTTCTCTCCACAGAATTCAGATCCTGCAATATCCGTCCAAAAAAAAAGTGGAGTTGTCCAGATGTGTCTCTTTTCACGATTGTATAATTCATACACTTGCTTTGCATCAATTTGCCAGGTATATCAGATTCAAAGGCACCAACATTGCTGCAAAAGCAAAGCTGCCGCGAGGCTTGACCATTCCAAACACTCCCTCAGCGCACATGATGATCATGATGTGACCGATTCCGAGCCGCTTCATTGGTTCTGGGGTTCTGGTGGTTTCCAATAATTACTCTTGACTCTTGACATCTCTTGACATCTCTTGACATCTCTTGACATCTCTTGACATCTCTTGACATCTCTTGACATCTCTTGACATCTCTTGACATCTCTTGACATCTCTTGACATCTCTGACATCTCTTGACATTCCTGGGAGCCTGATCCTGGATGGCTGTTTAGATACGTGTCGTAGGTAACCGAAGCACCGGCCCCATGTCCATGATTCTTGCACTCTTGCAGAGGTTCATATCGACAAAACGACCACCATTCCGCTGGAGTTGTACTGGGAGCTGATCAGGGCAGGAGAACGAGCTAAAGAAAGGGGTCAGCACCAGTTGACAAAGGCGGATGGGCGTGTTTGCTCAGCTGGAAGCAACTGCAAAAAGAGAGTTGATGCGCTTCATGTGTAAGATACAATTGGATTATATGTATTGCGCCCCTGAAACGGGGAGAGAGATATGCATATTATATATATATAATTATATATATAATACAGTTATACACCATCGGACCATCACTGGACTATGTGCAAAAAGAAACAAAAAGATATCTAGTAGCACTACGGCACAGTTTTTTTTGTTTTTTGTCAACGCAGCTGTGCGGTTCCCCGATGTGATGATTATAGGCTCAACCCCCGATCCATGGGATCGCTGACCGCAGGGCAAGCGGCATGTCGGTATGCACCTCATAATGAGCAACTGAGAGGCCACGGCGGTGACTGAAAAGGACCGAAGTAACACGTCGCGGTTACTGGCAAGTGCAGTGATTTCTGATGTTCGCAATTTAATGTCAGTTTCATGCCTTCCTTTTTGATGTTTCTATGTGTGTTCTGGTACTCAACTATTGCTAGGGCGCTACGATTTCCGTTTGAGCGAGTACGTATGTTCCGTCCAACTCTGCAAAGCAGCACAGCAGGGACACGTTTTGGGACACCTGTCAGCCAAGATGGCGAAGCTCTCGAAAGATTTGTCGAATGTTTAGAAAGTGGAGCTGTTGGATTAGGATTCAAGGAGAGCGACAGCCAGTTCCAAAGATCAGAGTGTCCAGATGGGTTGAGATGAGAGGAACACACTGAGAAAACAAAATAGGAGGTTTAAAGATGCCCCAACTTAGCCACAAGTTCTAGGCCTCTAGGCTAGGTCCATGTGGTCCATACAGCTCGACTGTATTCTCTACATCTCAGCTCATCTGAAGAGCCAGCCAGTGTTTGAAGGTTTCGTTTCGTCTCACGTTGTCAAAGCCAAGTCTCAATTGTCTCAATTCAACTTCAGCACGGCACATCGGCGCAATAAAGCCGTCGGGTTCGTTTGCGTATTGATCGTATTGCATTGCTTCTCCAGCAGGCCCCGCCTCACACTGAAAAAGTTCCAAGCAATTTGGTTGACTGGTTGACTATTTGGACTTCGAATGAAATGGGATGCCAGCCTTATTGTGGTTGTTTCGTTTGTTTTGCTTGATTGGGAAGCCACTTTGAAGTGCAGTGTGAGCGCCGCTTCGATTGCATTTCACGTCTCACCAATTCATGATTCCCCCTGCCATTTTCTGCACGCGAGTTGTAGGATCAACATGCGATGATTGAAATTGACGTAACCAGTCTTTCCATTCTTGATTCTTGACACAATTCCGCCACTGAGAATATCAGCAAGTGAAAAATGATGGATAGATTGCAGATGGCGGCAGGGAAAAGAAGTTGAGCAAGACCATCAGGTACTTCTCAAAGTCTGCATCATGTGAGCATCATGTGAGCATGAAGTTCGATGAAGCTGAGCATGCGATGCAAAAAAGCCTGCACAGCAAGATGGACAGGACCTGGAGGGAAATCAACTGGCAGCACGTGAAAAATGCGTTCGTGCTATGAACGTGTATTCCTTGGCGATTTCAGGCCCAAAGACCATCAAGTGCGGGAATGGAACTGGTCATTTGTAGATCCACTTTGAAAACAGTGACGGAAAGAAGGGAAGTTGAAGTAGCATCACCTTTTCTTTTTTTGGAACGCAAAGACGGAAATGCAAAGGAAACCTTAGTCACATGAGCCGTCATGTTTCTTGACATTTGAATCATTTGACAATGGTGTCTGGCCTGGATCCAATGACATTGCTATTGCTATGACATTTGCGTTGGGATGCCGTCCCATTTCACAGGACAGAGATGGACAGAGTAGAAAAAGCAGTGAGAGGTGTTGACTGTGTTGATATACTGAGCGCAATTTGCAACTTAGAGGTCGAAGTTGGACAAGTGGATTCAAGCACTTGCCCTTCCCATCCTCTTGCATTGCATAGCAAGTCTTCATTTTTTGATCTAGCCTAAGTCCAGTGTTCCCAAGGAGACAAACCAACCTAGAACGCCTGCACAAAGGAGTTCTATCATTGATATCAACAGTGAATTGGTTGGGAAAATCTCCGGCAGTTGCCCCGTTTTTTTGGTCGCAAAAACCCATGGTTTCCTGTAGATGTTCCCTTGAACCAACCTATTGATCTCAACCAGGGTGCGTCCTGAGGATGGCAAGCAGGGTCCTGTACCATCCAAGCCTCCCTTGTGTTGGACTGAGTTGGATGTAATACCACCCAAATGAATTTGAGAAAGTCCTGCAAGCAAGCAACAATATATATATATATGTATACACACATATATATATACATATACATATATATATACATACACATATTGTGTACCTATATAATTATATATATATATATATGTATATATGTGTTCCAGGCTTTCCTTGGTCCAATGGAACCGTTGGCTTAAGGCCCAGCCTGGTGCGGGCTGCAAGACAGGGCTGGGTTCCAAGCTCTTTCCTCATCGTGCGAATTCTGGACAACAGTAAGTTTTCAGTGCACAGGTCTAGATGTCCAATCATTTGCTTGACGGAACCGGTGTGTTCTTGAACCCTGGGATACCGTAGCCTGGTGCTGGGTCTCATTCCGGTGTTCCGGGATTGGAAAGGCCCGGAATGCCTGGTTCCTTTGTCCTTGGCCGAGCAGAATGACTGCAATGCTACGCTGGACAGCTCCAGTCTTCTTCAAGATGTGTTGTGTGCGCTTTGCTCAGCTCTTACAGAATATTATATTCTATGTACATACATATACATATACATATACATATATATATATATACATACATGCATATTATTTATATATATATACACATAATAATAATAATAATAATAATAACCACATGATAATAATAACAATAATAATAATAAGTATTGTTATGTATTATTTATTTATTTCTTATTATTATTTAATTTATTTGAATTATTTATTATGTATTGTTATTATGTTTTAATTCGTACTGTTCGTATTACTATTATTGTTTTTATTTATTATGACATGATTTTTGCAGACACTTGCTGTTACCTTCCTCCTCTGTGCAGGACATAGCTTTTAGTTGGGAGCAGCCTGTGGATCCAGCCAAGCTCACCGAGTCACTTGCGAAGGCCGGACATCCAACCACTGAACATGTTCCTCTTAGAAACAAAAGAACTGTCCGGTTTCCATATTTATAAATATTATATATATGGTATATCTTTAGTATGGTATATATTGCATCATACTGCATCATACTGCATCGTACTGCATCATACTGCATCATCATTTCTGGAGGCAGAGTATGGACAAAGTCCTTGCTCAACATGGCAGGCCTTGAGCCTTTTTCCTTGCTGTGCTGGCCGCTTTGTCACTCGAGACGTAGTCCTCTCCTCGGTAGATGCGCGACAGATACAAGATGACAGCTGTGGTACTTACCAGTGGTTAGTGACCGTTAGTAATTGAGAAGAGTGTCTCGTTGTCTTGACATGTCTTGACAAGACCTGCATTGAACCAAGTTGGTGGAACCTGCTGCGGGGGCAGTACCCTTAGATGTTCAGCATGTCATCAATTCATCATGTGCGAGATGCTAGAGACAAGACAGCAGAAAAACGGACAACTCCATGCAGCTCCTGTTTCCCAAATAGTCGCCGGAGATTTTGTGCCTGCGCTTCCTAGCGTCCTACCTCTGGAGCTGGGAATCTTTGCATGGCAGCAATTTGTTTTTGTTGGGGTGTTATTGTTAATTTGTCCTTTGTGTTTACCAGTGTTTAGATCAGCTGATCATGGCTGATTTGTTTCTCTCCTTACCCTCTGGTAAACTAACATAGCAATGGAAAATCACTATTTTTAATGGGAAAATCCACTATAAATGGCCATTTTCAATAGCAAACTGTTAGTTCACCAGAGGGTAGTCTGAATTGCTCCAGGTGACTCTGAAGCAACGGAGAATGTGCATTCTCTGCAACAATGCCCGGGATGCCCAGGGATGCCCAATTTTGTGCCTTCCTGTCTGGTGGTTTTGAAGATTTCTGAAGTGGATTTCCCAGGGGAACATCATCCCGATGTTACCCGGCCTGGTAAACTAACAGTTTGCTATTGAAAATGGCTATTTATAGTGAGTTTTCCCATTAAGAATGGTGATTTTCCATAGTTATGTTAGTTTACCAGAGGGTAATCCCATTGATTGTTTCAAATATGATATTGAATATCCTGATTGTTTCATATTGATCTTAAAATCTCACCAGATGTGGCTTCACATGTTCGACAACAGCCTTCAAAGGCCTGCCTTTGATGAGGCTGGGATCAGTTTCTCCAACAGCCACTACAATGGCAAGCGGCCGTCTGTTGGAGACCTATGGGTATGTAGCAGAACTTCGGGGATCATGGGCATCGCAGATTTTGGTACATGCATTATCATGTCTCATTATTTACATGCATTATCATTATCATGTAGTATTATTTAAATGCATTATCATGTAGTATTATTTACATGCATTATCATGTAGTATTACTTACATGCATTATCATGTAGTATTACTTACATGCATTATCATGTAGTATTATTCTACATGGATTCTCATGTAGTATTATTTTACATGTATTACTGTATCATGTAGTATTATTTACATGCATTATCATGTCTCTCTATTTACATGCATTATCATGTAGTATTATTTTACATGTATTATCATGTAGTATTATTTACATGCATTATCATGTAGTATTATTTACATGCATTATCATTACCATTCATTGTTGGGTGGAAAGTTGCCCCATAGCCACATGGCACAAGTTCCAAAAGTGTCGGATTGCGTTGCGTTCTGAGGTGATTGGCCCTATGACGGGTCTGTTTGACCGCGCGGTTGGCACCACCGCGAAAGTGCATGCCTGAAACTAATATGGAGACATTGTAGACACTGGACCTGGGTGGTTCTTGTAGTCCTGATAATATATGATAATATATGATAGTATTTGAAAAATATTCGATATATGATCATATATGATAATATGTTTTTACATATATATATATAGATAGATAGATAGATATAGATAGTTGCCTGAAAATGAACGATCCAATGCAATCCTCAACCCAAGGTTTTGGGGTAGAGGGAAGGGCTTACATCTTAACAGTCACTTGCTTTGCCTACCCCTCAGGTGGATGGATGCGGGGGACCACTCTTGAGAGCCTGCTTCCCTGTGATTCTCGATGTCAGGGTCGGGACAGCCCAACAGCCAAAACGATGATGCTTTTGAAGCCGAGGTGAAGCTGTTGAACTGCCAGGACTCAAAAGGGCGGGACTGCAGAGCAGGTCATGCCCAATGCCACGTGACTGCCGGCGCTGCCGGATGGGTTCAGGATGGCCAGATACTGGCACTGAGCTTCTCCCAGGGTCTTGCAGATGTCAAAGCCATCGGTCGTCTCGGCGAGATTTGCAGATTGGGACGGATTGGGACGGATTGGGACGGATTGGAATGTCACGGGATGCCACGTAAATCATGACGTTTGGTCCTCGTGGCAGTTGCAATCGCCAGGTCTTTTTGTGGAAGCTTGGGGCAAGTATCACTGTGGAGAGGACAGCAAAGTCGTCGAACAGAATGGATGTAGTGACTCTAGTGCCATCTAATGCCATTTCCAGTGGAGCCATAGCCATAGCTGAAGGAACCTTCCCACAGTTCCGACAACTCGCGCACAATTCTGGAAGGTGCTGTCAACAATGCCAGAGCCTTGGGGCCTTGGGGTGCTCTTTCGGTTTGAGAAAGTTTCCAGAAAAAATCAGCGACCGCAAGAAACTCCAAGTATTAAGCAGGTTGCTTATGGTTGCTTGGTTTTTTTGGCCTTCATTCACTTTCAGTTCCAAGATCAGTTCGAGCAGAAGTGAGGGTGTTAAAATAGTTCACTCCAGTTGGCAACGCAAATTCCAGTTGGTAGTGTTTTGGTTGATATTGAACGGGCATGGCTAAGCTTTTGCCGGCAATTCAAGGGCCTTAGTGTAGTAATTTTCCTTGGATCAGCGCCTAGGGATTCCCAAAGCTGGATCCTTGCTTCACCTACCTTCACAGACGAGAGCCTTCCAGCAGTGTCAGAAGCTCAGTACAGAAAGCGCTGTCGTCCCTGGGATGATCAATCCACTTCTCTATAGTAACTATAGTATCCTTGAGAGGTTGATTCAACGACCAATCAGAAAATTATAGAAAACCGCAGAAGCATCCTGAGAATTTTACGAGTGAATCGACTTATTTTCTTTCACAGTTGCTTTGCACGTGTAGTTCCACTCGTTCTTCAAGTCCCAGATCCTTGTGTCTAACCTGACAGATCAAAGCAGTTTCAGTGGGTTTAGATACAGAATATGCAGGAATTGTCACCATGATCACTATGATCAAAATGCAACATGTAGAGACGGTACTATTGAAAACTGGGTACCCCGTGCCATGTCAGCTTGAAACCAGGAAGCCACCGCATGCTGAACCGTATTTAAATGTGCTACAAAAACGCTTTAGCAATTTTAGCAAGAATTGTTTCCAATGAACATGAAACCAGTACAAACAGAAGCCTAGCGCAATCCACATATATCCACATCATGTTGTTAATCATCGAGTATCAATTTTTCCCCATAATTTTTTGTTGTTAGTATTTTTTGGTATTTTTTCCAGCAAAATCTGTCGCGGTCCAGACCATGAGTGCAGCCAAAGCTGCCGCAGCAGCTGCTGAAAGGCTGGGTGCCAGCAGCTCAGTGGTGAAGAGACTTGGGCAGTCAAAAACCCACAGCAGTTGGTTAGTTTTTATATGTTTTTATAGGGATTCACATTATGTAAGGTTTTTTGCAGTTTGTATAGGTTTATGGGGATTAGCAGGATTTATAAGGATTTCACAAGGATTTATGTTTTATCAGGGTTTATACTGACTTTATCAGGATTCACAAGGAATTCTGAGGGTGTTCTAAGGATTTATTGGGATTCTATGAGGATTCATAAGGCTGATTTATAACGAGTTTATACGTTTTATGCGAATGTTACAAGGATTTGAAAGGATGTTTTGAAAAAATATAAGGATTTATAAAGAGTTATCACGATTTGAGGTGTACAAGGATTTTGTCAGGATTTACAGTGATGTTATAAGGATTTATAAGGATCTTAAAAGGATTTATTTCTAGGGAATTACACGGTGTTATACTACCTGGTTTAAGGGGATTCTCATAACCTATCAATGTGAAGCCCAATCAAACAATTCGTAGAAAAGCATTACAGAAGGTTTTGAACATGTCTTGAACAGTGCTCAAATGGATGGCGGGGGCCACTCGCACTTTTGAGGTCACGACCTTCTTGCTCAAATGGGAAGAGTGAAAATCTTGGAGACCCAGAATGATGGTGAAACTTTCAAGTGTCAAGTGAGTTGTAGTTACGCTTTGGCATGACCAAAAGTGCACGATGTTGTGCGCAAATAAGGCTCAATCGCTTGGGGGAGACCTTCTCGCGAAAGCTAAGAGGTTGGTTTTTTCGCGACCGCCAACTCTGTCTAGCCATAAACCACTGCACCACTGCAGGCAGGCGATTGATATTCGATTCCGAAAGCCTGTCGCATGACGAGGCGGAGATGGACTTCACTCCAATCTGAAAGTGTTTTTTGCAAGTCTACAAAATGCAATACAGTATATAGTATATACATATATATATATATAGATATAGATATGCGTGTAATCAAATCATATATATATATATGCATTGTATGTAATGTAATGTAATGTTATGTAATGTTATGTTATGTCATGTAATGTAATGTTATGTTATGTAATGTTATGTTATGTAATGTATATATGTAATGTATGTATGTATGTATGTAATGTATGTAATGTATGTAATGTATGTAATGTATGTAATGTATGTAATGTATGTAATGTATGTGACTGTAATTAATTTGTACTCATGTCTGTCCCTGTCTGTCCTGTTTCTTCCTGTCCTGTCTCTGTGTGTCTGTCTGTCCTGTCTGTCCTGTCTGTCCTGTCTGTCCTTTCTGTCCTGTCTGTCCTGTCTGTCCTGTCTGTCCTGTCTGTCCTGTCTGTCCTGTCTGTCCTGTCTGTCCTGTCTGTCCTGTCTGTCCTGTCTGTCCTGTCTGTCCTGTCTGTCCTGTCTGTCCTGTCTGTCCTGTCTGTCCTGTCTGTCCTGTCTGTCTGTCCTGTCTGTCCGTCCTGTCTGTCCGTCTTGTCTGTCTGTCTTGTCTGTCTGTCTTGTCTGTCTGTCTTGTCTGTCTGTCTTGTCTGTCTGTCTTGTCTGTCTGTCTTGTCTGTCTGTCTTGTCTGTCTGTCCTGTCTGTCTGTCCCGTCTGTCTTGTCTTGTCTGTCTGTCTTGTCTGTCTGTCTTGTCTGTCTGTCTTGTCTGTCTGTCTTGTCTGTCTGTCTTGTCTGTCTGCCTGTCTTGTCTGTCTGTCTTGTCTGTCTGTCTGTCTGTCTTGTCTGTCTGTCTTGTCTGTCTTGTCTGTCTTGTCTTGTCTTGTCTTGTCTTGTCTTGTCTTGTCCTGTCTTGTCTTGTCTTGTCCTGTCTGTCCTGTCTGTCCTGTCTGTCCTGTCTGTCCTGTCTGTCCTGTCTGTCCTGTCTGTCCTGTCTGTCCTGTCTGTCCTGTCTGTCCTGTCTGTCCTGTCCTGTCTGTCCTGTCCTGTCCGTCCTGTCCTGTCCGTCCTGTCCTGTCCTGTCCTGTCCTGTCCTGTCCTGTCCTGTCTGTCCTGTCCTGTCTGTCCTGTCCTGTCTGTCCTGTCCTGTCTGTCCTGTGCCTTTCCGGTCCTCGGCTGGCGGGCTGGCTGGCTTGGCTGGCTGTCTGTCTGTCGGAGTCCTGCCTGTCTGTCTGTCTGCCGTCTGTCTGTCATGTGCTGTCCTGTCCTGTCCCTGTCCTGTCCCTGTCTGTTCTGGTCTGTCTTCTGTCCCTCTAATATATATATATAGATATTATTGTTATATATATATAATTGTATTTGGATCTAGGTGCATTGTACTCGTAGAACGGACATTTGTAGCATGCATCGGAAGCTTAGGTGGCCTTCGCTATTGTGGCTGCGCCCCCATTCGCTGCAACGCCAAAGAACAACCAGCAATGGCATAGGAAGCAAAGAGGGCTAGGACGGTTGCTGAGACAGATGAGGCAGCTTCCAGATGTGACTAGTGTGACTGGTGCCCAAGGTTGAGTCTTTGGGCAGAGCTGTCTCGGCAAGTGTTTGGTTTTGCGCTGAGATTCTACTGAAAGATGTGCACCTGACAACCACAGAAAGCCCATGCGGATGTTCTTGTGTGTGTGTGTGTAACATCTGAATAGATGTAAAACTTCTTCTCTCTCTTTTTCTTCCTTTGTCCTCTCCCTTTCTAATTCTAAATTAAATTTAATGCAGGGGGCCACCGGGTTCCCGGGGGGGTCGGTGGCCACCGAAGACACCCCCCCGGGACCCGTGTAAACGTACCTGCATTATTCGTAGGATGCATCGTTAATTTCATTGTTTCGTATCTAATCTGCATGTTTCAGGATTCAGTTCCTGCCGGATCATATAATGATCCATTCTTGTCTAGTGTGATTTCCATGGTGGCTCCGACATGGTGCCATGGAGCCATTTGAGGCAACCCTCTTTAGGGTGAGTGATGACTGTCCTGACTGCCGAATTTACACATTTTAATTTAGTAATTCGTTTAAGTAAAGGGCAACAATCAGCCTTGCGGTTTATCAGCCTTTTCGAGAGTCCCGCCGCTCCTATTGTCCCAGGGACCCCAGTGCTGCGTTCTTTCAAGGGAAGCCATTCTGAATGTTCTGAAACCTCCATTTTTTGCAGCAACGTTTGCAGTGCTAGTGCATCATGTCATGACATATGAATCAGGCAGGCACACGTCTTGCAGGTGTGGTATTCTTCTTTTTGATGGTTGTCTGGTGAGGTGAAACATGTTGTGCATCTAATTCGATGGAACTTGAAAGCTGTTTTATGCCAATTGGGGCAAGACTTGACCACGGTCCCGGTGAAGGGAACAATCGCACGACCTTTAGGCATTTAGGGACTGAATCCTGTTTTTAATTAATTGTTTTGGTTTTCCTGTCGGTCATCAACTAGTCCCCCATTTGGTCCCTAATTTTCCCCGCGTGCCTCTCCGTAATGTGTCGTGGGGTTTAGGTGTGTGCGCTGTTTTGTTCAGGTCCGTTTCGCCGTGTAGGTTGGTTCCGGAGGTCCGTCTGTTCCCCTCCCCCCCCTGCGCTGTTTTTGGCCGTTTGCCCTTCGTGTGTCCGCTTTTTTCTTCCTCTTGCCTTTCAGGGTTGACCCGGCTCCGGCCGGGTGTGTGTGTGTAACATCTGAATAGATGTAAAACTTCTTCTCTCTCTTTTTCTTCCTTTGTCCTCTCCCTTTCTAATTCTAAATTAAATTTAATGCAGGGGGCCACCGGGGTCCCGGGGGGGTCGGTGGCCACCGAAGACACCCCCCCGGGACCCGTGTAAACGTACCTGCATTATTCGTAGGATGCATCGTTAATTTCATTGTTTCGTATCTAATCTGCATGTTTCAGGATTCAGTTCCTGATGGATCATATAATGATCCATTCTTGTCTAGTGTGTGCTTTGCTGTTGAAATCCGTTCATACACACATGGCACAGATACCACGCATTTGTATAGCAGAAGTTGAACCTCACATGTTGATCAGACAACCGAAGGTGCCGAGGCGTTTTTTGTGTGGCCGCGTGATCCGGAAGCAATTGCAATAGCTATTGAGCTTCAGCTTGGGTGGACCTTTATTGCTCTCTAGAATCCTATGTTTTTCCACGTTTTTCAAAGGGACCTAAAATCGGTGAAGTGGCCAAATTTGGGCTCAACATGGCCCAACATAGGCCCAACTTGGGCCCAACATAGGCCCAAACTGGCCCAACATATCACAACATAGGCCCAACACAGGCTCAACATGGCTCAATATGGGCCCAATATGATTCAACACGGCCCAATATGATTCAACACGGCCCAATATGATTCAACATGGCTTCAAGATATGCCCAACATGGCCCAGCATGGACCCAAAACGGCCCAAGATGGGCCCAACATACTCTCAAAATCAGCTCTACAAAGGCCGAACATAGGAAAAATATCATCAAATATGGTTTTATTGGAACTCCGGAGCTAACACTCCGGTGCGGGCGGTTGTCGTAGGTTGTCGTAGGCGAAGCAACCAGAATACAGATCAGTGACTGGGGTGTGGCTGAGTGCTTTGATGGGCCAGATGCCAAGCCACGTTCATGGGGGGTCACATCTTTGCCTCATTGGCATTGGCAATGTAGTTATGAGATTGTCAGCGTGGCTTGGAAGGTAACTATCAAGGGAAATTGATCGCACGATGCAATGTGCTGTACTGCAATGTGGTGCAAATTGTAGACGTGTTGCTTGATGTCATATATATGCACGCAATGCATGTCCATGTGATTATCATATGCATACATAAAATACATATACACTGTATATAGTAGCATACTATACAGGTTATGCCATGTTATTCGAAAGAATTGCTGCCATGATATATGATGATATATGGTTGAATCGCATGGTCATGCAATCTACTGTGTAATGACTCCCGGGCCACAATGCTTGGAAATCTGCGTACATCAGTAGATGGATGAATAAATGTATTGCTGACAGAGAATGAACCCTCCGGAAATGAGCACATATGAAAAATACCATACCACCACAAAAAACAAGATGCGGTCTATTTTGGCACACAGGAGCTACGTATGTTGAATACGCATGCATCCATCCATTTGACACTTCCCAGACAGCATTGTTGAATGACATGAAAGCATGTTTGACATGCTGAAAAGTGTTTCAGGGAATGGAGGGATCTAGGTCGATGATCAGGTGTGACAATTTAGCACTACGGCCCAGGCTTGATTACAGAGCTACCTTCGCCTACGACAGAATGTTTGGACACGTCTTGGCCTTGGTCACACAAGAATGTGTCCTCGAGGGTAAAGATGTGCAGACGCAACATGAAACATTTCATAATTTCTATATACATTTCACTGGCAGAACGGCTCAGATGAACTTGCTTGATATACCCAAACAGGTTCGCGGTGTTGCTGACGTCGACCTGCCATCAGTCAGGTTCTAAGCGTTTGAACGAAGGTGTAGGTGTGACCATGGCGGCTTCATATGAGACTTCTATTTCGAAGAGATGCTTCCGAAATTTTCCCAAATATGTTTGGAACTGAAATTCCTGAAAATTCCAATCTGTAACATCTGGTAAACTAACATAGCTATGGAAAATCACTATTTTTAATGGGTAAATCCACTATAAATGGGCCATGTTCAATAGTTATGTTAGTTTACCAGAGGGTAACATTTGTAACAAAATAACCAGCAATTGGTACAGTTGGCACAGGATTGAATTGATATGTCATGTCCTCCTTGCATCCAGCTTTTGAGCCACCGCTTGCAGCTGCTTGCATCGGTCTCAGGATGCCTTGAAAGCTGCTTCTGCCCGGCTCTTGCGACAAAGTGATAAAGCACGCCAGAGATTTGGGGGTGCTACAACTTGCAAAGAACATGGGATGAATCAGTTGCAGAATGTTGCTAGAACAGCAAGACTTATGTGCCTTCAACAGCTCTGACATAGCAGCTCAGGTGATCCGAAAGAAGCTTCAGATTGCGCGAGAAAATCCAGATTTTTGGTGCTGGAAGGCCAGCAAATCTGAACTGCGAATGTTTGGGAACAGACTTCATAGCTGAATCTCAGGCACAGCAGAGCAAGAGCTGTCCAGTTGTGAACCTTGGCTAAGCTTGGCAGAACTTGGGGTGAGAGCTGAAGGGCTGGAATTTTGACTGACCTTTTCTGAGGCCAAGTTCAGAAATAATTTTCTGCTCCTGGCTGGAGGCCCTTTCGATTGTGTTGGTCGTATCCCCCTTGTTGGTATGAGGATACTCGTGACTGTTAGGATCCCCTTGAAGGCGACAAATGCTTCTAGCCTTGGATATTATCCCCAACAAATTTTGTGTGTATATATATATATATTATGATATGTGATGTACGATATATGACATATGATATATATTGTTATATGCTACACGGTATACGATATACGATGTATGATGTTAAGAAATGTCCCTATGATTGTACATACATACTACGGAGATATCCCCAACATATCCTAGATATTCATATTGGTACTAAAAAGGTTAGAATAAGAAATGTGTTGCAAATATCCCAAGAAAAACCCAGTTGCCATTGCATTCATTTAACGAGGTTTGTCTGGAAGGGTACCCAAATTCTGATTGGTTATCATCACTTTGGCCATTACCATTTGAGTGTATCCCCTATTCCTCAGTTGCATACAAACCTGACATATACCCTCTGGTAATCTAACATAGCTATTGAAAATGACCATTTATAGTGAGTTTTCCCATTAAAAATGGTGATTTTCAATAGCTATGTTAGTTTACCAAAGGGTATGTTCGATGATATGTTCAAAATCAAACATCCATCACGTTACCCCCACGGCCCACGGCGGGGGGATCATCAGCCAGTCGCCTTCTAGGCGGCCGACTTGAAGGCCTTCTCCTTCGGGAGTACGCCCTCTGGCGCAGGCCGATTTTTTCACCATGTTTTTTGGGTGGATGAGCTATGAATAGGCCATAGATGGCCATAGAATCAATTAAAAACATAGCGATCTTGAATTACTAGAGGGTACAGTATGTCCTAGATGGTTGATGGTGAGTTGTTGCTTGGTTGGTTGATGATGGCTGGTGGTTGCAACGTTGCGTGCTGGTACAAAGGTGGCAAAATCAGCATGTCGCGGTGTCTCCAGGTCTGGGATGCAGCTTTTGGCACTGGTGGGCACACACTCCAGAGGCTCCGATTAAAGAATTTCCGAAAATTGGCTTGGAGGTTTGTTTGTTTTGCCCTGGAAGTTGACACGTGTACCATGCAACATCAATGAATTGAAGTTTTTCCATATGCCATATGTGTCTCATTTGCCATTCACTCTCCAACCTATAGCCTGCTATAGCTGCACTGTAGCCACAACCTGGGCACCTGGGCTTTGCTTACTCGAGGCACGCCTAAGATCTGGTGGAGGTGGTGCTGTTGGAGCCAATGGCCGAGGATGTTTGACCCCCAGTTCTCCATTGAAGCCTTGAGCCGCAGTCGAAGCAGATTCCTTAAGGTCCTTCGTTAGTTGTTCTTCTCCCACATGAAGATGGTGTTCAGGTGCAGGCAGGACAGTTTCAGGAAGCATCGCAAAATTGTGGATGTTCAAGAGCGAATCCTTGGCAACTTTACAGGCACTCCTGCCACAGAGTGCGGCGTCAAAGCTTTGTGCAAAGCACAATTGCCTTGTCTATTATCCATAGTTAGCGTCGCAAAAATTATATCTTTTAAAAGATAATAAAGAGAAATAAATACAAAATAATAATTCAATATATTAAGAATAAAATTAATAAGAATATATGATATTATATAATTTAAATAAATATATATATATATTATAATATGAAATAATTATTTTTATAAAATATATTTAAATAAATAATATTCGATTTAAATTATCTATGATATATATAATTTTATTACATAAAACGGGACACCTGTCGAAAAAATGGGCGCCCCTGTCGGAAACCCGTCACTTGTAGCCGGAATTGAGCTAATACATTATGTAATTATGCTAAAAGGCCTAAATTTTCCGGAAATTTTGGACGAAACCCCGAATTTTGACGGAAATTTGGCGATTTAGGAATTTCCTAAAGTGGTAAATTTTCCGGAAAATTGGTA
>CAMXCT020001751.1:17500-134293 GCA_947184155.2 Cladocopium goreaui | reverse complement strand
CACTATGGTGGAAACCCAAAGGATTAAACATATGGTGGAAAATAAGGGGTTCCATAAACGGGGATCCCCCAAAATGGAGGGTTTATTTATAAGGCAACATCCAAATAAAATGGATGATTTAGGGGTACCCCAATTTAGGAAATATATGGAAATATCCAAATGATGAGACCATGATGCCAAAAGCATCCAAACGCAACGTCAGCAACGGTATGCAAGGCCTTGTGTCAAACTTGTTTCATGAAAACATCATCGATCATCTTTACGCAGATACGTCCCCGTCGCAATGTCGTCACGTCGTGTTCCAGATCGACTACATGAAAAACTAGCGGTCGTAACTACGGGCTGAGACGCCACAATCCCAACATCGGTTCAGCTAGTGATCGCTTAGCTGCACGTGGCCAATCTTGCACTGGCTACTTTCTGAAAATCCGCTTCATTGTTGACTGCAGTTGGCTTAATTAAGGTTTATTGATATCCCGATTTATGGCAAAAGAAACACCAAATCAACTTACTCCACTAGGGTTTTCCTAGACAATGGCTTGGGTCAAGTGAAAGAACTTTGGAAACGGGATGGTTCCCCCACAACATCCGATAAAATGTAGGACTGGAAGGCATTTGGATGACGTTTGGTTCGTCAACTATGGTTCGGATGGTTCAGACCGGAAATGGACCCATGCCCAAATTTTGTTAAATGGGTAGAAATTGACATGCCCAAATTGGTGTCTTATTTTTTTTCTGCGGGGGTGGATGGCATCCCCATGCTCGCTGGCATTATTATCTCAGTTGCGTTTTTCGGACACTTCTGCCAATCCCACCCCTCAACCGAAAAGGGACCTTGCTATTCCGAGCCGGCTACAGTTGACGGCTTTGCACAACCAGCAGCGGCCAACACCACCTGCAGCGGAGGCTGGACTGGAATCAATGTTGCGGTGGGAAATGCATGCTTGGAGTGTACCATGCCTTAGCCAAAAAGTGTGTTTATTTTGTTTTGTCGTTGATCATCGCAAGAATCACCAACCAAACATGCAAACATTTGTCGGGGTGTTGTGTCAACAAGGTGAAACAACGAAATGGACGCACAGGCTCTTCGATGGTCCTTGTTTTAAGTGTTCTCCACAGATGCATGGTTCACTCAATTCAGATTGCCACTATGAGAATCAACTTTCAAAAGCCACAAATCGAAACAATCACAACTATAACAAAATCAACAAATGGCTATGGCTCGAAATGATTGAATTCATATTGACTTCCATTCTTTAACCAGGTAGATCCAGGTCACAAAATACCCACAAAAATGACTCAGAGTCCGCGCCTGGTGCATCATTTCATCTTGCCAATTTCGCTCACTACGGCCTCCATCTCTTCCAAAATGCCTCACAAACCGCGGGACAAACTTCGTTTCTGCGGTGATTTCCAATGCACACAACGTGGTAGGTGTTTGTATACATATATATATACCAGCTGTGTGCATGCATGCATGCAGGCATGCATCCGTGGATGTATGGAGGTATGGATGTGTGGATGTATGGATATCTATGTATATGCATGGATATTTGTGGATCTATATATATATATATATAGATTATATATGTGGATATGTATGGATATGTATGGATATGTATGGATGTGTATGGACATGTATGAATGTGTATGGAAGGGGTCAGGAATTGTTTTGGGAATTATTGTTTTTCCGTTTTGGGATTTTTTGTTGGATCTGCTGTTCCGTCCATTTTCCTTGCAATTTGCATCAGTTTGGAGCTCGAAGCTGGCATTTCTTGGAGTTCGAACCTCTCATTTTCCATGATATTTGCAACATATTTTGGTGCTCAAACTTTTCATGTTGGATGGTATTTTGCGACAAGAGGCCATTTAGGGTTTGTTTAGGTTTGTCTTTTGGTTTATTTGAGATTGGTTTAGGGTTGGCTTCGTTTTTTAATGTTTAGTCTTGTTCCCCACCTGCCAGGTGAGGGTTGTTAAATTTTATCAGAGCTGTTCTCCTCATCCTCCTCCTCCTCCTCCTCGTCCTCCTCCTTCTCCTCCTCCTCCTTCCTCCTCCTCCTCCGCGTCCTCCTCCTCCTCTTCTACCACCTCTGCCTCCACTTCCACGTCCACTGTTGCCTTGCCAACTCTTGGCCAAGCTCTTCGCCAACTTCGGAGCTACCTCAACCTGGGACCTTCCCAGCTCAGTGTGCACCGCTGGACCTCAACCTGGGACCTTCCTAGCTCAGCGTGCGCCGCTGGACCTGAACCTGGGACCTGCCAAGCTCAGTGTGCACCGCTGGACCTCAACCTGGGGCCTTCCGAGCTCAGTGCGCACCGCTGGACCTCAAAAGCCAGATAGAATGCCAGAAGATATGCCAGATAGAATGTCAGATAGAATGCGAGAAGATATGCCAGATAAAAAGCCATAAGATTTGCCAGATGATATGCCAGAAGATATGCCAGAACATCTGCCAGAAGATATGCCAGGTAGAATGCCAGAAGCTATGCCAGATAGAATGCCAGAAGATATGTCAGATAGAATGCCAGAAGATATGCCAGATAGAACGCCAGATAGCATGTCAGATAGGATGCCAGAAAATAGCATGCGGTGATGCCAGGTGACATTCGGGAGTGAAGCGGCAGACCGGCTAGCAACGTCGCAGACCAAAAAAAACGCAATGGCTTGCTTGCAAAGGGAGTGGCTGGTATCTAGGTGATTTTCACCATGAAGATATGACATAAGATGTGTCAGAAAATTGCCAGTAACAAAACGTATAATGGTCATGATGGGGATCACTCAAAGTAAAGTATTTTTTTAAAGGGTTGGTTTTAGGGTTGGTTTGGGGCTTATTTTGGTTGGTTTAGGATCTATGTAGGGTTGATTTAGGGTTCCTTTAGGCGTGGTTTAAGATTTATGTAGGATCTATTGAAGGTTGGTTTAGGTTTTAGTTGGAGTTGGTTCAGGGTTTATTTAGGTTTGGTTTAAGATCTACTTGGGGTGGTTTTAGGATCTATTTAGGCTGGTTTAGGGTTTATTTAGCGTAAGTTTCAGAGGTTTGTTTAGGGGTTAACTAGGGTTGCTTTTGTTTTTTGGGTGTTAGTTTGGGTTCATTTATATAGGAATTGTTTGGGGTTTTTTTGGGGTAAGTGTCAGATTTTAGGGTAAGGCTTTACCTAAAGTTGCTTTATGTTTGGGAGGGTTGGTTTGGGGTTTATTTGGGGTTGGTTTAGGGTGTATTTATATTGCGCATCTTGAGGTTTATTTAGGTTTGAGAAGCGAAAAAGCAGAAAACAGCAGGGAAGCAGAACAGTGAAGAAGCAGAGAAGCAAAGAAGCAGAGGAAGGGAAAAAAAAGAAAGGAAAAAGCAGAGAAGCAGAACAGCAGAGAAGCAAAGCGGATAGAAAAATAAGTTGAAAAAAAACTCCGTATGTATGTGTATGGATGCTTTTGGATGTGTATGGATGAATATGGATGCGTATGAATGCGTATGGATGAGTATGAAAGTGTATTATGGATGTGTATTATGGATGCGTATGGATGTGTATGGATATGTTGATATACTGTAGTGATGTATGGATGTACGTGTGTACGTGTGTACGTACGTAGGCATGCATGCATGCATTGGTGTATATATAACGTAACGCAACATAATGTAACGCTACGTTACGTGAGGTACTGTATGAAGTGTACGTAGTGTATGTAATGTATGTGATGGGTAGGGTATGTATGTATGCATGCATACATGCCAATCCTCGTCTTGGGAAAAATTAAACTGTTTGGCCTGAGAATAACTTCCTTGCTGGTGGTTTCAACCCATCCTTTTTGGATTGCAGTTTGGATCATCCGAAATATCGTAGAGCATTAAAATCGATTGGAACCACTGGTTGAACCACCAATCATTTTCTTATTGAGTACTTGTGTGGTATTACAATATTACTTTGAACCGCAGCCAATTCTTTTTGTGTTTCTCAGAAAGAAGGGTTTACACAGATTTTCCCAAATGGAGGTCCAAATCGGGGTAGCGAGGGACCCACAAATTTGGCCATTGGTTGCATTAAAGCATCCATTTTGGGGGCGCAATCATTTTGACAATTTTTGACCACCCAAATGACTCGTGTTTGACAACTCAGATCAACCTTCCAAGTGGACTACGTCCATTTGTCACGAGCAAATCATCATGAAGGGACCTGAATTTTCGATCCAACCGAAAGAGCAGTCACCAAAGCTCTAGGTCCCTAGGTCATCCCAAACTTATTGGTTGGTTTACAGGGGTTCCCATATTGGATTGTCACTTTTGGATCCCATTCATATCTACTGGTTGTAACAATTACAGTTGATTCGATAGCGCCATCAATCACACAGGATTTTGGTCATCGCAAGTTTCACTCCCATGGCCCATGATTATATAATTATTTCAGGTAAGGTAGTCACGTCACCCTAATAAAGTACCGAAATGAAATGTATTGGATCTGTTCATGAATTTTGATCCCATTCTTCGGATAATTTATGATGATCTGTGGAAGACATTCCAAATGACGTTCGAGGTTCCATGAATCTCTGAGTTGATGCTATCCTCTTCTTGTTCCTGCGCGGAGAAAAAGGTCTCCTAATGATGGTGACCAAAACCAAATATAAATTCCTATTGCCTTCCAATGTTCGGGGGAATGAACATCCATGAACACCAGCATTATAAATATACATATATCATTGATATCATATACCCTCTGGTTATTTAACATAGCCATGGAAAATGGCCCATTTATAGATGGTTTACCTGGGTTTACCCATTAAAAATGGTGATTTTCCATGGCTATGTAAAATAACCAGAGGGTAATATATTGTGTAAGTCACGGTACCAGGGTTTCGATCCATTGAATCCATTGCGCCATGTTGCTATGACTATGGGATATATGATGGATTATGGGTAGAGTAATTAAAAGCAAACACCTACAATTTGGGTGAACAGCCTACGTCCACTTCTCTGTTGAAATTGGGATGTTAAACTGTTAAACACAACAAACCACGGTTTAGATCCATGCCCCTAGTCGTGCTGGAAAAATAATCCTCAAACCGAATCACTAATAACGGGGCCCCACAGCAAGGCCAAGGACCTAGCAGAAGCAATAGTTGGAGCAAACCAAAATTTGACCTTGACTTCCAGTCAATGTCCGTCTTCAAGCTGAAATCTCAATAATTAGGACAGCATCAAGTTTCGGAAGTGCCTGAGATGTCATGCTCCCATTCCACATGCAACGGCTTTCGCAGTGGTTGAGACTGCCAACACCCACAACAAAATATACGGTTGGAACCCGTTATGAGATGTTCGGGCAGGTGTTAATTTCTTATATCCACACATCCCCCTTTTGGACATTTTTGGAGTTTTCCCGGGTCAAAAAAAATTCTTCAGCCGTCCTGCCCGTGCTGTGCCGTTTTTTTCAGCTGTCCTTTTGTTTGCAAAACCACAGGTAGTGGGGTGGCATGGTCGGATCCCATTGCTTGCCTGGGCGCTAAAAACGCTTGGTACATACAAGCGTTAGACATGACATTCTGCAACGATGTTAGCAGCACATGAAGGGTCAGGGTCATGTGATTTAGCATATGTATAATATACGTGATTCTTGCTTCTGTATATTATATTATATATTATAATATATACATTGAGTGTATATATATATGTATGATATGCACATACTGCACCATGACAAAAAACTGTCTGCTTGAGTGCTTCCTACCATTCAACCATATTCAACCGATCCGCCGCGCAGGCAACACAAATCGCCTATAAAAGGCCGTAACTCCGATCCGCATAGAGACATACGGGTGCGCACAAGAAACGTAATTCCTTCCTGCTGATGCATGTGAGCATGTATATATATATATATATATAAATATATATATATATATATAATGCATATTATATTATATATATATTATTTATCTATCTATCTATCTATTTATCTATCTATCTATCTATCTATTCTAGTCTATTCTATTGAATTCGATTCTATTCTATTCTATCTAATCTATCCAATCTATCTAATCTATCTTATCTATCTTATCAATATTATCTATCTTATCTACCTTATCGATCTTATCTATCTTGTCTATCGTATCTATATTGTTTATCTTATCTATTTTAGCTATCTTATCTACATTATCTATATTATCTATATTATCTATATTATCGTTCTTACTATCTATCCAGCTTACTATTTATCGATCGATCTATCGATCTACCTAATCTATCCAGTATATCTCATCTATCTAATCTATCGAATCTATCCAATCTATCTAATCTATCTAATCTATCTAATCTATCCAATCTATCTAATCTATCTAATCTATCCAATCTATCTAATCTATCGAATCTATCTAATCTATCGAATCTATCCAATCTATCTAATCTATCTAATCTATCTAATCTATCCAATCTATCGAACCTATCTAATCTATCTAATCTATCCAATCTATCTAATCTATCTAATCTATCTAATCTATCGAATCTATCTAATCTATCGAATCTATCTAATCTATCTAATCTATGTTAATCCATTTATCTATCTATCGATCTATCTATCTACCTATCTACCTATCTACCTATCTATCTACCTACCTACCTATCTATCTATCTATCTATCTATCTATCTACATACACACCTCCCTACCTACCTACCTACCTACCTACCTACCTACCTAACGTACGTACATACATACATACATACATACATCCATGCATGCATGCATCCATGCATGCATACATACATGCATACATACATACATACATACATTACATACATGCATGCATACATACATACATACATACATGTATATATATATATAATTATATATATATGTACGTGTGTGTGCGCGCACGTGTCCTTATAAAATCTATGAAAATGCACCTATGGAGGGCATCTGCGTCAATTATGGCCTTGGCACAGTACCTCCACTTCAGGTCCCTCTGTCCAGGGGTGTCACAAACTTGTCAGTTACATATCGTTACTTTGCCCATTGAATAGCTGCAGGGTATACCATGGTCCCAATTTCAGACACACCAAAAATAACAATATCGTTGAATATATCAATCCATAAACTAAGTATATCCCAGAAAATATTCCAACTTGAGCATCTTTAAAAAATATGGTTAAGAATTAGTAACCAAATGGATGGTTAATAAGGATTCCCATATCATATAATGGACTATAATAATCTCCATGAAACTACTTGGTGGCTCATCCCACTTGACTTAGGAAGTAGCGAGCGCAACCCTAGTGAAAATATAGTGGATTGACCCTTTCTTATCCCACGAACAAAACCAGGGATATAACCTAACCGCTAACCTACTAACGTCCAAGGCCTTACCAGGGCTCCCGACGGACCCATGGAATGTCAGGTTGTTGGAAGCCTGCAAGGCTTCGGCGATTTTTAGCCACATGACTTTCTCGCCGAAAATGGTGTACCCTCTGGTAATAGCTGACATAGCTATTGAAAATGACCATTTATAGTGGATTTTCCCATTAAAAATTGTGATTTTCCATAGTTATGTTAGTTTACCAGAGGGTATATACCCCCAAGTATCGCTATGAAAAATAGGGACAATGATGATTGACCAATGGATATTTAATGATATTTAGGGGTATTTTCAGACAAACCCACATCACCACTCCGGAAAATCCATGAAAATCAGCCCGGATGATGAGCCGTACCGAAGTACCCCGACAACTACAGGAGGGCCCAGTTATAAGTTGATTTACAAGCCATGAAACATTTTCCCAGAATCGATTTAAAGAAATTGCTCCTACAAAAAAAAGTTTTCCTCTGCCTGGTGGTGTAGTGAACCAGTTGTAAGAGGTGAGAATCTATGTAAACAAAACACAAACGCGCTTCGGAACCATATCCATCCAAATCCCAGTGGGGGTTACCCTGGTGATATCTGGTGATACTCAATAATGAACCCCCCAAGTGGCATCCCACTGCAGATGTTCCTTCTGAAATCCCCATGATTTACCACAGGTAGACCTGGCTTGCCCTTGCCGCGTTTTTGACGTGGGAACCACCGCTTGCCGAGAGTACGGGCCCACCCACAGGACCCACAGGTTGGTGCTTCCTACTCGAACAAGAAAAAATCATGGCTAACACCTTGGAATGCTAGCTAATCTATACCAATCTATATAGTAATCCATAGGTTTCTTGTTTAGTCTCGATAGCTCGATAGCTGCTGCCAAGCAACCCATTGCAACAATGGTCACTTGACACGCCAGGAAGGGCCAAAAAACCTCAAGGCAAAGCTAGACAACTCATAGATGGTGGCATTTTCCCGCCATGTGAAATTAGATGAAATTAGTATGTTATTTCATTGTCTTTCATGAGCATTGCTTCCTTACACTCTCCATCAAGTTGGCAGCATGGAAACCTCTTCGGTCCGAATCAGCTACGAAGTTACCCTTGGAGTCATTGGGTATGGGTCAAACTGGAGACCGCAGTTTTCGCATACGAAATGCTTATGATTGAATTCCCCAAAGTCTGGTACACTCTCTAAGGCATCTTGGAATTAAAATTCGCCTCAATCCCGTCATTGTGGCCAAAGCCAAAATGCAGTTAGAAATATGGAATTCACGTGGCTAAAAACTTGCGCCGCCAGAAAATACACCTTCTTCCGTGCGCATTTTTGGTCTCCAGGCACGGCATATTTAAAATACACCTGTCCCAAAGTGTATTTTTGGTGTTTTGACGTTGTGTATTTTTTGCATATGTTTGGTGCATTTGCGATGCGATTTTTGCTAAAAAATGTATTTTTTTTACGCGTTTGGCACCTGTGTCTCGCCCAGGCGTATTTTTTTTACGCCTTGGGCATCTGCGTCTTGTGCAGGTGTATTTATTTTACGCGTGTGTGGAAATCGGACTTGCACGTTTACTGCGAGTGTATTTTCTTACCCGCACATTGTGCATTTTTTTGGAAAGTGCATTTTTGGACTGCACCTGTGGAAACAAAAATCACATTCTTGCTGCAAGTGTATTTTGGCAGCACATGTTTTCCTAAGGTCAAGCGTACTTTTAATTGTTTTAAGATAGTTAGAGTCTCTACCGGGTTTGGGGAATTCAAGCTTATGACTTGTTCAAGGATCAAGATCAGTGGGCCTGACATTCAATTTTTGACTCATACCCAATTCGCCAGCAAGGAGCCAGGTCATTTTTTCTGTGCTTCCCCTTGTTGACCATCATTTACCCTCTTGTTATGACTAACAGTTTGCCATGGAAAGATCCACCCATTTTTTATAGGCAAACCATCTGTTTCTATGGACTATCTATACCATGGCGAACTGTTAGTCATACAGTAACCAGATGGTATATAGATGATTTATAGATGATTTTCCCAGCGAACGAAACCTCCATTTATGGTTGGGATTTTCCATATAACAAGGGTTCTTCAACGAAGCGGACAGGGCGAACTTCGTAAATGGGATCCCAACGGACCAAAAAAAAGCCAAGCTGGTCATGTCTGAAGGAGCTCCAACTGGATGACATTGGAAAAACTACCTGCCGGGTTTTTCGTAAAGGTCTATAAATCCGGCAGTGATGAACTGATGAAATGGAAACAACACCAGTGAAATATTTGTGAAATCTTTGGATATACATATATTTTATCATATTTGTTTGAAGGACATGCTATTCTTTGCACCCTTTCCCATCGCTGGTTCAAATTGCCATCTTTCTTGGTGTCCAGGGCTGCTGTCAAGATACCCACACCTTAAAATTGTGGTCCATGAAGCAGTACACCTGTGGACAGGGGCGACTGAATGACTCAGTAGTTTGCGGAGGTATCGCAACTTGTAGTGACTCGTCCCATGATTCGTGCAAATCAGCTTGGTGTTGCCAGTTGCACAGCAATGTTTTGCAATAATTACACACAACTAGTTCTGAATGTTTGGAAGTTGTTTCCGTTTTTTTGCATGATCTGTCCTCAAATTCAAATTGTCTAGCCAATACGTGCGATATCTGGTCCTATCGGCCTAGTCGTGTAGTTCTTACTTCACCGAAAAGGCAGAAGCAATTTGATCTCTGCTGCTGCAAGAATTCACCAAGCTGTGTTGGAAAACTACCATGGGTACGGGTCAAAATCAAATACCACAAAAATGGATCGCAAAATTATGGCAAAATTGGCAAAATCACCGTCCAAATGAACCAAACATGTTCGTTTCCCAAGGGGGTTCATGTTTTACACACCCACCTTTGTACTCATTGTACCCTGTCATCCTTGGGTTAAGCCTAGAACTTAGATGAAGAGATCAACAAACATATGGCCATGGCTATTGGGATGAGGATTTTACATGATTTACTCCAGTGTAATCCAAACAGGGGGATACTTGATGATACCGCAGTTTGAGCACCGCTTCCAATTGGTATTCCCAAGAGGCTTGAAATCTCGATCCATTCCGAACAACGGGGCCAGCTGCCTGGATACTGAGGGCCACCACTCCTGCCACAGATGCAGCCGTGCCGAGAAGTCATCTCCATTGGGAAAATCTGCATGAACCCCGACATTTGATGTGTGTTTTACGTGTAAACTTCATGTGTTCTCCTGTACATGTTCACTTCATCCCAATAATATTTATCATCATCATCCTCATCCTCATTCTCATCCCATTCTCATCCTCGCTGCTACCACTAGCAACAACAGCAACGGCAACCGCACCCTCCGGCCCCGCCTGCGAAAGTCATGATTCCAAAAGCAACGTGCGTCGAGAAGATATGGCCTTGGCCGTGTGTCCACACTGTGTTCACATTTCTTCACGGACTTTAGTAATCTTGGTGCCTTTGAAGATGCTTTTGGTGGTGGATTTGAATCCCAATTGCAATCGAACAAAGATGATGCAACTTTTCAACATCAACTTTCAAGATGGGGTGCTTGTAATATTAGATCCGGCAAAATCTTCTCCAGATGTTTCAATAAACAGTTTAAACAGCGATTTACCATTTCCAGATCAAAAATCGGATTCCGTTCCTAGATTCATCACTGTAACGAGTCAAGGCTAGCCTCCTTTTCCCAGCAACTCCTGAAGATCATCGATGATTTTCCCAGCAACAAACAACCTGGGTTGAGTTTGGGGACTTCCCAGCCATGACTAGCTGACAAAGGGGATCTTCATCGATCGGTGGTTTTCGACCCACTCCCAACCGGTTTTGAATCAAGCGGAGTCGCATGGAATCACGCGAGATCGCAAGAGATAAAGCCTCGGTTTATGGCATGTTTTATCGCTGATCAAACGATGCTGCTAATCGCACGGTGCTGCTGAAACCCAAGAAATCTACCAATAAAGAGCAATAGGGATGTATGGTATTGGCAATAGAAAAAAAAACGCAAAAATATTCTGTCAGCTTGAGGATGCGATTTCCAGTAGAAACCTATCCTATCAAACCAGCAAGATGGAGTAAGTGGGTTCTTTAGTTTTCCTTTAGGAATTCTCGCATCCATGGCTCCTTGGCCCTCTCCCGAAATGAGTGATGTGGCCATCTGGATCCCTATGGATCAAAACCCATCATTTTCGGATGTTCATCCCCAGAAAGTCTTCATGACAAGGTCTGAGACCTGGGTCCACAGCGCCATCATTTTAGGATATATTTTAGGTTCCCAAATGGACTGGGACATTGAGTATCTATGAGGATATTTTTGGAGTTGTTTCCAGAAAACTCAGGCGCTAAAAATACAAACCTGGGATCTCGTGGTCAAGAAGAATGACATATCAGACATATCCTATAATCATATAATATATCATATAATAATATACATGATTATATATAATGTATGGATGTTGACCTTAATTGAACCAACGAACATGGGATCATGGGGATCCACTGACGTGAAGATATCCGGCATATCCAATCGCCAGGATTTAAGGATCTGGTGGGGACAAAAAACAACCGGTGCCTGGTGCCTTGTAGTCTGGCCCGCCCTCCACGTATTTAAATGTCGCTACTATATATATATATATATATATAAATATATTCTATATTACTTGTACACCAAATATCATATCTTTTCCCTCCCGTTCCCAGTAGCATGATCGCTGCGACGGTGCCTGCTGAATTCAGCGGCCAAAAAAATGGCGTCTAACCATCATGGCCTATAAAGCCATCCATCTGACCTTCGCTCATTTCCATGCATTTGTTGGCGAAGTCAGTTGGTGGCTCAATGTCGCCGCACTCCATGCTGGCGAAATCTGTACAAAAGCTTGCTGCAATTGCACGGCAGAGTGCCGGCGGATACTCTTTAAGTGGAGCCGTTCTATACTGGCCAGTTGAATCTCTACCTATCGATGCACCTTGTGGCAAATGTGGTGTCAACATACTGCTGTGCAGGTCCCTCTCCAGTGTTGGCAATCCAAGCACCAGGAAAGTCGTAGGCTTTGCAGATGGGGCGCCGAAAAGACCTTGCGAAAGGGAAATCGTTCTCATGTTCGGCAAAGTCAAAATCATTCTCAAGATCGGCAGGCGCCATATGCTGACCAGCTCCGGATCTTCTGGGTCTTTCGGATGCTCGAGCAACCCAGATCCCGCGCACGTCGCTAAAGCTACCAAGCATTCGAAGGCAAACCCAAGAAGCAGCGAGCCAAGCATGACCTGTCGCAATTCACCAAGTCGGAGAGATTCCATCCCCCACGGTTCCGTAGGAGTGCGTACAACTCTCGGCCCAAAATGATTGGAAACCTGAATGTTGCGCGCCTTACTCCACGTATTGCAAGGGGGTCCAGCGATAAATCCAACCACATGGCCATTGGAAATGTGAAAAAGCCAATAGTCACGTGTGTCAGCTCTTGAAATATCGCCATAAACAGAGTCAATAATGATGTCCACGGATGCAGTCATGATGAGATGGTCAGGGTGTAATTTGGCAATTTCAGACATGTACCATTCGATGTCACCACGGCGGCGACGGCCTGCATACGCATGGAGTACAATTTTCTGCTTACCAAATACCCTGGGAATTGCTCCACAGTGTGTCCATGCCGACTGTGGATTGACCGCATGTTCTGCAAACCACTCTTCCCAATCTTCTAAGCAAACCTTCTTCGATGACTCTTGTCGCGCGCATCGCGTCAAGAAAGGCCAATGAGTCGGCTGCATAAGATCTCGGATGCAAGCTGTAACCTGCTCAAAACTTAGAGACAACGGCTCAGCATCACCTTCTGTAAAAGTATCCAAAAAATACTTAAACGTGGCATGACATGTCGACCAGCTGATCGGGATATTGCAGACTTCACGTGAAATGACAGTTTTCAAATCCTCCTCTCCAGCGAAATCAACCAAACAGAGATAGATCGTCTCCACGACGTCAATGTCATAGGAAACAAAGTCATGTCTGGTATCATCTGGCAGATGCGGTCCATGACCAATTTGGAACGGCAATGCTCCATCAATGGCAGCTTCCAAATCATGATCCAGTCTGGAGCCAGTACCTGGCATGACATTACACTGCATTCTGCGTCCAATGAGACTTCGTCTACAGACAGTCCCTTGTCGAAGGTGCGCTAACACTTTTGCACGTGTATGGTACTCCCTCAAACAGTGTGGACAAGCAGTGCCATCAAAAAGCTTTCTAGCAGACGCACGATGTCCATGTCGTTTGAACATGTGTGCGCTCTCACCAGCTTTCGTGGCTTGGGTAGTGCCACATTGCATGCAACCAAAGACTTGCGGTGGATCAATCTCAGAACAAGCTTTCTGGGGAAGCTTGCTGACCCAGCCTTTCGTATGCAGAAAATTGGCCACCCGGCAATGCAGTTGAGTCGCAATTGCATTGTTGGCTCGTTGGAGGCAAGCGTGAGCAATACCCTTCTTGACAAGCTTTTTCCAATATCCACCGTGGTGGAGTAATAAATCATGCCAAACTGGGTAATGGTGCACTGGGTCAGGCAAATCCGTGTTGTTCCTGAGTTGGATCCAGAGCCATTTGAAGTCATCTTCAATCAATTCAATCCACTGTCGATCTTCAGTGAGAAGCCCCCAATGCGCAGCTCTGCCACAATTGTACAAGGTGCCAAAATAGCGCAAACGGCAACCTCGCAAAAGGTCTGTGGGCGAAGGAAGATTGGCTTCAATCAAAACTTCCTCATCTGTCAGGTGAGCTGCATGTTTGTGTCCCAGCAGTCGTTTGTATAATTTGATGATACCAGCATGAAGTTGACTTCTGATCTGCTGGGTCTCAAATGTCCACGATTCGAAGCCGTACACAAGTTTACTGAGCACAAGGGTGGTAAAAATTTCCCGCCGCTTGTCCCAGGTCAATTGGGGGTTGCAAAACAAAATTCGACGGTGCTGGGAGAATGCTTGGTTAGCGATTCCCAGTCTCCGGGTCACTTCCACACGTGTCACAACTCGGTGGTGCAAGATCCCACCAAGATGGAGATATCTGCTAACAACAGAGACCTGATGTGTGGTATCTTCACAAACAACCGGAAGGTTCTGCTCTTGTGAGTAGAACTGCCGCCTGTACTGTCTGGAGCCTTGTCCTCTAAAGCAGAACATAACTTCGGTTTTCCCCTTACGGAGGTTCGGTTGCATGTGCATGTCTTTACACATGTCAATCAAGAGACTGAGAGCAAATGTTGTCTTTTCAATCAGTTCTGAATTTGAAGATGCACATAAACATACACACAAGTCATCCATCCAGGTTGGGCCGAGAAGGGCGATCTGTGGACGATCAGTGGCATCAAAACCGAAGAGCGCCGGTGTGTCATGATCAGGGATGAATGTCAGCAACTCCGCATCAATCAGCTTTTGTTCATATTTGCGGAGGAGCTTGGCCCATAACAGACCAAAAACAACGTCTGCATAACTGTCTCCTGGGCGCGATCCTTGTGCTGTTTTAATCAAGTCATTTTGGTCACCAATGGTGAACCATGTGTCGACATGAAGCGCTTGCATGAATCGCTGAACATGCAAAGGTGCCCCCGTCTCTTGCAGAGCTGAGGGCTCACCAAGCTGTTGATAGAAGGAATGCAGAGCATCGGCATCAAGGCCCAGACCAGCAGCAATGTGTGCAATGTGTGCATCACTGAAATCTCCACCGAGTGCTAAAGGACGCACAACTCGGTAGAACGCTTCCGTTAAGTCTAAGAAAACAATGGAAGTCGATCGGTGCATTCTTTGCTGCCATCTCATGAACGCTCTGGTCATGTGCAGTGGAACTCCAACTGGCATGCATGGTCTACCACCAAGCTGCTGCGCTTGCATGTACTGGATGTATAAACCATGATATTTTTGTCTCAATGCCCGGTGGATGGTTTTGCCAAAATGACTGGATACTAAAAGAGAACGGTGGGCAGCGCAATCTGCAGGGTCACCTTTATTCTTCCATGCAATTGCTAATCGACCGCCTTTATGCTCGACAGCTTCCTGCCCATACAAACATGTTTTCATCATGATTGCGTAGGCAATTCGCGCCATCTCAGTGGCCTTGTATCGGCATACTTCAGGCGGTACATTGTCTGCACCAACTGCTTTTCCAACCGCAACACGGTGAAAGGCTGCTTCCAAATTAACCAATGTTGGGAGTTCTTGCAATGGAACTTTGAGGCTATCAACTTGTAGGAAATGACGGAGATTGGCAGCCCAGCCAGAGCGGTAGGCTTGCAAAGACATCCTCGTGCCATTTTCCATTTGTTGAAAAAATTCGATCCATCTATTTTGGGCATCTTGCGGCGTCTGGCAAATGTGACCCGTGCTGGATTTAACAAGAGGCAAACAGGCGCGCTTGATCTTTTTTGGATTGCTTGGTCCAATGAAGGGTCTGATCCGATGCAAGATTTCACCTGCCGCCGTCTTGTCACAAACACCATGTAATTCTGCCTGTAAAGCATTTGCTTTGGCATGTCGAAGACGCATCTTCAACGTCCGAGCAATGCAATAATAACGACAATGAAGCTTCAGCTCAGCACACAGGATAGAGGTGACATATGCTTCATGCTGGCAATGAGCAGTTTCATCCACCTCGTCTTGCTGCCAATACTGGAAGGTACATCGCAACAGGAGCAATGATCTTTGGCGTTGTGCAGTTTGCAGTCGTTTCCGCAGGTGCAACTTTTGTGCACGCAGGTGCCACAGAGCCTGGTCAATGAACGGTTTTTTAGCACATGTTTTGTCAAGAGGACAGGCTTTGGTCAGAATCTGTGCGAGTTGTCCATTGACTTGTTGGACCTGCGTCTCAATGTCAACTTTCCAATCCGCAATGGAGACCAAAGTCAAATCAATGTGCTGTCGATTTTGCCCAATTTTGTGTCTGTTATGCCTACCTTTGGATTCCTTATGTTTGGGGCCAACCTGTAGGAAATCATGCCAACAAAGCTGCAGAGCCACAGCAGTGTGGTCTTCATGGGCATTTCCTGTGTCCAATTCAGGCAAAAGACTCGAATGTGTGCACCGTGCACTCCAAGCTTGCGGAACTGCAACAAAGTCAATGCGATGATGCGTCATTCCATCAGGCGCCGTCCATGTGGCATGAGCACCTTGGTGCATACTACCAGTGCTGGGCAAGCACATCTCATGTTGCATCAGGAAATCCAGGAAAAGCGCAGTGCTTGTTGAATTGGCATCATCGTTTTCAAAGACGATTGGCGGTGAGCAGGGTCCGCTCTTGGCATTGGCATCGATCATTGCAAAAAGAGGCACATCATTCTGGACAGTTTGTAGGAGGTTATGGGTCTCCTCCCACCATTCTTTGCGTGTTTCAAGGGATCGACCACTTTGCGGCGCATGCAAAACCGCAACAATACATTGAAACAATGGACAAGCAATTCTGACAATCAATCTGCGATGATCAGCCTGGACAACCTGAATGTGCGATCTTTGTAGGAACTGCGGTTTTCCCTTTGCATAGCAGAAAGGCTGCTTCGTGTTGATCCACAGCTCGACTCCATGTCGACCTTGCTGGGCACCACTTGAAAGTCTGATCACGTCCTCAGCAAGACTAAGGCCCGCAGGACTGCGAGCTTCTTGCAGGCCCAACATATTCATATGAAGGGTTTTCATTTGATCCCTGAGAAATTTAAGTTTGCCGGCGAAACCATCGGGGCCAGTGAACAACGATCCAACGTTCAGTGAGGCAAGACTGAGAGCAAAATCCGTTCTCACCTTTGAATGAATCTGATCCGTCTGCTCAGACACTTCTTTATCAACGCTTGGCGGATCTGGCGGCGGAATTGCAAAGCCACCGTTCACAATCGGCGGCAGTCCTGCATGTTGGTCAAATATCATCCAGAGATAAGGAAGAATTGGTGTCCACTGGTGAAGATTGATTTGCTGTCTGACAAGCTTGTGACCGATCTTGGCCTCGGTCTTGGCCAAAAAATCAGCTAACTCATTCCAGGGATCTCCGGCATGTCCTGCCACATGCTCAACCCATAGGTCATCTCGTTGCATGCCTGCCTGCAGTGCTTGAAAAATGCTTCTCAATGCAGTGAACGTGGGATGTTGGCTGTGGCAACAGACTCTTCCTGTTGCTTGGTCTGCAGTAGTGCTTGAATCAGTGCGAAAAACAGTTGGTATACTGGAATTAATCCCAAGCCTCCATATGCCCGCCCAAAAAAGCGCCTCACGCTCGGCGAATTCTGATCCAATGGCATCGGTACCAGGGGAATGGGGCAAGTGTGGCTCATACAAAACCTGTTGTGAGTGCCAGCCAAGCAGCACAAGTTCAGGGTCAGTAGACTGCGTGCCATAGCGCTCACCCAGGACTACGAAAGCCCATGCATCAGGACTGTCAAATTCTTGTACCCACAATGGCGCTTTTCGTCTGTGCTGGGACTTAGAGCTACCATCAGTGTAAACAATCAATCTGTCAAAGGTTGAAAAAGACTCCACATGCCCTTCATGGCTGGCATCCGCTAGCAGCGCATTTCGGACAATCTCTGGCAAGTCCAAATGCGAGTGCCATGGGCACAGGATGTCATTGCCTGAGTGGAAAAGATCATGTAGATCTTCGAAGGTGACATTCCAAGTGAGCAAATGATCAATGGGGCCATCCTGTGCCGTGGGTTGTCGATACATTGCTGCATGGGATCTAACGGTTTGCGGCTGCGGCCATGCTGTGGCAGTTTTCTGCACTTTCTTCATTTCCTCAAGCGCAGGAGTGTTATTGTGATACCGCACAAGCAACACACGACAGCGTGGCTGTTGAGTATCCAAGATGACAGCTCGGGTGAATCCAATTGCATGCAAGAACTTCATGTGCTCATGAGTTGTGGGTTCATGATCACTTTTGTGAAGAACAATTTCTTCTTTGCCTCCAAATTGCAATGGAAAATAAATCAAGTGTCAACAATCAAGTTTTGCACTCCAGCAAATTGGCGAGACAAAGGAAAATCCAGTGGCATGCAAAACATACGCATGATATGAAAGTCCAAATTCATCCAAAGCTTTTTCAATGTCGGCTGCATGAAAACCATCCGGCACAAGTACATGATCAGGAAAATGTGCTGGCATGTCACAGTCACTTGCATGGATAAGCTGGACAGGCACTAGATGCGGACTAAATAGTACCGCATCCAGGTCAATGACAATGCGATCCTGACTGTTCAGGCTGTCTCCATCAGTCAGGCTACTGTCAGTCATTTTCGATCCTGGGATCTTGCGAACACTGTGAGTCTGCAGCAGAAATTGGGCATCCTGGGGTTGGAGATGTGCTGGCAGCGGCACTACTTGTCGCTGAACCTGCAACGTGATTTCACTTCCAGAACGCCCTGGCCACAATCGTCCAGGTTCAAGTGGGTGTCGATTGACCCATCCTTGAAATGCAACTGGGTCAATTGGTGCGCTGCCAATAAAACCGTAACCACAAGCAAGTGCAATGTTGTGGAGACTGAAGTGCTCATGCGTGGTCACAACAAGCCGCATGAGATTCCTTTCTCTACTGCTGATGAATGAATCAAAGACAGTGACAAGATTTGAGACCCAATTGTCTCTTGGAGCTTGAACAAGCACAACATGAGCAAAAATGCTGGGCTGCATCATAGGCGGATCCGGCTGCACAACATACAATTCAATTGGCTGCGTGTTATCCAAGGAATCACGCCATGCATTTTTAATGATGGTCTCCCACTCTTGCACATTGTCATGGAGTGTAACCTGTCTGCTGTCAAGGCAAATCGGCGGCACTTGTCGGTGGTCCACAAACCATGTCAAAACATGGGCAGCAGGCACTTCATTTTCCCATGAGGATGCTGAAGCACTCCATAGGAGATGTAAGTCTTGGGTAAATTCCGATTGCGCACGAAGGATCGGTGGCGCCGGTTGGAAGGCAGCGGCATGAGCATTGAACTGAAAAGGTGGTACAAACGGATCACAGTTCGTTTCAGCCTCATTAGGGATGTCAATTGCCCGATTCTGAGGCCCATGGATCGTAATCGACCTCTGCATTAAGTCCAAATCCTCAAAGAACTGCGGCCTGTCATGTGGTGCGTACGGACGTTGGAGTTCTTGTGATGCAATCCGCAAACAAATGCTAAAACCAGAGTGCACTTCGGTGGCCTGCACAAGTTGAATTGGCACTTGATCATGATATGCGGTACATCTGCGTCCACTACAGAAAGGTTCGACTTCCAGGAAATCAATGATGTCTTGTTTGCGCAAAAAACGTGGAACAGAAAATGCACCTTGAGTGATACCATCATTTGTGGGACCTTCAATCAAGGATGTCAAAATGCCAGCTGCGTTACCACGTGGTCGATTTTGCTCAAGCAACAAGTGACATGCATATCCATGGTGGCGAAACTGTGGCGGCCGTGGCTTAATGATATGGACTGAAAATGGAGCATCATGTGCAAGAATATCTCTCCATTCATGCCGGAGGTCATCTAACCATGTGATCCAATGTTGATCCAATCGTACCGGTCTTGGACGGCGGCAAACGCTGTGCCGTTCATGGTCGATAAACCAAGTTTGGATATAAATGAAAAACTCACCCTCAAATGCTTCTTCTTCCGAATGGGATTGGAAAATCTGGCTGAGTTCCCAAAACCAAGTTTCAGTGCCGTCATGAACTGGCCTAGTCGGACGTGCAGCACGGCTTGTGGGTCTTGACGACATCATGGGAACGTCTATGTCCCCGTCCAAATCCGCGCCTTTATCGACTGGACCTTTCCTGCAACCAGAATCAAGAGCACCCATGTCATCATCATTACAAAGTTGACCTACAGTCTGAAAAGGCTCTAGCCTATGTAAGACCGTACTTCGGAGACCAGTTTCTTCAGCCGCAAAACTTGGAGAAGGAACAGAGGAATGCATTTCGACTGATGCATCATCTCCATTAGCATTTGGCACATGGTCAGACAGGTCAAATTCATCCATCGCAGTATCTACAGCTGTGTTGGCAACAACTGCACTGCGGGCTGTAACAATGAAAGAATCTCCATCTTGCATAGCATGGACCGGTTCCAACGTGAATGGCAGAATGGCTCCTCCGTGTCGGAGGGTGCATTGGTGGAGATTGCACTCGTGAAGATATTCCGCCATTTGTACTACTTGATGTCCACTTGTTTGTTCCGACAATGATACAGCAACAGAAAAAATCAAGTGCCGGGCTGGATTGTCTGCGTGGCAAACAGACACAAGGCCAGCTCGTCTAGGCGCTTCGATTCCTTGTGCAATGATGATGTCGAACGTAATTTCATGTACCTCATTGGGCTGTGGCGGTGCTGGCTGGACGATATCAAAAATCGTTTGTTCCATGGGCAGAATTCTATCACGCCATGCATTCATGATATCTTGGAACCAGAGTCTCCAGTGTCCATTGATTTCAATCACCCTGGATTGAAAGCATTGTGGCGCATGAAGGTGGTGGATATACCATGACCTAAGAAAAACACTGTCGTGAATTCTTGGTCCCTGGACAACACCTGTAGCAAAAAGATCATCATACAAAATCTGGATTGATTCGGGCGCTTCATGAAGAAAATGATTGGCATCATCAGGATCCTCCTGGTCTTCAGTTGGCGCTGCTTCGTGGTGCACAAACCATCTGGATGGCACATCATGAAAAGCATCTGTGGTGCGCAACTGTCTACCATGATCTAGTACGTCAGTTGCTTGTTGGGCACGTTTGGTTGAACGTTTTGTCCATGGTTTTTCGGACCAGTTCGCCAAATCATGCAAACTCATGACGGTATAGGGCATGTACATTTCATCTTCAAGACCTATGTGAACATTGACTGCAGAACAGAACTGAACACACTTGGCCTTGGATTTGGAAACGCAATCAGTTCGAAAACAGCTGCGGTGCAATTTCGACCTTGTGACGGAAATCTGTGGACATGGAGGAACATCAGTACCTCTAGTTCCAGTGGAAATCCCTGCCGGATCAGACTCTGTAGTGATTAGGCCAAATGCACATTGGAAATGGTCTGATATCACACTCCAGTTCAGCTTCCAGGCAGACATGACAGCGTCGAAAGGATTGAGATAAGTTGGTTCATTCTGAATCGAGTGTTGCCAATGGAGAAATCTCGAAAAATCAAAATTGGTCAGTTGTGAACAGCATGCTGCACGCATTGTTGGCATCAATACATAGGCATCAGCTGTTACATCTGCACTCTGGGCGTCATGTGGGCTATGGCTTCGCACTGGCCCCACACCGCCTTCATTCACGATGACACAGTTGAATGTGCTCCCCCAGCAGGCGATGGACCACCAAAGGGCTCGAGTGATCTTTGGCGCTTTTTGGCCACTTGTTCGCTCTCGTCCATGGTGAGATCTTGAAACTCCGGTGCATTGTCTGGGCGTTGGAGCTCCACTCCCAACGCCGCAGCACAACTTTGAAGGACAGTCTGGAGTTGTCCCTGTGCCTTTTCCTCCTCCGCATCTGCATCCAGAAGGGACTCTTCGTTCTCTCCAGTAACAGCTGCATTTGGAGGCATCGCTGCCAAAGTGGCCTGCGAAGCTTTGGCTGACAGAGCTTGTATCGCACTTCTGGCGGTCTCTATATCTCCCCTTGCTTTTGCCACAACTTCTTGAAACCCTGCTTGCTGCTTTCTGTATTCGTGAAGCTGGTTCTGCCATGTGGTCACAGCTTCCATCACGTGCTTCGTCCAACGTGCACGATGCACTTTCCTTGCATCGAGAGTCTCGGTGAGCAATTTCTGTGCTTTGCTCAGCGAGGTTGTGGCCGAATGAAGGCTTTTCGTGACCATCTTGTTGTTGTCTTTTTCCAGACGTTCGATGTCCTTGTCCATCTTTTCTATGAGCTCCTTCGTTTCTGCCGGTGCATTGCCCTCTGGGTAGGCTGCTTTGAGAGCCGCTACACATTCTTTTTTCTGGGCCAATGCTTCCACAGAAATTCCAGGGGAATTGGATGGCATGGTCAGTACATTGCTGGTCTGACTGTCCAGGGCAGGCCATGGTGGCATGGCTGGCGCAAGAGGCGCAAAAGGAGAGGCACTGACTTCCCCGGTTTTGCCTTTTCCCGAGTCCTTGGTCTTGTCCTTCGCCTTTTGCTTGGATTTTGTCTTGCCTTTGCCTCTTTTTCCTCTTGGTGTTGAGGACCCCTGTGTCGATCTCGGACTTTGTGATCTGTCTGTATACGGCTGACGCCAATTCCATGAACGATCTTCCCGTTCCCAAGCTTCCCAGTCGTAGTAGCCTCCAGCAGGCCAGTGGCTGTGATATGCATCCTGGTACTCTGAGTAGGCTTCTTGATTGGATGTCTGCTTGGGCTCGGTGCTGTGACGCACTCCAGAGGTCCAATGGGCCTCGCATAGTGCGCATGTTGTAGCCACCTTTTTGTTGATACGGTGGCATGAACTGCATTTCCACGGGTACAACTCCTGTTGCGCCATAGTGATGCAGCTGTTGATCTTCTGTAAAAGATGTCGATCTCTCGTGTGGTGCTGTGCAAGAATTTGCTTGATACGGAACAACTTCCAGCGGGGTAAAATCACTCGCCCCGTGCGGTGGTTGAACCAAGCTGCTCGTGCAGCAGCGCGCTGTTGGCGCTGTTTCCTCCTCCTGGTCCCAGTGAGGAGCGGAATCTTTCAAGACTGTGAAAACCACGTAAAAGATCAAGAAAATCAGCAATACTGAGCACATAAATTGTAAATTGAATCGCAAACTGACAAATGGCACCAGGGCAAAAAAAAACAGTTCAATGCCAAATGTGAATGTACCTGGAATATTCGGTGTCGGCCACCGCAGAGCCAGAAGGACTGATAGAAAACCAAAAATCAAATTACCCAGTGTCGGCCACTGCAGAGCCAGGCAAAATAAGATTTGTATTGTACAGCAATCCTTCGGTGTAGGCCACCGCAGAGCCACCCAAATTGTAGTGAAAAACCACCCACTCACCAGCGCAAAGCAGTTCAGTGAGAAAAATGTCAAATTGCAAGTTGCAAAGGAATCCACACAATGGAAGCAGAGGAACAAGTCTGACTCCGCAACCGTCAACAGTATGGAAACAATCACAATCACAAACTCAGGTCCCGACAAGTGCGATGTCAATCCGCACCAGGTAGAACCCGCAGGCGAAATCCCAACGCAATCGCCCGCTAAGGTCAATGGCCAAGAATCACAGCGAGAAAAAACTCGGGGGGCAAACTTGGACCGAAGACCTTAAATATCATATATATATATATATAATTATATATATATATAATTATATATATATATAATTATATATATATATTGTGCAATATTTTTTTCGCATGCATATGAATAATTACGTACAATAATACTACACACATGTACCATACTATATAATAGGAAAATAAACGATACCCCATTTCCCCCATTTCCGCGCTCGAGGCACATGCCGCTCTCAGCACGTCGCCGTTTGAAGACCAACTTGGCGTTCTCCTTCGCACTGGTGTACAGTTCCTTAGGACATGTGTCACGTGTGGTTTCGTGACCAAACAGGAAATCATCTAACACACATTCATGGGGTGATTCAATGATTAAACACATCATATATATATATCATATGTTCCTATCTATAGACATCAATGTGAATGGTTTGATTCAAGGGAAATGTCGCAGGAAACCCATCGGTCTTGACCGTCAAAGTCGAGTTGGTCTCCAGAATTTTGAAGACCCTACGTCTTAGCAATTTGAAGACAATCAGGATCCACTCTATCTTCAAGCAAACCCGCTTTGTTGATTCCTTGGGGGATATATTTGCTCCGACAAAGATGGGGTTGCTGGCGCTTCAAGATCATATGGAAAGGTCACCGCAATGTTGGCGGCTTATCTTTAATACGGTCTGTGTCCCAAAGGATATGTAGGTACATACATATGCATATATCGCTGTATATGTATATCATATTCTACATATATATATATATGATATAATGATAATAGTAATAATGATGATAATAATAAGATGTGTATCAAACTGTCCATGATGCAATCGCAGGAACACAGCAAGCCGTCAAGAGGTGTGGTTGGCCATAAGGTTGCTATAATCCAGAAAGGATTGATCCTCTTTGATTTCTCAGGATTCTTAATCTGTTTATATAATTACATATATATATATAGTCATGAATATATATATATATATATATATATCTTATCATATGTATATATATATATGATTATACATGTATATATATAATCATATATTATGTGCGAATCGGTGATTGTCTGTCCGATTATATCCTGATAGTCAATGTCAAAGTGAATGTTCCAGTGATGACGTTACGAGGGCATCAGCTTCCGCATTGCAATTGTTTTCTCTGACACTGCAGTGGGTCTTGAGCCAGAGAGGTCGGTTTCATGTACCCCTTCGGCTGTGGATCTTAGAGTGCCTAATAGTGATAATGTACACTGACCCGTAGCCTACACTCTATTCGCACCCCCCACGCATGGCCAACTTTGTCGGCCACGCGCAAAGGAGTGTCCCTCGAATTGATCCACTACATCTGCAGCTGTTCATTTTGTTGAATTATGGAGAGCTAAAGTCCGTTCAGAACTTCATATCTACATGGCGGCTTGCTACAATCTCTACCAAAAAAAATAAAGGTTCTGTTCACGTGCATGTAGACACGACGTAGTCGGTGTCTAGCATTGAGGTTCGTCCAATGTGGCGTAGCCAGCATGGAGTCTCACTCAAGCATGTGAATTAAAGAAATCAAAACACGAAGTTGACTATGGAACTAGAAGTTTACCTTCCCGTTCCTTCGTCGGTTGAGACATAGACCGCTGTAGAAACTCAGCGTTTCATGCAATGATGTTCAAAAAAAAAAATGTGTGGTTCTAAATTAGCCGGCTCAGAGTCCTCTCAGAAATCATTCAAAATGAAGTAGAGGTAAATCTCGAGCAATGATTGCATCCTCGCATCGCCAGGTTCAATCAGGACCTATGCAGAGGTCAGATCGCTTAATCATCTGTATCCCCATCCATAGTATCCCTGATGGTTCCAGTCTCCGCCACGGTGTGAATAAGATTTTCCACCTTTTCCTTGATCTTTTCCACCCTTCTTCGGCGGGGTCACTGGAGCTTGTTTTGGCTGAGGAGCGGTTTCAACTGTTCTCCATGTCGCTGACGATGATGCTTTCGCTTTCGACACTCTTCCCAGTGCTGGTGCAGCTTTCGGGGCTGCTTTCGATTTGCCAGCGGCTGGATTGGTACGTTCACGATCAGCAGGAGTCGGGGTATCAGCAATCGCAAGTATGTGAGCTTCAGACAAGTGGATGCCCCACCTTGGTCGTTGATCTTCCCGTTGCTTGATGTGATTGTAGTCATCGATCGCATCATATAGCTTTTGGAGTAGAGGTCGCGGCAATTGTCGGCCATTCTGAAGGATCAGGTGTAAAAGTGATATTCTTCGAAGTGGTGGACGAAGAGCACACACAATGTCAACTGGATTCAGTGTGATTGTGTCCTGAAAGTCAACGTTCCTGAAGAAATAAACAGCATTTACCCTATATGCACCTGCAATGATTCTTCTGACCATGACGTCTTGTCGGTCAAGGGCGTCGCGGGCCGCTGTGGTCTTTCTCATCTCATCCATTGTGGTGTCACGTTTCGACAGCTTCTCCATCTCCTCATCAAAGAATATGTTTTGCAAGTCATCATACGTGTAGCCACATTCAAGGGTATATATGAGAAGTCTTTTGAGTACCACTGCCCCATAGTATGCATTGACGAATCCCTCTTCTCCGATGTCGTCCTTTTGATTTGGTCGGCCGATCTCTTTGTAGAGCTCTTTCATCTGTTGTGCAGTTGGCTCAATGAGTTCACCATTTTCATCCTCGCCCAGGTAAGGTGTCCTTGAGTCCAGGTCCATCCTGAATTTCTGGTTCTGTTGAAAATGTTTCCATGCCGTCTCGATGTCTCCACAGAAGTTCCGTTGGAATAGTCTGTAGATCCTGACGATATGTAATCCAATCTGCAACAGGAGGATCTTGATGAATTCTGGCTGAGCATCTCCAATTGTGCAAGGTTCGATTGGCAGGACCTTTGATCCAAACTCAATCCGTTGCATCCACTTGGGGTACTCAATCACTGCATCACGAGCTTCTCCAGCCTCGTACTCTTCAATGTTGATTTCATCGACCGCTTTCTCTTCATCATCATTCTCACCGGTCGGTTTTCCCTCTTGATTGAGAAATTTGTCGACCTCATCTTCTTCTCTGAAGTCTCTTTTCTCATCATTGATGTCGCCCTTCTTCGAGGCTTGATCATCATCTCCTTCTTCTGGTTGAGTCTCTTGTTCTGGACTCTTCATGGTGACATCATCATCATCTGGCATCACCTCGTCGTCATCATCATCACCTGTCAAATCGATCTTCACCTCCTCCCATGCTTTCTTGACATGGTCTTTGAGATCTTCTTCTCGATGATGTGATTCGGCCTTTGGTACTGTAGCCACAGTGATCTTGATTCGTTTCCTCCATCCATGACTCACCAAAAATCCTTTGCACATCACACAAATCGATAATGGTGCAGGGGTCTCCATCAGACATGCGGGGCATAGTCGATGGTCCTCTTTGCTAGGATGATGAGTGACTGCCAATAATGAAATTGCATCATTCCAATCCGGATGTCCAGGGAACAATCTGTGAGTATGACTGAAGTGACCGGTCCTGATATCGACAAGTTTTCGAAGTTCGTCTAGATCGGGTGATGATTCTTCAGGCACAATGTTTCCAATGAGCTTGTCAAATCGTTCAATGGTGGCCACCCTCTTCGCGCCTTGCACAGAAAGAACAAGTTGATCTCTTCCCTTCGTGATCATGAGACGGTAGTAGTCCTTTTCTCTCCAGTCGTAATACCAAACTGCATCGAATGATTCGAATGGAATTGTTTCTTGGACCAAAATGTGTCCGTCTGCTGATAATCGAGGGGAGAACTTGGCGATGGAATCGTACGTGATGTAGATGTAGACAAGATCAGTTTGATCAATCTTCCTGAATCTCAGCACCATTTGACTTCTCACATCCCACGGCGCGAATGGCACGAAGAACGTATTGATGCGGTCGCCTCCTCCTCCTGGACGTAGTCCTTCTCTGAAGATTTGAGCGATGTTGTCAAATGTGGTGCAATGAAATCCTCCTCCAAGAGTGTATCCTACTCCAGGGTTCATCTGATATGAAGTCTTTTTGTCTTCAATGTGCACACCGCCTTGAACTCTTGAATGCGCCATAGGGGCACGGATTGCCACCGGCCAAAGCCAAATCTCTCGATCTGCTGTGCCGATCTCCATCCTCAGTGTTTGTCGATCAAGTCTAGAGGTCAATCCATCATTGAAGTTGTTCATGATGTGTTCCAACTCACCTTTCGTGACCTTGAGTCCTAGCACTTGTGCTCGGATTCTCTTCGTTTGCTTGTACTCAGTGAAGATCACTCTCTGGAAGTTGTTCCATCTCTCAACAAGTATCGGGTAGTTGACGTAGGCCGTTCCAGCCAAAGTATGTTGGTCTTTCCAAATGGCATCGTACTTCAAGATCGACTCAACATTGACCCAACCTGCCTCGTCGCATGGTAGTCCACGGTGATTTCGATTGTCTCTGACGCAACCCACGGAGTGGCGTAGCGCTGCATTGAATCTTTTTGACAATTCGACTATCCATGGCGGATTTTCCCACTTGTTGCCCATCCACTCATTCTCGCCATATCGATGCACTTTGCACCAGCCCATTCCAAGATATTCTTCTCCGTTGATGCGGGCAAGTTGAAGTTTACCGATGTTGTGGCCGTGTGTGAATGGTTGGATGTACTTGAAATTCCCGTTGTTTCCATGTTGTTTTCTTTCTTCAGTAAGCCATTTTACATAAGCATCATGATCAAGGGGGTTCCAAGCATTCAGCTCTTCAATGGTCGGCAAAACAGGTGGAGATTCCTCAGCCGCACGCTCAATCAGCAAGTCAAGCTCATGACGATTCTTCACACCTCGGCTAATTGGGTTGACTTCGACACCATTTACTAAGTATTGTCCTCCTTCTTCACGATCACCAATGTCGTACATAAAGGCTGACTGACTGTAGAAGCACTTGGTCACTTCCTCTTTCTCAGTGAATCTGGTTCTTCCCCAACGCTTTCCTCGTGGCATGACGTTCTTTGGGAGCTTGTCTTTTCTGCCTCTGGTTGCAGCTTTGGATCTTTCGGATGATGATGGGGATTTGGACTTCTGATCCATGATCAACCTCATGCGCCATATGGTGTCCTTCATGTTCTCATCATCTGGTGTAGTACATTCGTCAATGCCATGCCTTCCACCACAAATGAAACAATATTGAACATCCAATGCATCTGAAATCAGCTTCTCAAAACGATCACGGATGTCACGCACCTCGGTTCGGCGCTTCTTCGCTTCTGAAGGTTGTCCCCCCATGCCATCTTCCTCCTCCTCAATCTCGATGTCACCAGCTCCGGCATCGGTTTCTCCTGAAGTTTGTTCTGCTCGAGGGCCCCGCGCCGTAGGCGTCGTGGTCTCCTCATCAGGTTCATCAACTTCATCCACCTCTTCATCGCTTGATGAGACCTCAATCATTTCAGGGTGGTCATCGTAGTTGGCTTCTGGGAGCACCGGCATTCTGGTGATCTTCTTCTGCATGAGTAGGTCAAAAATTCCTGCTTCTTTCAAAATGGTAATCACCATGTCATTCTCGACCGGCGGGATGTATGCTTTCCTGGATCGGTTTCGCTTTGTGTTGATGGTGTCGGTAGGTCGACATGAACTGCTGAATAGCCAAAACGACTCTTCCAGTCCTGCGAGGCAACTGTCAAGGTTTGCCCCCCATCCAGCGAACATAGTAGGGAATTGAATACCCAGATCAAGCATTCCAAGCCAGAATTCGAAAATGTCGCCGACATACTCAGTTGTTGCTGTTGGATTGATCATTGATTCGATCTCCTCCTTGGTCAGCACGGTCTTCATGTAGTCATGATAAGCGACGTTTCCACCATCCCAAAGCAGTCTGTAAAACCATCGCATTCGGTGCATTCCGCCTCCGCAATCCTCTGTTCGAGTTTCACGTTGTACAGTGAACTGGGGTAACAGGTCTCGTCTGCATTTCCCTTTCACCATGTATGCAGGCATTCGGATGGCACCTCGATGTGATACCTGCTTGAGCACATCGCTTGTAGTCCTGTATCCTGAAAGCATTGCAAGTGTCGCAGTGACCAGGAATCCACGGAGGTCCTTCTCGGCTTCCATCTCTCTCCAGTCAACGCACTCATTGTAGATGTTGAGCAATCTTGCAGCTACTCTTGCATCCTGTGAAAATTCATCCATCCCAATGTCATCAGTACCGTAGATCGCCGCTCTTGTCCAGTTGCTTGCGCAATTCAGGCATCTTGTGCGGTTCTCAGTGCAAGTATTCAATCTCGAATCATTCTTGTGAAATCCTTTGCACACATCGCACATCAATTCGGAATCTTCGGTTACTTCGACCCAATGCTCATCCACATCTGTCAGGGGCTCCGGGGTGAATACTCCTCGTCGGATGTCTGACCATGCTCTCCTCTGGACCGCATCCTTCATGTGTTTCATTCCTCCAATGATGTTTGCTGATCCAGCTTGAGCATCTGTGACTTCTCCAGCACGGATGCTGGGAATGACTCGCGGATGTTCTGTGCATCGTTTGATGGTTTCAATGTCGAATCCGGTGTTCTTCACATGGACACATTCTTCATTCAGGTCATGGACTGTATCATGATCCATTGCACAATGTAGGAAGACTTTCTGTCGCATCAATGACTTTTCAAGCATAGCCCAAATGACTTCCTTGCCTTCACCTTCTTTCCAATAAAAGGGTTCACGTCCACAAGCATATATCTGTTTCCAGAATCTTTCATTGGTGGAGTGAATAATGCCCTTTTCCTTCAAGATTCTTGCAAGTTCCTCGGCCATGGATACAATTGAAGACTGTGACCCAAGAAACCGGGCATCTCTCAGAATGTTGACGAAAATTGGAAGATGAGCTGCTTGGCTGATCTCAGTGATGGTCTCCGCCAATTTGGTGACGAAGTCTGCATTTGGCATCAGTATGCGAGTTTGTCCTCTGAAAAGTGCTGCAAAAGAGATCCAAATGTGCACAGTGGCACTTGAAAATGCATTTGCGTTGGATCGTAGGAATGTCAATGCATTCGCTGCCAGTTTCAAGAAGTCCTCGGGTTTCTCTAGAGATTCATATGGAAGTTGGTACACCTTGATGGATGAAAGACCCATGTTGTCAAGTCCAGCCTCGATGTCATTGACGATTCTCGAACTAGATCTCGTTTGGTAAGTCAAATCCGTCAAGATGAGAGCTTTGTTGTTTCTCACTTGTCCTCCCAATTCATCCCATTTGTCTAACCAAGGATCCCCGATGATGAACTGTCCAATCTTGTTTCCCAATTTCTTGAGCTTGGCTCGAATCTCGCCCTCCACGGTCTCTTCAATGCCCAATGTCAACATGGCTAGGACCTCCGTCACTGGATATCCCTTGCACCTGACAAACTCTGTGGTCGTGATGATGTAGTGGTAGAGCTTAAGCCATTCGTAGTCATTCTCATTAATCATGTGGGAATCAAGTTGGCCTTCTGTCAGCATGTTGAATGACAAGGCAGCATGAAATGTCAATCTTCTCAAATACTGTTTCCAGATCAAGTTGGATCCATACTTATGAGTGGTGTGAGGGCCCTCTACGATTGAAAGTACAAAATCCTTGCCAGAGCGTAGGAATGCAATTCGCTGTTCCTCACGAGCGTAGTCCTCGGCAGCATGGAGTCGCACTTCCACGGTTGAAGGTTTCCTTCTCTTCATCCAGTCTTCAGTTGGAATCCAATCTTTATCTCTTTCTGGTTCAGCATGACCTTGAGATGTTGCTCCGGGTCCAGATCGGAAAGCTGCATGGGTCGACGAAGACGAGGCTCCGCCAGTCGATGATCTTGGCATCTTCTTCGGTTGTACGCTTGAACTTGATGATTGTTGTGATGCCTTTGGCTGTGATCCCTCCGTAGGAGCGGATGTACTCTGGGCACTGGGTCCAGTTGATGTGTCATCATTCACCCATGAAGGCTCCTCATTGTTCCAGAAGTCAACTTCGTCGGGTCTTCGTCCATCTTTGAAGTTCAGGGGGATATCCCAGTCATCGAAATTGTGCATGTTGCCACCTGTTCCAGCTTGAGTATCGGTCAATGATGTTGTAAAATCTTTGAGGGAACTATGGCAAGCATGACGTTTCTCTTTCTCGGTATATCTAGCCCCTTCATCGGCAATTGAGACGTTGTATCCATTCCCGATCAGGATTCCCAAAGGAATGTCAAAGGCCTTGAGGATTGAGAACTGTAGTTCGGACAATTCTGCTACTCTCGCCAAATTTCCATCTCCTCGGGCGCTGGTCTTGTGCCTCTCAAGGGTCGTGCCGAGGGCTAACAAACACAAGAAATGGTTCTGGGCTGCACTCCTCCCTTTCGGCTGATTGGTTTCAAAAGCAATTACATCCCTCATCACATCCTGCAAGATGATCTGATCTGATGGGTTCTGCTCATTGTGATACCTCAGTGCATGTCCTAGGTGCCTCATCTGGACTTCAATCATGTGCTTCATTGCTTTTCGATAGCTGTCATTGTCAGATGGAGACTTCGGATTTACCTTGGTCAACTCGTCCATGACTTTGAAGTACTCGGCTGTCCTTGTCACAGCTAACCATGATGTGGCACTCGGATCTGTGTTGAATGATGGTGTTCCTCGATAGATTTGCTTCATGCTTCGGATCTTCGCCTCAGTTTCGGCTGCAGTGGCTTGATCAAAAGGTTCGGGAAAATGTCCTTTGGTCAATACGATCCAGAGCTCATCAAGTCTGTCATAGATCTCCTTGTCCATGAAGCGCCCCACAGTTGCATCATCGAATGGGCATCTGCTTGCAAAGACTTTCACGAATCTCGATCCCTTTGATAAAAACTCCCATCCTGAACACCCCTTCTCGATGTCCTGCGCTCTCTGCAACAACTTATAGGCTACCTCCAGGGCTTGTGCAGTGGCTTCACTGGTGTGTCTGGAGTTTGCAAAGTATGCTGAGTAGACAACTGCAGGCGGCATACCAAACCTAATCCACTGGTTGGCTGTGTCCTCATCTGAGATCAGTCGAAAATTCGAACCTCGGGTGTCACGGAACGGTGACGGAGTCTTGGCTGCAATGGATCCTTCGGACAATCCCTTCAGCACCCGTAATGCAACGGTGATTCGGCTTCCGGCAAACTGTCCTACTGAGTTCAGATCCTGTGTTTCGGCCATCCCGCTTTGTACAGAATGAAGTCGCACGGACCGTAGGTCTCGTGACGACTGTTCGAACAGCGAAAATAGTTGCACGAACCGTAGGTCTCGTAATAACCAGTCGGAGTCGAATTCAGAAAGCAGTAGACACGAAAATGAAAAGTGCCACGATGAAAGAACCGAAGTTGATGTCAATCTCGAAAAGCACCAGTGCAGTAGCGATCGCTCAAACGAATGGTCAATGGCGTCGAGCTCTCGAGTAGCACAAACGGATGTTGCCACCGACTTGATTGGGTGACTGCGGACATTCTCGGAATCACGAGACATTTCAGCTTTCAGTTGTTCATCACATGCAAGCGGCTTCCAACGTTTCATCACTCTGACGTTCACAAATTGACTATTCCTGATTACATGATCATTGATTCCATTCATGATTATCTTGGCTATCCATTTAGTGTAAACTTGAGTAATGCGAGTTTCCCTACCGGCACACTCTGCATGGTCATGACGGCGATCACATCTTCTATGAAGCTTCGGAAAAGACACCCCCCATGTAACAATCTTCCAAGGTTTCTTGATTGGTTTGGGAGTCTCTTGGAACTGTGATTTCAAGCCATACATGCATCCATCAAATTTGTGTTCATGAGATACGGTTCCTTCCACAAGATCAGTCATTCTACGGTCCTTCCAGTAGTCACAACCTCTAGGCAATTCAAGCAAGGCTGGTGATCCCATGTTGATAAGTTCACTTAGCACTGATGCAAACACTTCCCACATCGCCCAGAAGATCTGCTTCTTTGCTTCGATGAGTTGTGTTGTTGCTTCGCTCACCCATCGGTTGATTCGGTTCCATGGTGAACCGCCTGTACATGGACCTGCAAAGAACACTGAATCAAGTTTGGTCCGAAGGCATCGCCTTGCTTTACTGATTCCGTACGGAGAGAGCATGTCGTCATCTTCAGTGATTGGCACGACATGAAACTTCATTTCGTCTTTCATTTTGTTCTGCAAGAACGTAAACCAGTTTCTCTCTTCCGAACATAACAAGACGAAGCATGGGACTGCTTGAGGAACTTCGATCAAATTGATTGCAAGGGAAAACTTCGCATACTTTGACGTCATCATGTCACAAGGTGATTTGGAAAATTGAAATTCCAAAGTTCTGTTTTTCTTTTCTCTCCAAAGGATTACCGACACTGTAGGATGGTCAACCTCATGTTTGCCTACTTCAATGTGATATTGATAGGGGACAAAAACATCAGTGATGGGAATAGTTTTCACATCATTGCAATTGGTGCATAGCGTGATTACTCCCTGGCTCACTTTACAGTTCTTACCTCCATCTATCACCTCAGCATTGGCGAGCACCCTGAATGTCGATTTTCCAGTCCAAAATTCATTCAACTTGTTCGTTGATTCATGATTGTCGCCCTTGAATCTCCATATGTCTTTGATCACTCGAGTATTGGTTTTGAACTTTTGTTCAGTTTCCCTCTCATCACATATGATCCTAGGGTCACAAGGACAGTCTTCGCAATCCTGTGGTACAAAGTTTTGCCTTCTTTGCGTTTTGTGAATTCGGATCAATGTCTCTTTCCCATCCCACTGCCAATGGTCTTCATTTTTCTTACCTAACACTTGGGATTTTCGGGTGGGTTTTACAAACGGAATGTTGTCACTGATGTCCAATTCCGGATGCGTGCGACATAGGCCAGGTGTTCCTTCACCCTCACTATATCCTTCACCCTCACTCCCCCCATGAACAAGGCGCATAAGCGTATTGATCACACGTGTGGCTGGCTGAAGGCACTGGTGAATGGATTTCGGGTGTTGAGACGGTGATGTCTGTGCATCTAAAAACAAGGCATCAACCGAGAACATCAGCATTGGTGAATCGGTCAGATGCTGTACACGGTCATGTTGTGTTGACGCACACGAGTCACGTAGTGATCTCGAGTGGGCAGGCGGGGCATGCACGTGCTTTGACGACATCACCCGGTGGGTTGAGGTCGTTGAAACGGATTGTGAAACAGTGTCCGGGATCAACGGCTGCTTGTTAGGCGAGTGGTACTGAAAACACGCTCGTTCAACCCACTTATCAAATCTGATAGCCTGCTCTGGTGGAGATGCACGGTGTTCGACCTTTGTCCAGGCACCATTGAGAAGAACCCATGTGGATCTCAATACATCTGGCGGCACAATCAGGCCGGGTGGCTTAGGACGATAAAACACCGGTTGCTTGACGACAAAAATGGGATCCATACCTGGCAAGTATTGTAGCTTCTCTTTACTAGTCAAACCCTTCCTATACACTTCTTTTGGCAAAATAGGGGTTTCCGTGTATGGGAAGTTTGGGATATCCTCAGTTTTGGATTGGAAAACTTGGCGAGTAGTCATATCGACATCGGTGCTTGGCTGCAACATGTCTAAGACTTCTTTGCTCTGCAAGTCCTGAGGTTCCAACAAGTTGGTTAGCATACAAGCTTTCTTCCATGCCATGGGATTCTTGAACCCTTTAGTATGGATATCGGCTGCCATTTTGGCTGTAATTTCATAGATCAATACAAAATGATCCTTTTGGAAATGTTCATGCATGGAGGCGATGGAAATACCATGTGTGCGCTCCAAATGACGCATGGTTGGATTCCGTCCTGATCTGACAACACCAATCATACCTTGATTATCGTCATGAAACAGGAGTTGAGGAAGAACTTTGGCTAAGACTTTCCACAGACTTAATGCGGGGATTCCTAGAGTCCTAAGTGCAGTATCTGCAGCCACAATTTCAGCTTCGGGGGTAGAATGACTAACACACCCTTGTCGCTTACTTCCACCAGCAAGTGGGAATCTTGTGAACTTACCTTGGACTTGTAAGTGCGATCCTGATGTTGATCTCAAGGATTGGGCACATCCAGCGAAATCCGCATCTGCAAATAGTCCTAACGATAAATCTTCAATCTTGTCTCCGACCCATCCTATCATTTTGAGGGACAATGTGGAATTAACATAACACATTAGGTGATGAAGACGGGCGTCATCATCCTTTGTCCATTTAGTCACGTTACGTGCTAAAGCATTGATGGATCTCAACAGGTCAAACCGCGCAATGCGGGCTGCATAAAGCAGCTTCATCAGCACACTAGCTGCATGCGGAGCTAGATTCCCACGGCTCAGCGTCTCACTGTCTTGCGCAGGACGTGAGTTGCCAGTCTCAGAGAGAACAGGCATATCTGGATCGAAGGAATGTGCACACCAAGGACACTCAACTTTGCGTTTTCCATCGGAAGGAGCTCGATACGGGCTGCTTTTCGTTTCCTCTGGAAGGCTTGGAGTTGATACCTTTTTCAATTTTGTGTCCTTACCAATGATGTCAAGATACTTTTCCACCGATAACTTTAACAATCCTTCCATGTTATAAGTTATGGTCTTGACTTTCTTACCATTATGCAATTGGGTCTCACCTTGGGATAAAACACATCCTAAGTAAAGTCCCAAGTCGGTTTCGGGTTCAATGCGCAGAACAGTGCGCAGCATTTCCCAACCTTTGGCCAGATTTTCGGAGGGCCCAGCAAGCTTAAGGTCATCCACATAGATTACCAACAGCAATTTGAGCTCATCATGAAAATACATAGAAGGCCATTCCTCTCCAATGGGCTTAAAACCAATTTCTTGAACTTTCTTGTCACAATGTTGTTCACACATCGTGCCTGAATCAGGGTGTCCATACAGGGCTTTGTCGAGTCTTACGACAGGGCGACGGAACTTCCAGTACTGTATCTCCGGCGGCCATGCATCAGTGGGTAACTCCACCCAACACAAAGGTCCCTTCAACTTAGCCTGGATGTAAGCCTGAATCGCATCTGCCAACTTGACGGAGTGCCCAGGAAGACATCCGTAAAAATCTGCCCATCGTGAGGCTTCAAAGGAAGCAGGGGAATTTCCCAAGTCTTGGAAGAATGCTGCCTCCCAATGCTGATTCTTCACCTGATTTCCTAGCAGAACGCCTCTTCCCTTGAATTTTCGTCCAGGATTGTCTTCTGACAGCTGGTAATTCTTTTCCACGCATATGCCATGGACCCTGGCCATGTGTACTTCCTTTTTGTTCTTCTTGGCCTCTGCAACAACGTCGTCGTATTCACGAACCATTGTAAAGTCGAATACCTCTTGATCACGAAGGCCTTTCCACTCCTTGAGCATCGCCTCTTTGGCCTTTGGGTTAGACTCAATCTCAGCTCTGCCCACAGGTCGTGAAACCATTGCATTGAAGAGTTTGCTTCCAAGCCCTCCTGATGGTATCTTGGTTCGGTGACTTTGATTTGATGCAGAAGTACACGGCATAGTTGGAAATGGAATGTATTCATCATCATCAGTGGCTATGTTCTTCACGTTCTTGACGTTCACACATTTGCCATTTTTGATCATTGTCGACTCTCCTGGCGTAGCCATGGAAAACCTCGAAATCTCACCTGACAATGTGCTCCAAACTTCACCACTCCACGATGCTTTTGGGCCACGTCCTTTCTCGACCTCCGACCATTCATCCCATTCAGTGAGATATTCCTCGTCGTCCGGGACGTCAGTAGAAGCATCGGAACATGGACTAGCATCAGCATTCCTCTTCACTTTTCGACAATCAATGTATCGTCTTCCATGTACATTGTCATCATCGACTATATCGTACAAATCAAGATAAGTACTTGTACATGTGATAGGTAAGGTAACTTTGTTCTTCACAACTTCACCAACACCTGCATCGGATTTCTTTGACTTTGAATGAGAGTCATCCTTCTTACTTTCATCACCACCTTCATCGTCCTTGGACTTTGGCTCGTCCTTGTCTTTCTTTGAATCTTTCTTCTCCTTCTTCGTTGCCTTCTTCTTCTTTTCCTCAACCAATCTTTTGGCTTTGTCATCAGCCTCTTTCTTCTCCAACTTCTTCATCTCGGCTTTGAGGATGGTGTTCCGATCAGATTGAGAGAGTTTGCGCCATTCTTCAGGAGAATAGGTTCCTTTGGGACGCAATGACGTCCTGAACATTCGTCTACCATCATCTCCAATCTTGTATGGGTAACCCTTGACGTTCAACTTGACCTTCTCACCATCGTCATTGAGGTATACCTTCCCATCTCCAGCTTTGCCCTTCTTCCAATGGTCTGGTTGGGCGTCGATCAATTCCTGGAGGGTCATCTCTTCTGGATCTTTGTCTTTGTCGAAGATATCCTCAGGGTCATCAAGAGGCTTCTTTGAGACCTTTCCACCACTTGGTCCAGGTCCACCGTCGTCTCCGTCATCAAGCTCATCATCATCTTCATCATGGTCATGTTCTTCGTCATCTCCATGAGGCACTTTGGAGGGATCGCCATCGAGGATTTCTCTTTCTTTCATTCCTTCCAATGTGGTGTTCACCCTCTCATATTCCTGCTTGCATGGAAATGTCAATGGAGTGACCATCTCGACCTTTTCAGTCAAATGAGGTTTGAGAAGACGGTGTTCAGGTTTGCTAGCATCGTCACCAAGATTTTGATGTACGAATTCACTCAGAGGCCATACTTTGTATTGTCTTGACCAATGCATCCCTGGACCAATGTGATATCCTGCAAACACTCCTGGAATAGAATCAGGCCCAAACTTGTGAAGTTGTCCCGCTTCTCTGGTCGTTGGAGGCTTGTAGTTCACACGAGCACCATAGGGAATGAGTTTGCCAGCAAATTCAGATCCATGGAGTTTGCACCAAGCGCTCAAATCATCATCGTTGGGTTCCACGTTGAGTAGATGACATACGCAAAGGATTGCTGTTCTCCAGAAACAAGGTGGTAATCCAGCTTCCAAAAAACATGTAGAAGTAGCTGTGAGAATAAATTGGTTCGTTCTTTCGGCAATTGAGTTGGTTTGAGGTCTTCCAGGCAACGAATGATCAATTGGTATCTTCATCTCATTCATGGCTTCAATGAATTGAGGAGCATGATCAGAGTAGGCCTGTCTGACCTTCTTGGCGCCGATGAACTGTTTCACTGCTCTAACTACATCATCTTTGGTCATTCGATCAGATGGATAAGCACCAATGATTCCTGTATAACAGTCTCTGACAACCAACACTTCCTTCTCGAGGACCAATACGTCATCATGGACTTTGGACGTGTCCACCGCATCGAAGGTAATGAGGTCGCCAAACTTCTTGAGTTCCCTTTTGTATGCACCACGACGAGTCTTGAAATGCTTCATCTTTGCTCGAATGCATGAGTCGCAATATGGATTCTTGTATCTGTGGGTCAACTTGTGATTCAAGCTACTAGCTTCTCTCTTGAGTGTTCCTCTTTTGGCAACCCTAGATTCACCTTCAACAACATCGATTTCGATGTCATCTTCATCTCCTTCAGCGGCATCTTCAGGAGCACCATGACCGTCATCTTCAAGGTCAGTCTCGTCCCCAGGAGGATCGCCAAGCGGGGTTCCTGGTTCGTACTCGCCGCCCTCAGGTGGTTCTTCTTCCTCTTCTCCAGGAGTTGCCGAATGTTTCCGCCGGTTCATTGTTCTTCTCTTCTTCTTCTTCTTCTTGAGCTTCTTGACGTGTCGGGAACAATTGTGATCCTCAGTCGATGTCTCAAGACCACTTTCTCCATCGAGATGTACTCTTCGTGAGGATTGACCAATATTGCTAATAGTATCGTCGAAGTCATCGACTCCAATTTGAGAGTGTGTCAAAAGGTCATAGATCTCCGATGCATGATGGCATTCATGAGGAGTGCATTCATACGTTCCAAGATCAACATAAGGGATGTTGTCGTGGATTGTCAGGTCGATGCGCTCACCATCCTTTGTAATCAAGAAAGGCATTTTACCAGATGGCCATACAAAGGAATATCCTTCTTCCATGCATCGTTTCCCAAGAGACATCACGGACGGAGTGTCGTCCAGTACATAGGCATGAGAGGTCACATCAAAGGTTCCCAGGTCAATCTCTGCTTCTGTCTGAGTAGCAGTTGAACCGTTGGCTGTGTGGAACATGATAGGATCACAAGTTCGCTGCTTCAAGTTCATCCTTTCGGCTTTCCTTGCAGAGATCAGATCGTGTCCGCTGCCAGAATCCAGGATGAATCTACGATCTTTGGCTTGCACTGGTAGTGAAATGCACATCACGTTCTTGGACTTCATGAGGGATTTTCCAGCTTCATGTTCAACAAGCTCTTCAATAAAAGTCAAGTCATCATGATTATAGTCCAGTTTGATCAACATGTCGAACTTGGGGCCAATGATGATTCTAACTTCATCAACGAAACGATGGAGTCCACATCTGTCCATGATGATGGCCTTGGCCCGTGCTCGGACTGAACCGAGGATGTTGTCGGACTTGAACTGATCGTCGGTCAAATCATCGACTTTCCAGAAAACATGTTGCTTGTTGGGGTCACGATACATACGTTTGGGTAGTCCCTCCTGGTAGTCCTCAATGGCGATCTCGTGCACCTCAGGTTCCAGATCAAATGAGATCCTGCGATCATCAGAAGACTTCTTTGCGCTGGCTATCCTCGGTGAGGTATAATCCATAGAATCTTCATTGTCGCTATCAAAGAAGGAATCAATGGTAATGGGAGTCGCCTTCTTCTTTGGTGTCTTCTTGCTGGTTCTCTCTGAGGATGCTGAAGGCGATCGATCTGCATGTAAGAATTTGCACTTGCTTCCAAACTTGCAGGTGCCCTCTTGCCAATTCCAACATACCTTCTTTTTGGGTCCAGCTGAAGATGAACTTCCTCTACTTTTCCCTCTTGATGAATCTCTACTTCCGCTTCTGCCTTTCTTACCTTTCATCTTGGCATCATAGACCTTCTGAGAATGACTGTAAAGACATTTGTCACCTTTGTTGCATCCTCCTTTATTGAAGAAGTAGTTACAGAAAATCTTCTTCTTGTCAACGGGTGAAGATGATCTTCCCTTCCCACCTTTGCCTTTCTTGTTGTTCTTGTCGGCATGGGATTTCGGAGAAGGTGTAGGAAGTACCGATGCAGCTTCACTCTTCGCTTTCGCCTTGAGACGTTTGGGAGGATCACCTGTAGACGATGCGGCTGCTTCGTTCTCCTTCTTGGTTTTGACGGGAGCGGCAGGCTTGTCTGCATCTTCTAAGGCAGGTGTCGTCTTGTTAGAGGACAATGACAGTTTCACTGCACGTTCTCTATCTTTCAACAGTCGTTCTTGCTTCCCTCGTGCTATGTATCCTTTGATCATACCAGTTAGGTAAGCATAGGTCTTCTCAGGATGCCCTTCATCAAAGGTTTTGTATCGGTTGATATCGAAGGCCATAAGCTTTGAATGTTCAATCTTCCGGAACAATGTGTCACGCAGGGAATTGTTGGAAGGCAGATCATCATGTTTCATATTGTATACGATGTCAAGCCATTTGTTGTAGAAGGCCTCAAGTTGGTCATCTCCATAGTAGTTGAACATATACAAATGATGGGCATTCTAGAGAACTTCAGTGTGGTCAGGTGACTTGAAGCTAATCAATATCATTGCAAATAGTTCTCGTCCCTTGATGAAGTCCCCACTTCTCCCATACAATTGGTTCTTCATGGACATGTCATACTTCACTTGCATGGACTTGTCCCCAGCATTGTCAATGACTTTCCTCAAGGCATTGGAGAGCTTGGCATCAATGGATTGGAATCTCACATCAGGAGCTTTGGCCAGCGCCTCCAAGTCAGGTTGATCTGCGAGACACGGAGCTAGCCATGCTTTCCAATCTTCATAGTTTCGATCTCCACTTGCAACGCAAACTTCATGAACGACACTTCCCTTCCAGGATGAAAGTTCAGTGGTCTTAGGCCAGGGTTGGAGGCTGATCTTTTCGGCTTCTCTTAGGGATACGGATGACTTGGATCTATCCCTTTCAAGGTTCTCCAACTCCTTGACATTTGTGTTGTACTCGTTCCTGAGCTTCTCGAAGGCTTCAGCTTCTGCTCGGTATTCCTGCTCTTCATCATTGGCACGATCTTCAGCTTGAGAGAAATTGTTCTTATAGTAATCTTTACGATCTTCCATCCTCTTCAACTCATCTTGAAGATTTCGAACTTCAGCGTTCCTCTCTTGCTTCATCTCGTCCAACTCTGCTTTCAGTTTGGCACACTTTTCTTCACATTCATTCCGAGGCATGGCATTACTGGGGTACCCATGTAATGTAGTCGGTCTATTCATTGATGAAGAAGAATGAGCTTGGTTTTCCAACTTCAGGGCAGCAATGGTGCTCGACATTTCTTCTACCTCAGCGTAACGCTCATTGGCCAGTTGATGCATCTCGGTCAAATGGCTTTCAGGAATGGAATAGTCAGTCGCACCTTTGATCACGAGTCTTCTGTCGTTCAACATCTTGATGGACTTACCTGCATCCCTGTGAGCACGCTCAAGAGTGTCCTTTTGGGCTTCAAGTTCAGTATGAAGGCGAGCAATAGCTGTATCCCTGTCATTGATTTCATTGTGCAAACTGTCAAACAAAGTACTCGTCACATTCGGATTGTTGCTCATGTGATCGATCTTGTTCAGAGCATCTTGATATTTCTTACCAGTTTCATCAAAGTTTCGCTGGAATACTTTGAGCAGGTCCTCAGTATCACTGAGTTCAGATCTATTCTGCAAGTACAACTTGTCAACTTCGGCCTTGGATTCTTTCAAGCTGTCACGTTCACGCACGGCTTGCATGTACATCTCGTATAGAGGTCCTCCATGCGGTGATCTGCTCGGTGACGATCTTCTGGCTTGTTGACAGGAAAGTTCATGATACTGATTCTTCGATTCAGTCAGTTGCTGTTGCATTCGATCTAAAAGACTTTGTTTCATGTGTAATTCAGAACGTAGTCCCATTATCCTCATGTCCCGCATGCCACCTGATTCAGCTAGAGATTCTTCAGAAACCCTATTCTCAGAAATCGCTAGTCGAGATTGTAAGTTTTCACTGTGGATCACCTGCAATCGAAGCTGTGATTCTTCCAAAGCTAAGTGATGTTCACATTCTGCATAACGGTCATGTTCAGATCTTATGTTACTACGGAACTCCTTCATGATCTCGTCCCTCTTCATGTCAGCAGCATCGAGCTCAGTTTCCAGTCGCCTGACGTTCATGGCCATGGTGTGCTTCATCGTCTGGTTCTGATTAGCAACCTCGAGCATCTCGATCTGTAAAGCACATGTCTGGTCGTTAGCATAGCCGACCGCTAGAGCTTCCTGCTTGGCATTCATCTCTGCGTTTTCCAGTTCCAGTCTGAGTCGATTGATGTGTGCATTCGCATCAGCGCCCACATGCACCATAATTGCGTTCGCTTGTCCCATTTGTTCATCGAATTCCGAACGTAGTCGTGAATATTTGAATTCCAAATGAGATGCAGCTTCATTCGACATAGTCTGATACCTTTCCAACTCTTCGATCCTGTAGGTCGCACCTTCATCTTCTTGTTGTGCAGCCTGTAACTCGAAGTTCAGCATCTGGAGTTGTTCGGTCATCGACATCATCTCTTGATGAGTGGTGCTTTCCAGGAAATTAAATTGTTGATAGGCATATGCTGTCGTCTCGCTCAATCTTGCCTGAAGTACAGATTCTTCTTCAGTGGCCCTTTCCAGTGATGTCTTGTATTCAGCTAATTCACTCTGATAGGCAGTGAAGATGTCGCTGCCACTTGATGGGGCGTTCACTTGTTGATAAGATCCTGTCCCTGATGGAGTAGCGTCCTGAATCGGTGAAGGCGGATTCGACGACGTAGTCTTTGCCTTAGTCCTTGGAGTCATCGGAGGCGACAATTGTCGTGCAGATGATCTTCTCTTTCCAGGTGTGCTGTCCCTATCTTCGATTGCTTGCATTGTCGAAATTTGTCTCCCTCTAGGAGCAACCAGAGGTTGCCTGGGTAGGCTTGTTCTCAATTCTGAGGCATCGCTTCCACCAGTGTCGATACTCTGTGAAGATTTGACTGCGTGCCGGCAGCTGGTGCAACGGCATGTCCAGAGAAAGAAAATGCATTATCGCTGCTATCCTGTTCAGTCATCTGTAAGGCCCGCGGCTACCCGCTCGTAGGCTCCGTAGGAGTCCTACGGCTGATAACCTGCGAATCGGTGATTGTCTGTCCGATTATATCCTGATAGTCAATGTCAAAGTGAATGTTCCAGTGATGACGTTACGAGGGCATCAGCTTCCGCATTGCAATTGTTTTCTCTGACACTGCAGTGGGTCTTGAGCCAGAGAGGTCGGTTTCATGTACCCCTTCGGCTGTGGATCTTAGAGTGCCTAATAGTGATAATGTACACTGACCCGTAGCCTACACTCTATTCGCATTATGTATAATCATATCATATATATATATATAATTTTATATATAATCATATATATATATAATCATATATATATAATCATATATATATGTAATCATATATATATAATCAACTATATATATAATCATATATGTAATCATATATATATAATCATATATATAGATAATCATATATATATATATATCTATATGTATGAATATATGAATATGTTGTGTATATCATACCTTCCTCATCCATAGACAACAACTTCTGGGGGCTTCACCACCATTGACACAGTTGCAGGCTACGTTTGGAAATCAGTTGAAGCCCATTGCATTCATTACATTTTAATACATTTTATTGAACATTTATCACCACGTTCGATTTACATATGGAGGTTTCCTGAAATAGGGGTAGCCCTGTTCATCATCCATTTTAGATTGGGATTTTCCCATGAAATAAACCATCCTAAGCTCGCTTGGGGATATCCCCCATGGCCCATGACTATGGAAATCCCATTTTTGTGGATTGCCGTGGTGTGCGTGCTCCGCTCACTTTGGTCAGGATTGCCAGCACCATATGCAGGTGATAAAGAAAAATCCCTAAATGGTAGGCTGGTTGGTGGTTGACCTACCCCTCTGAAAAATATGAAAGTCAAATGGGATTAGTGTTCCCAATATATATATATATGGAAAAATAAAATTCATGTTCCAAGCCACCAACCAGTTTATTAAAGCTTTACCACATTAAATACATTAAGGAGGACAAATTCCGTGGTTCTTAATGCCACGACCATGCCAACCTACTCTATGGTCTTCCAAGCACACTGGGGGACTGGGGCACACCAATTCTATCTCATCTTTGGCATTCAAACATTCAATCTGTTCAGGCAGTCTATAAGTTTGCACTAAGACCACTTGCCTATGGATAAATTATCATCATTCACAAAGCTCATAGATTAAACATTGGGATGACTCATGATGTTAGTTTATGATGTTAATCCTATTGGGATGATTATGACTTCATATGGATCAATTCTCATGGTTCCCTTTAAATTGGGTAGGCCACACCAAATTTTATTGATCATCCTCCAGCAGAGCTACGCAAATGACGCCGATAAAGACGTTCATGATGAGCACTGAAAAGAAGAGAACCGCAATGAGCACCAAATAAAACTCCTGCGGTTCGTGTGGAGGAAATCTCGCTCTCCATTTGCTTCGAAAGTTTGGATTGTTTGTCAACTGGATGACATATGTTGGAGATAGATGAGATAGCAAGTTCTGAACTGAAAACTGAGAAAACATTGCTTCGGTGCTTCCATCAGCTACTGACGATTGGGTGAAGCTACCAATATTCAGGTTTTATATTGTTTTATCATGTTTTATCACCTAACATGGGTACAAAATAAATCAAAATAATGAATAATGGGTGATAAAAACCATGTAAAACCATATAAAACCAACTATAATTACAATTGATGGTACCAATGGAACTTCACGTATCAATTCTATTTCTCGAAGCCGGATCATCTTCAGAGGCCAGAGGCGCTAAATGCTGTGCTATTCGTGCTGCTGAAAACATCTTGGTCCAAAATCTTATGATCATTTAGGTCCCAAATGATCTGCCTTGGGACCAAAAGCTTTCCCGGAAAAAAACTCGTATCACAACTCTAATTTCCCCGCATCTTTCATGAATAAACCAAATCTCGTACCTGTATGTTATCAATCCACCAGGAAAGCGCAATTGTTTCCGGTCAAAAAAACACATCTATCGCATTCCATAGTGCCATAGCTATACTGCTGGGGTTGTTCCACATAAATAAAATAAGGTTTACCATGGTTTACCCACATAGTTCTGGAAAAAAGCCAGTCACATGGCTGGCGGCGCTCCATGGAGCCCACGTCAGACGCTCGTTCGGGCAAGGCCGCCGTGATCAAAACCGCGAAGGAATCGGTGGAGACTTGGGGCCATAAAGCCTGGCGATCGCGAGGGTAAACCTCAGATGTCGGTGGATTTTTCAGGTGATTTCCCAAGTGATTTCCCAACTGCTAGCTTTGATTACCAAAGGGTATCATCAATAACCTCATTGATTTCAGGTGATTTCAGGTGAATTCCCAACTGCTATGTTTGATTACGGGTATCATTAATAGGGATATGACCCAGGGATTTGATAGATAGTAATGATCTGAATAGGATAATCGACATTGGGAGGATAACAATACGCATGAAAGGAATCGTCAAGTCTTATAGCAATAATCGGGATGGTCACGAAACATGGCTAGCTGGGAATTCTCCGAACTGTGGAGCTTTATCGCTGACATAGATCATCATAAATCGACCAAAGCTTCAGCACCTGTGATGCTTTTCTCACCAAGTAGAAGGCATGAGTGAAGGCACCGAAAGCGATGAAGGTCACGAAGAGCGAAGGGCCCAGACCGCCTGTGAGGAAAGGCTTGGCGAAGAGCGGCCGAACGCGTGGAAGAAAAAGACATGGTTTAGCAATGGCTATACAATATACTGCAAATTGGAAAAAAACATATCTATAGTATACACTGGGTATATCTGGGAATGTAATGGAAAACCTTTTTTTTCTTGAAGTTTTGTTGTCGGATCGGCTTAACCATGATAATATAGATATTGCAAACATTGGAAAATATGCCATGTTCAATCATGTTCATAGATTCTATTCAGAGACGATATGATGGTTAGTGGAAACTGCTGACTGTTTGGGCCGGCAGCTTGATCGCTTTCCCGATACCAAGCATGTTTGAGGTCGGCTTCAATTTTCACAGCCAAAGTCTCCCCAGTGATCTAACCTGGCATTAGCAAAAATCATAAAAATTCTCTGATATGCCACTTGTACATACTTGTACATGAATTTCCACTTTCGAATTCAATTTGGTAGGAGTATATTTTTTCCCATCCAGGTTTGAGCACCAGAGACTAGGAGGCTTGAATTCCCCGAGAGGCTCTTTGGGAATCCATCAGGGCAAAACAACGTTTGGGGGAGCCCTTCGAGGACGAAAAAACCCTTCTGAAAACCATCTAAGTTGCTTGGTTCCTGTGAAATTCAGCCGTCACTCATGAGAAATTCCCATACAACCGGGGTGGTGCAACTCTTTGCAAACAAACACAATATAACACAATTATCTTTGGATGGTCTATCCCCCATTATTTCGGCTTCACATCACGAGTGGCTTTGCCCAGAAAATCAGGGTTTCCCATACCAGTAGCTCTTCAATAGGGAAAATCACCTTTCGCCACTCTCCACAGAATACAAACTTCAGGGAAGTGGTTTTTTCGGCAAACTGAGTCCCAACATCTTCAGACTGCATTTTTGTTGTTTCCATTTGGGGCATTCCATAAAAAAATACCCCCAAATGGATGGTTTATAATGGAAAAATTGCTTCCCATCATCTATAAATGGATGATTTGGGTGTACCCTCTGGTAATTTAACATAGCTGTGGAAAATCACCATTCTTAATGGGAAAATCCACTATAAATGGCCATTTTCAATAGCTATGTAAACGTTTACCAGAGGGTACCCCCACGACTTTTTGGAAAGCCACATTTTTCAATTTCCATTTCTACCCCGAGTGACTCGCCAGGTCGATGATGGGAAGCAACTCTTCACCAATGTACCTGGGTGTATCAAAGAAAATGTGTGTTTTTTTTTTTTTACTATGATATATAAAAAATGATGGTTATTATATGGTTATAATAATGGTTAATACATTGTAATGTATGGTTAATGATGGTTAATAATCATTACTGGCTGGTGGTTGACCTACCCACCTAAAAAATATGAGTTCGTCAGATTGGATCATCATCCCAACTAGGAAGGGGAACATAAAAAATGTTCCAAACCACCAACCAGTTGGGATATGATTCTCTGCATATCTCTGCATCAACCTTGGGATTCGATCGATTCAGAGATGATTTGATGATCAAACACAAAAAAAACATGACAGTAGCGATCCATCAGCCCTCACTTTATGGGTCAACACGGGGATGGGTTACCAGCGGATACCAGCCGTTGCTTTCTGGAAAATCCATAGGAATCCTCATGGGAACAAGACTTTGACGGGTCAGTCTGGGCTGAGGCATTCTGTAGCCCTGGCCATCGACCCATTTTCCTCGCGGTTCAATGGTTTCCCTGGGAAAATGATCTACGAATTTGCTGGGTTTTCCAATGTTTTCCATATGAGTTTTATGCTACTGGAGAGGGAAACATGTTCACCTGATTGTCAGCAGGATAGCTGGAACACTGTCAAACAGGGGTGTGACCTACTGGTTTCATCAGGATGATGGAGGTTTTTTTTGACATGGGAGCGCACTACCAACCATTGCAGTAAAGAAAAAATTGAATTGTTTTGCGGTCTTAAAAAAGGGAACAAAATCCATAAGGTAGCAGCAACACAAAACGGCTATATCCATCACCAAAACAACTAGCCATCAAAGAATATTCAATGTGCAAATACAAATAACAAACGCAGCGTGAATAGGACAAACGTTCTTGAGGTATCCCCAAGGAAAGGATCAAATGAAGCCTGAAGACCCTCAGTGAAGACTCGCAAAAACACCATTTGCAAAAACGTCTCCAAACTGAACCAAGAACATGTGAATGCATCGACAGCCACATCTTACCTCGTATGGTGGGGCCTCACGCAGACTTTCCAATCGGCTATGATCATGAGTTGAAAAAATATGCTTTGACAATCCTTGACACATTACAACCGCAATCACAGTCCGCTAAAGTTCAGGCGGGTCTTCACCACCACAATCATCAACATCATCCCCCTCACCATCACCATCACCACCATCACTAACACCATAAACACCAGCACCAACACCATCATGATCAACTACAACATCAACACCAACACCACCACCACCATCATCATCATCATCATCATCATCATCACCATCACCATCACCATCAGCATCATCATCATCATCATCATCATCAGCATCACGATCGCCATCACCATCACTATCATCATCATCAGCAGCAGCAGCAGCAGCATCAGCATCAGCATCGCCATCGCCATCACCATCACCATCACCATCAACACCATCACTATCACCATAAACACCATCACCAACACCATCATGATCAACTACAACATCAACACCAACACCATCATCACCATCATCATCATCATCATCATCATCATCGTCATCATCACCATCACCATCACCATCATCATCATCATCATGAGCAGCAGCAGCATCATCAGCATCAGCATCAGCATCGCCATCGCCATCGCCATCACCATCACCATCATCATAATCATCATCATCATCAGTAGCAGCAGCATCATCAGCATCAGCATCGCCATCGCCATCGCCATCACCATCACCATCACTATCATCATCATCATCATAATCATCATCATCATCATCAACATCACCATCGCCATCACCATCACTATCTTCACAATAATAAAATTCATCATCATGATCATGATCATCATGATCATGATCATCATGATCATGATCATCATGATCATGGTCATGATCTTCAGCATCACCATCGCCATCACCATCACTATCTTCATAGTAATAATAATAATAGTAATAATAATATAATATAATAATAATATAATCATCATCATGATCATCATGATCATGATCATGATCTTCAGCATCACCATCGCCATCACCATCACTATCTTCATAATAATAATAACAAAAATAATAATCATCATCATCACAACCATCATGATCATCACCAGGATCATCAGCATCACCATCGCCATCACCATCATCACCGTTGACATCCCCACAACATCCAAAACCGTTATTCGTTCGCGCACTGAGTCAGGGTATACGCATTCAGCAAGCGAGCCCAGTACAAGAAGACGCCACCTCGCTCAGGGCACCCTCTACCGAACGTGGCAATGTGGATTTGAGATGGGGCAGTTCGCACATTTCATAAGCCAGTGTTCATGGGGAAGATGATGATAAACTAGTGGAATCTAGTGGATTTGTGGTATATTCCACTTTTGGACGAACCTTTTTTTTCCAGAAGCAAAATAATCTATGAATCCATTGTTTTTGAGGGGCATGTTCAATTGCCAAGCTTTAACTGCCCAAAGGGTAGTCATCCTACGTCCCAAAAAGATGCATACTTTGACATACGTTGATACCACTTTCCGTGCCCCCTTTTATCATCTTTACCCCCCAATTTTGAAAACGCCTTTTCATTCATCAGTCTGGGGAATGTCCGACTTTGGGGGACTCCTTTGATCTTAAAAAAGGGCTTTTTTGATCCGGGGATACCAACCAACAATCAGTTTCTTCGCTGGCTATGCTATGCGGCACCTCGTTGGCTACTCACACCCTTTGATGCGACCAATCACAGAAAACGGACATGAAGCCTCTCAGCTTTGACAGTTGGAAAAATTGGGAAGATCACCTGATGTTAAAGTCTGGCGTGCCGACCTGAATCAGGAATTCTTGATGGAAAAAAACGAAACAACATGGCTAAAAATTGAAGTTGTCGCTTCACTCCCTTGACAGGTTAGATTTTCTTGGAGGGTACTCAACTCATCTTGGGCAGTTGCTGACATCTTTCAGATGCTCCCACACTACCAATTATTCCTATCGCCCTGAATGACCTCCCATATTACCAAGCAATCCCGTTCTCGTGATATCAAATAATTAGAATATGGCATATTGGTTCCCAAAATCAACAGATCAATCACTCAACAATATTTGGGGAAGGGGTCTGTTCTTCTCCACTCACATGTCGAGCGACATAGGAGAATTGGCGTGCAATCAGGCCAGAAAATCCTTGGCGTGCTGCTGTCACTCCTGGTTCTCCTTGTTAATGGTTCAAGCGGGAAAGAACACATGACTTCGTCAGTTATGATTTGTGATCATGTTCCCATCTTTACGGATGGAAATCAAAAAGCTTTCAGGTGTTCCTTGTGAAGAGAGATGAGATGATTTGGAAGAACCTGTCCTCTCTCGCACTCTTGAAGCGAAAGTTACAACGATAACAAAAGGACCTGATTATAAACAACAGCGCGGCTCTCAGTCGAAGTGGGCAGCATCATTTCAGAAGTTGGACTATCTCAGAGTATCCCCACCCTTTCCGAAACAAATTCCAAACTTTTGATGGTAATGATAAGGCGTCCTAATACTGAAAATCACCAACCGCATCCAACCGCTATGTTCCCTAACTCGTCTGAAATTCTGACCGAGTCCCTACTATTGGCTGTGCTGCTTAAAGTTGGAACCCCTATATACTGTTCTGCCTAATGTTGAAATCGAAATCATTCATGTTTTTTGGTTATATATATGTGTATATATATATATATAATAAACCCAGACATACCCAGACCATTTTCATTTTTTCTTTAGATTTGGACCACAATTGGTAGGCATTCGTGTGTTCCCCCGTCTCCATTCGTAGAGTCAAACGACAGGCTTGGTATATATGTTGAGCGCAGACGTTTTTGCCATCCAATGAATCCAAGTTCCGTTTGTGTTTTAACCGATCCCAAAATGTAATTGTATGACATTGTGATCATCATCCCTGATAGTTTCATAGTCATGCAGTCATACAGTCATACACTGTTTCATCAACCACCAACCAAATACCCATATGCTCCATGTATGGAATATTTACCAACATTTGCCCAAAAAATCACCCAAATGTAGGTAAATAATGGTACATATACCATACATGGAGCATATGGGATAAATATATATATATATATATTTATGGATATATAATTTGTTTCCAACCAGCTTTAATAACGCGCACGAACAAAACCTCCCATCAAGGTTGACCTAAGCCCAAGCGGCAGCAACGAGGGGATCCCAGCCAAAACGGCACGCACGAGGTTGTGGATTTGAAACCTCAGCAAGTCGCGACAATCCGGATTTCATCATGCAGGTGATTTTTACAAACCTTGAGAAAGATAGGGGGCTGCTATTAGGTTTACTCCATGTTAATTGTTTACCTCTTGAGCCCCGTTTTTCCGGGAAGGAGAAACAGCGGCATGTCCAAGGAACCAGGAGTTCCACTCGCCGATTTTGACCAGCCCCCGCAGTTCGCAATACTCCAACCACAGGTCCTTGGTCCAAGGCAAAACTTTGCTGTGCGCAATCGAGAACATAAGAGGAACTACAGAAAATTGAAAAAGTGAAGTGATGAGTGTGAAGAGCATTTCGCTGGTCACTGGCTGATTCTGAAGCAACATTTCCTCTCAGAAAACCGACTCATAGGGGTTTTGGAACTCACCATGTTTCCCCAGTTTTCACGGTTGAATCCCAATGTTCCTTGTTGAATCCTCGAATTCTCATCGCCCAGGCGCGACTAGAGACTTACATGCCACCCACGAAAAAGCAACCCAAGAGTCCTGCGGGGAGAATCCCACGGATTGGCGGTGAATCTGCCGGCCCCAGGGAACCAGGGGGAGCGCGCCAGAGAAGCAATGCCAGACGAAGAGTTTCAGTAAAGGGGAAGAACGAAAATATTTGAAGGCATGGAGAGCAAGAAGGAGCAAGAATAAGCAAGAGGCAAGAGGAAAAGCAGACGAAAGAAGAAAGCCAGCTGCAAGAGCAAGCAAGATAGCAAGATGTGGAAGAAGAAAGCCAGCAGAAAGACAAAGAAGGAGACGAAAGAAGAACGCAAGCTGCACGAGCTAAAAGGATAGCAAGGAAGATATGGAAGAAGAAAGCAAGCGGAAAAAACGATAAGTGGCAAGTGGCAAGAGAAAGAAGCAAACGAAAGAAGAACGCAAATCTCAAAAGGAAGCGGGAGAACATGGAGAAGAACGAAGAATATGTGAAAGAAAGGAAGAAGAAAGCAAGCTGCAAGACAGCAAGCAAGGCATGGAAGAAAAAAACAGCCAGAACTTTTCGTCGATCCCCACCCTAACAAGTCCCCAAACAGTGTGGCCACTCTTGGGGTTCTTACGGTCAGGGTTAAGGCCCGCTGGTTGATCGACATGGTATCATACGTGTGCGCATTTTTGGATGACCCTTACAGCACAAAAGTTCCCTTGTGAGATGTCCATGCATTGTGCATTTCGACTGCGCAGGCTTTGAGCTATGTCCATTCTCTGTACAGGCGTGGCACTTTCGGGACATTTTGAGGTCTGAAACGTCGTTTTGTGTGAGAGGCGGGGGACATCGGCCACTTTTTCATCCACGTGACAGGTGTTGCACTTCTGCACGTTGCTAAAACGTTGGCAAGCGTGGGTAAAAATGAGAGGTGCTTTTGGAGGTAATTTTTCGTCGCAGTTTTGTGAAACCGATGTCGAATTTGATTTGGGACATGATGATGATTCCGTCTAGCAGGCACTTCGAACGCCTCGGGCTCATCGTGTGGCAGGCGCAATACTTCGTAGACCTCGACAAAAAGTGGCGAGACCTAGGTAAAACGTTGTGTTTGACTTCAATGTTCATATTTCGTGGTGTGCGCAATGTTTTGTGAAAATCTAACATGTGCTCGCGCAAACCTCTCGTCACTTTGTGCGTGTCAGATCACTCTCGTTGCGGCGTGGTGCTCATTTTGAGGTTGCTCGCGCAACCTTCTCGTCACTTTGGGCCTGTCAGATCGCTCTCGTTGTGGCATGGTGCTCCTGCTGTCCGCAAAACACTGTAAATGTGGCTTCTGAGACGCCAAAAACATCGGTATTTACGGAGGTCTTTTGCTCTGAGCGTCGCGAAAAGAACGCGAAAACAACACCTATTTGACGAGTTTTGGCTCCTAAACGAGTGAAAGAAAAAACTCTGTAGTCAGACGGCTGCCAGATGCGCAGAAGCAATACCACCAATCACCCTACCACCAACAAGAGCAACAACAAGAGCAACAACAAGAGCAACAACAAGAGCAACAACAAAAGCAACAACAAGAGCAGCAACAAGGCCAACAACAAGAGCAACAACAAGAGCAGCAACAAGAGCAACAACAAGAGCAACAACAAGAGCAACAACAAGAGCAACAACAAGAGCAGCAACAAGGCCAACAACAAGAGCAACAACAAGAGCAACAACAAGAGCAGCAACAAGAGCAGCAACAAGAGCAACAACAAGAGCAACAAAAAGAGCAACAACAAGAGCAACAACAAGAGCAACAACAAGAGCAACAACAAGAGCAACAACAACAACAGCAGCAACAACAACAGCAACAACAACAACATCAGCATCAACATAAACATCAGCAACAACAGAGCAAGGGAGCGACATTCTGGGCAACACCGACAACCCTTGTGGCATCGCCGGTGTGCGAAACCCTACACTAACCCTGGTGATCAGATTCGTAACCAGTGGCTTATCCAATTTGTAAATATGTGTACGAGTCGTGGGGTGATCCTCCAAGTTTGGTTCTTACCCACATACTTGCGGCTGCATCCCAGACAGTGAGTAATAAACACATCACCAGTTTTGTGTGGAAGAGGAGTTGAAATATACATACGGCTTGCAAGACACTTGCAGAGGGAGATGCGCAGCCAAGTACAAAATCGTTTAAGTGGAACACAGCCACAATCCTTAAATTATCAAATGTTATCATCATTATTGTAATAAAATCATTACAAATAATCGTTATCATCTATTATTTGATAACAATAATTATGATCATAGTGTTATCATCGTTGTCATCACTATTGTATATTATTGTTATCAAATAAATGGGCACAATAGATCGCTCTAGGCTGATTTTGATCCAACTGCAGCTACGCCGGCACAGACTTCCCCCCCTCTTTCCCATCCTTTTTTGCTTCCACAAGTTCCACAGGGTTGTGAAACTCAATGTGGGCTTGACCTAAGCGATCAACCGATCAATGGATCTATAAAATATATCAAAATATCAACAAGTGGGCAAATTATAATAATTCACTAACCTGAAATGTTGGTCCATTTTGGGATGATTCCCCTAAAATAAACCATGATTCCAGGCTGAGAACAGTGACTTTATAATTTGCCCAGATGGATCTATCAAATATCAACCATGAAATGAGGAGTTCAGCAACAAAAATAGGAAGTTGACCAGACAAAATGGAGGGTGTAAGGGTTTTTTACCAGCCCCATTTGGGCTGGGATCCTCGATCCAATGCTACACCGGGATTTCCATGGGGCCATTAAAAAATGTTGGGAATGGATGCGAAAAACATCATTTTTTGCAGCCTTCAATCAGCCTTCAAGTCCTTCATTTCACCGGCTGAAAAATTCGAAATGGTCGACCCAGGGGTCGTTCCTCTCCAGTGATCCGACTGGGGTTATCCATGCTATCGGCCATCTGGGGAAATCTGAGGCTCCCTGACCAATGTGCCCTGAACGTATCAAAAGACCTCATAAACGGCGCGACGGCAAAAATTTGATCTGAAAAACATCGAGTTGAAACAGTTTCGAAGCAATATAATATATATAAAATAATATATATATATATAATTACATATAATATATGTTCCAATTGAATCCATTTGATACCTTAGATACATCCATTTTTGAAGCAGGATCGCAAATATTCCTCCATTTATGGAACGACATGAGGAAAACATTTTATAACAACCGTTCCAGCGGCGTTCCACAGTTCCAGCGCGGTAAAGCCAGGTTTTCTTGAAAAGGATTGTGAAAAGGATGGTAAAACAACACCCATAGGATCCATGGTGCTGCTATATATGGTAACATGGATCCCATCAACATACCCCAAATGTTAGCATATATACCAGCACCATGGATCCTATGGGACATGGTTTAAAAGAAAAATACGTTGTTTTGCCATCCTTTACATCCTTTTCACCTCGAAGAGGATCTGATAGGATCTGGGTCATTCTGGGTCAAGATTTAAGGCCCCACGACTCTGTGCCACCGGGCGGTCATCAGCAAGATGAGTGCTGTTGCTGCCATTGCCATCGCTACCTCGCTCGTTGCTCGACATCACAGAATTCACAGAATATGGATAGAATATGCACATCTCTCATACACATGTAGATAATCAGATAGATATCAGCTTTTATCCAGTTTTTTGTGTATAAAGAATGGACCTTTACATCGTTTACTGTTGTGAAGAATTCATCAATAAACCGATTTTTATTTATTGATCAACCATGATGATCAAGCCGTGGGAAAAAATGGTGGCTAAAAATGGTGATCATGTCTTGGGATGTGCCGCCAAGGTGCTCTCAGGAACATAATCCAGTCGCACCAGGACCTCTTCAGGTCAGGGGAGGTTTACCCTGGTACCCCGCTGGATGGCGTTTCACAAAAAAAAAAACATGAAAAAGATGATGTTTCTGGGGGTAGCCCAGTTAATTTGGGAAACCTCCAGATATGGGCAACCACCACTTTTGACCATGCCTCAAATGAGCAGTGTTCAAAAGCCTCTGACGATTCCTGTCTACTCCCATTCTCTTCCGCCAAAGTTTCCGCCATGTTTTCGCGGCTTAGGTTTTGGTTTCCGCGGTGACATGTGCGTCTGTGCGCATCCTATCGTGATTTTGTATATGCACAAGCGTTTCCGCGGAGCTTCCGCGAATGGACTGAGAATACTTGCTTCCGCGGGACCTTCCGCGGCACTTCCGCGACTGAGTTTCAGCTTCCGCGAAGGTATTGTAGTTGACGACTTTGGCTAATTTAGTCTTGGGCGGGTTTTGATCGCTGCTCAAATGGGGATAGAAACTCAAGGAGTTCATAATTGAGTTTAGTTGAGCTTGCAAAGACACTTGCAGTTGGAAAACAACAGCTTTGGGGTTTCAGTTTCCCTGGTTTGATACCATCCAAGCCTCAACGATGTGTGACTAGTGAATGTGTATGCCCATTTATGGTTTAAAAAAACATGTTAAACAATGCCCTACCCCCCCAAGTTCTACCCATGTCCCGCCCCATCTTGGTGAATCATTCGGGCAATCGGGGCATGTCCAGATTTGTTGCCTTTGTCCAGTACCGATTGTAAAATAATATCTGCATCATGATTAGTCTATCATATTATATCATATATCATTTACTGGTTCTTTAAACAGAAGAGCATGATATTCTGATGAGTGTCCTCTTCTTTTTATCATGTCAGTTTTCTTTCCGCATTTTTTTCCACTACCTTTGTGAAAACAATTGCAAACATGTACCCCCCAGCAAGTAGTCTGGCAAATCATTGTTGCTGATGGTCCTTTCGAATGTTTGAATTCTATGTTTGAATTCCGGTGGGCATATCTGCATGTTCTGTTGAAAATCCATGATTCACGATAATCATAATACCAAACAAATGTCAAATGATGATCATAAGATATAAGAACAAGAGTGTTTAGGACACAAATGCATAACAATGATAATGAGTTGATAGCAATTGTAAGAATGATAGTAATTACAGCAACTTAAGAAAGTGCAAAAAAATATCACAGTTAGCTAGTTTAATTTGCTGGATATTGTTCATAATCATTTGGGAAGGATAGAATTCCCAGCAACTTCTCAATGGATTGGTTTAAGGGAAAATTTACAGGAAAGCCCCATTTTTTAAATGGTAAAAACCATGGTTTCCTGTAGATTTTCCCTTAAACCAATCCATTGATATAAGAGACTGGTTCATGGGTTTATCAACCAACATAACTCGTATCAATCCATTGAACTTCACATCCCGATTTCAATCGCCATTACTGGCGCCTCTTCACCAATGAGGATCGCCAGACCCCAGAGAGTCAGCATCACCTGGGGACGCCAAGGGATGAGTCGTCGGACCATTTTCGGTCGCAAAAACACGTGGAGAACCGTAAATTGGAACATACTGGGATAATATGTATATATATATATACACATACATACGTACATTACATGCATATATATATATATTAAAATTATCATATATTATATATATATTATTCATGGGGCCAGATGGATCCAATTGAGCAATGCCCAGTTCACCCAACCTATCATTCACATTCCCAGATGGGTTTGCCCGAAAGAGTGGCGCCCCAGTCTTTCTTATGCTTCGTCAGCATTGTCCCTACTAAAAATGCCCATAAATTGGGGGGACATACCCCCAAGTTCATCCACCAAAAAACGGATAGCACAGGAACCCCCAACAGGGATAGAACAAATGAATAAGTTGTCACTATATGGAGAATATGGAGGTTTCCTAAAATAAAAAGCTACCCCAAAGCACTGTTGTGTTCCCATTCACAACCAGGTCGCCAGGATGAGGTCGTTCACGAAGGCGCTCTCCCAAAACAGGTGCTTTGTCATGACCTGATCCCAGAATGCTGATGTCACCATTGAAATCCATTGAACATACGTAAAAATGTGGTGATTTAATCATCAAAAATGGTGATTTAACTGATTTAACCATCAAAGATTGTGATTTCAACATCAAAATATGTATGGCACTATTTGCGCCTGTTCGAACCAGAAACCATGTTTGTACATAACGTATAATTGCTTGATGTTCAAAACATGGATGGGTCGAGCCATTTATTCACGGGGAACTGTATGGGATGGCTAGTTCCGGAAATAGCGAAAATTGGGCAGAACAGCGCTTATCTGACCAAATTCTCCCAATATTTTTTCGACCGTGTCTTCGAGGGAAAATACAAAAAAAAAAGCCCATACTCACATTGCACGTGCACGCAGGATGGAATTCAGTACCTGGTAGGATGAGAACTACTAAGCGTTCTTGGAAAGATGAATTTCCACTGAGGAACACATTTTGAGCCACAGTAAGATATACACCCTTAATATATTATACTATGTAGTACCATATACATAATTTGGAACCTCCCTTTTTTAGCCACAGAATAACACAACCTGCAACGCTCGACTTGAACCGGGAGACATGGATGGTGTCACTGTCAAAGAGGGTCAGGTCGTCCTGCTTCTTATCACACAGAGAAGTGAACCTGGGCGAACACGGCATGGCATTGAGAATGATGGGAAAACGACACATGCCACATGGGATGTGGTAAAAATTAGGGGAGTGTATAGCCATGGTATATAGAATTGGCTTCGATCATAGATAATTCTTTGTGTATATACCCCTAGGATCCATGTATGCTATATATGGTAACATTTACCATCAACATACCCCAAATGTTAGCATATATACCATACATGGATCCTATGGGATATATATATATACTCGTCCTATGTATATATAATATGTATTACAGTAGTACCATTATTAAAATATCCAATTACATGTACGAATCATACAAGTAACATTCAATCATCATATGTAATTATGTATATAATACATCGCACCTATGTTTGAAATGATGGCCCCCACTTACTAAGGCTTGATATGGTTGATGTGAACCTGATATCCTGTAGGCCTTTGCCTTCAAATGGGCCGGGGATATGCCAAAACGACAATTTTGTTTCATCGTGAACATATTGATCAAGCGTTGATCCATTGGATTTTGGGGGGATACCATGGAGGCGTTCTATTTCAAGAACAGAGGGATCTCCAGGTATCCCTCGCGCCTTGTTTGACATGGCTCAAGTGGCAAAGTGGGACCATAGAGGACCCAGAGGTATATCCCCATCATTCCTGGCCAGCCTGGGATTTACTTCAATCTGCACATGGTTTCAATTCAATTTTTGCTTGAAAATCCGTACCGACATTGGGGACATTTCCCCGGAACCTAACCTTTTGACCATCCACAAATCCAAGGGGCACTTCGGCACAGATCAAATCAGGCACCAAGACCACATTGATGTTTGCATCCTCGTTGGTGACAGAGTCAAAGACAAGACAGCAGCCAAAATGATCAATGATATTCCATTGGATTGACAATTGACCATATCGATTTCTGATTTCCAAGTGGACTCTCCAAATAGAAAACCGTTCTTTTTTCCCAGGGATGGTGTAGATTCTGGATCCTGCCGGGTATCCCAACCACCATCCGGTGGTGTCACACCGTGTTCAACGAAAGTAATTTTGAGCACCCTCTGGTGATCGATGGCAATGGGAAATCCCTAATAAATTGGGATTTGAATGGGACAAGATGTTTAAGTGGAGCATGTTCCAATGCTATGTTTGATTACCACAGGGTAACCACTGTTTTGAAACAAACCCACATGATTGACAAGTAAGAATAGCATGTAGCAATGTTCGCTCCAAATCTTTCACATGCTGGGCAGAAGCAGGAAGAACCAACAAACTCTTCAAAAACTGCCTTCTCCAAGAATCTCCGAAATCAGGCCTTGAATATCAGCACAGTCCCACATCTATGAATATATTATATTATCCTCATGTACCCTCTGGTACACGTTTACATAAACTATGGAAAATCACAATTTTTAATGGGTAAATCAACCTACCCTATGGCATTTTCAATAGCAAAAACTGTTAGTTTACCAGAGGGTACATCCAATTACTCAAGTACATGGCTTTCTCTGAGGTGCACCCCATTCCATCCGTCCGTCATGATTTCGCCATAGCGAGTGAATGGATGCTGGCTGAGAAAACTGTATGCCCCATTTTCAGAGACACCCATCAACCCCAACAACTTCTTATTGCTAATTAGTGTTACTTGAGATCACCCCAAAAAAAATCAAGATATTCATGATATTCTCATCAGTTTATCTATTTATATATATATATGTATTATTACATTATTATATAATATCATCAGTTTATCTATATATCTATCTATCTTTATATAAATATGTATTATATTAATATATGCAATAATTTCCAGCCGCAAAATGCCACAGCACAAGGCTGATCAGCAGCCCGCTACCCCGCTGAGCGTCGATGATTGGTTTCCCATAGCTTCGATCCACCCAGGCTTTATGCCAAGCTGCGCGGTGAACCCGCGAAGGAATTTTTTGGGGAGACTGTCGTCCAATTTTTTGAGGATCAATGATTGTATGTATATATATAATGATGTATATCTAATGATTGTATATCTATATATACCTGGAACCCAATTATGACCATTGTAAAATGAAGGTTTTGACCCATAATATTGAAGGTTAACCATCCAAAAGAGCTGAGGGGTCATTTGGGTTCCAGGTATATATATATACAATGATGATAATAAAAACAATAATAAGATATGTACTGTATATACGTATATATATATATATATATAGTAAATGATCCTAAATAACAGTAATAATAACAATGATTAGCAATACTAATAATATCTAATAATAATCATCAGAATAATGGATCAATAATCTGGGTAAACTACGAGTAGTGAGAAAGGAATGCCTTACAAAAAAATTGGATCGGCTGGTTAACAATCAAACAGCTTCGTTTTCACCTTAATTATGGTGGTGTTTTTCAATCGTGGCTGATTCCACTTAAACACCCGAGGGATGGCCAACCAAACTACTGTTGCTCTGGCGATTGGAACATGCCACAGTGAAGCCGACCATTTTGTTGATACTATATTTGTATTTTTGTTGCATCAAGTTGGACATAAAATGCTTGGCTGTGAGAATACAGTTACCTCTTCCTATACCTCTCCGCAAATGAGGCTTTCCAAGTTTTCATTCTTACCATGTTCTGTTTACAACCAAAGAAATCCCAGCCTCCAAAGGCCCAAAATCTTGGTACCGGAATAATTCACAGTTTGCGACATGGACATTTCACCATGTTTAATGGGTAATTCATCAAAATAAATATGCCAATTTGTATGTTGGTTTACTGGAGGGTATACCATCTGCCAATCCGACCTAGCAATGGGAAAGTGCCAAGGTAACAGGTGGTTTTCGGGCCATGATTGATTACCAGAGGTTGCCCTGGATGGTCCTTGTTGGGGCCGATTTTTTGGGGGTGCATCCTTCATCCACCAACTCAACTATATCATGTTGTTGCTTATGCATATATATATATATGCATATAATTATACATATGTGTATCATCCCGCTGTATCCGGGCAAATTATGGAAAATTACATCAAATTCCAACATCGGAAAAAAAAAAAAACATCGTTTTGAGGATCCTAGAATCCTAGAAATCACCATGATGGTTATGGCGAGTTGGTTAGGTCGGTTAAGTCCCATTTGTGGCATAAATTTTCATCATCTCATGAAATATCCTGGCAAATGACATTTCTGGTTGGTGGTTGACCTACCCCTCTGAAAAATATGAGTTCGTCAGTTGGAATTATTATTCCCCATATATATATATGGGGAAAAAATGTTCCAGAGCACCAACCAGCATTTTGTATCCCGTTATATCTCATGATGTCCATTTCTGAGGTTGGTAAATGTCGTTGAACATCACCCAACCAGGTACATATTCAAGTGATATTCAAACTCCCCAAAACAAGACGTTTACCAAGCCCTGATATTATCTCAGCATATCCCATTATCCAATAATTGCCATCCCATAGGAACCCATGTTATCCCATATTTCCAACATGTTCCCATTATATCTCATTGATTCTCATTGTAATTTCCCATATTGTCTGACTCAACCGCCCCATGTGCCACACCAGGCTCTACCAACTCTACCCGGCTATGAAACACTGCCGCTAGGACCTGGTGCTTTCCACATGGGTCGGTCGAAGTGCCACTGGATATCTGCTTGGTATTCCTGGCCGGGCATTGCAGCAATAACTTGGATTCCCTTGAGAGGCTCCAAAAAATGAAAACATACTCCCTAGAAATTCACCTTAAACAAACCCAGCATAAATCCGACTTTTGAAATAAGGACAATTTATCTCTCTATCTATCTGTCTATCCATCCATCTATCCATCTATATGTCTGTCAATCCATCTATCTCTATCTATCTCTATCTATCTCTACATATTTCTATCTATCTCTATCTATCTCTATCTATATCTATATCTATATTTCTATCTCTATATCTATCTCTATCTCTATCTCTATCTCTATCTATCTATCTATCTATATTTATCTATCTATCTATCCATCTATCTATCTATCTATCTCTATCTATCTATCTCTATCTATCTATCTCTATCTATCTATCTCTATCTATCTATCTCTAGCTATCTATTATCTATTATCCATTATCTATTATCTATTATCTATTATCTATTATCTATCTATCTAAATCTATCTATCTATCTATCCATCTATCCATCTATCCATCTATCCATCTATCCATCTATCCATCTATCCATCTATCCATCTATCCATCTATCCATCTATCCATCTATCCATCTATCCATCTATCCATCTACATCTACATCTACATCTACATCTATCTAATCCAATCCAATCCAATGTAATTCAATCTGATCTAGTCTAATCTAAGCTGATTGATCTATCTATCTATCTAATCTAATCTAATCTAATCTATATAAACTAATCTAATCTATATCTACCCATCTATCTATCTATCTATCCATCCTTCCATCTATACATATATATATAATTACCTATGTATATATATATATACATTTTTAAACAATATATGTACGTACGTATGTATATCTATGTGTATATATATATGGGCCGTTTTTGACCATAGCTATTTCGGTTTTGGAGAGGTATCTTCTGCTGCTTACTTCATGTTGTGCTGTCGGCGAGCCGCTGCATTTGCAGGTAAAATTATCTGGCCATATGTTCAAAAGTTTGTAATAAAACACATGTAACTACAAGCAGTGCCCCCCAAATCATCCATTTTAGACAGAGATTTTACATTATAAACCAAGTATTTTGGGGTTCCCCAGTTTATGGAAACCCACATTTGAACATATCATAATATCATATGATTGAAGTTTATGCGGACGTACGTCATGTTGCAGACCCATGCATTGCCGATGGAATACAACGGGAGCATTTTTTGATCCCCCAACTGCCCTGTACCACGCTTACCACGGTACCGTAAGGTACCGCTCGGCTGGATTGAAGATCATTCGAAGGCGTATAGCTCCTTGGAGCTAACCGTTGTGATAGCTTGGTCCGAAAACAAGGCACCCCAAAATCCAGGGGGATTATGATGGTTTATGTATGTTTATGTACTATGATGCTCTTCCTCAAAATGGCCCTTTCGGGGTACATGCGGTCGGTATGCCTCATTTTTGGACACATATCGTATTGTCGGTTACGTATCTCATTACATACAAAAGAATATGTCTGGGCTATCCTTAGAAAGGCCATGGCTTGGGGTAAATCCATTCAAAGGAGTTCTTAGTACTCTATACACTCAATTGTATAGAAACTAGGATCATCCGTCCAAATTAATACTAAGATAACGCATGCCGCATGCTATTAACAACAGATGATTTTCGGCCCTGCAGCCCCTGGATGAGCTCAAATGAAAGTCCATTGTTAAACCACCAAGAATGAGAATTCATCAAACATGGGGACCGAACCAGCAGAAACGCTGGTATTGGAATGCAAACTTGAGATCTAAGGAGGTACAGTAGCCACCACTCCCTTTTCACCAACAGTCATGAGTGATGATCATCGGCTGCAATCCTGTGTGTTTTCATCAAAATATGCCGATCCAGCGCACTAAATCATGGGAACTGTTTGATGCCTAGGGGCCCATCATTGACTGCCACCACGTTTGTAACCAGCAAAGAGATAGACAGGGTTCAATTTACATCGTTGTACCACTATTTGAGTTCGAGCGTTGCTGTTGTTCTATCTTTTTGATGGTTTCAAAAATGCTTTTGTAGCTGCACCATCAGTAGGTTAAGTCCAGGTGTCATCAAAGTGGAAGGAGATCCAATATTCAGTGGAGACTGTGACATGTTGGATTCTGTTGGATATCAATAAATATCAATATAATTACGGACAACCACTTAGAAGTGTCCTGTCAAATTTGGGAACTGCGTTTTCCAAGTGATGTATCAACTTTCGGGATATTCTTCTGGAGATTGGCGTGCCGCCAAGCTGCTGGAGCGTGCCGCGAAGCTGACGCGAGTGGGCAAGGGGTGCCAGGTATCTTCCTGGTGCGGTCGCTTTAGATTTTGAGCTGGGAAAAGGCTGGCTACGCCAGATTGCATATAGTCAATATATATATACATATCTATATATATAATATAATATAATATAATAAAATAAAATAATATAATATAACATAATAAAATATAATATAATATAATATAACAATATATATATAATATATAATATATAATATATACATAATATATATAATATAATATATAATATAATATAATATAAAATATTATAATATAATATAATATAATATAATATAATAATATATATATAATAATAAAATATAATATAATATAATAGAATATAAAATAAAATAATATAATATAATATAATATAGTATATTATAATATATATAATATAATATAATATAATATAATATAGAGTATATGCATATATATATACATATATATATATATATCATGAAAATGAAAAATATGAAACAATGACCTACTCACGCAAGGTTTTGACCGAGGTACCAGGTATCATTTGAACTTATAAGGATAGAACACAGATGATCTGAGAGTTTTCCAGGAGAAATAGATGATCGTCATCTCAGAATTTCCCGCTTTCCAACTTTTTATCTATGTGGGAGTTACTATGTGATCTACGGTGATGCAATTACCATGCAGTCACATTTACCCAGATGGGTTTTTTTTCGTGGTTTTCCTCAAGCCAACCGGCAAAACTTCGATGGACCATGGGAATCCAAACCAATGGGACGGGTCGGCCGGGGACAGCGTGGGATGGGCGTGGGATGGGTGCACCACACTTGGGTGGTGGTTTGCGCTGTGGGATACACAAGTCCCAATAAACCAGCAGACATGACCAATTCCGGAAGTGATTCCACAAAGCGAGTGACAACCATATCTGGTTGGTGGTATACCTACTCCTCTGAAAAATATGAGAGTCAGTTGGGATGATGACATTCCCAATATATGGGAAAATAAAAAATGTTCCAAACCACCAACATCCACCAACCAGATATTGTTTGAGTTTTATGTCCATATTATTCTTCAGTTCTCTCCTGTCCCTTGCATCCTAACTTTTCTGGCTGTTTTTGGACTAAAATCAGTTTCAGTTTCAACCCATGCTCAAAAAAACAGGGCAAAAAATTAGATGTTCTGGATGTTTTTGTGGGCTGGTTGCTCTAGTGACATATGCCTTTCAAAACGACATAGCCGATTACCTTAAGTCTTCAACTCTCCGGGTCTCCACCGAAGTCTACAGCTACGCAACAGTCAAATATCCCCAAAACATCCCAAAACGGTATATCTATGGTATATCTATCGGTAGATCACATCAACTATAGATATACCCCAAAAAATCCCATGGATTTCTGCTCTTTCAAACTCCCATCTTTCGTGCATTAAAACGTCGTATTTCTCAACGGTGCAACGACGGTGCCGAGCCACGCATTGCGGCGTCATGGTGGCGTAGCTCAACAAGGACACGGCCGCTTGGGGCGCCTCGCGAAGCACCTGGACTCCGATCACCAGAGGTCTTCCCCAAAAACAAATGTTACCATCTGGTTATTTAACATACAGTAACTATGGAAAATCACCTTTTATAGTGGTTTTAACCTAATCTGGTTATTATATACCATCTGGTTGTTTAACAGTTTGCCATGGGAAAATCACCATGCTTATTGATAGGTAAACCATCTATTTCTATGGGCCATCTATACCATGGCTATGTTAAATAACCACATGTTAGAAACAACGACGAACAATGGCTGATTTTACAGCTGCACAAATGAGGGGTTGCTAGCACCCCTAGCAGTCATGGTGACGACTGAAGTTGGGGATGATCCGAAACTTCAGTTAGGTGATGTGAAGTACTTAGTTAGTCACTGACTGGGACCCAGTCAAACCTAAAAGTAATAATCTAGGATTCAATACAACAAATGATGTCATTCAGTTCCCCGACTTGCTATTCATCTAATCCAGATTCATGGCTCAGATTCTGCATGGAATGCATGCTTACTTCTATATATATATATATATATATCAAAATATACTATCATATGATAGTTACTAGAGTGATAGATGAATATATTATATAGTATATTAATGTATATTATCATAAATAATTACACACATATTATGTTAGTATGAGAATTGATATATTATATAGCTGTCTATCATATTATATAATATTATATAGTTATATTACCCTCTGGTAAACTAGCATAGCTATTGAACATGGCCATTTATAGTTGATTTATAGCGACGGACTTAGACTTAGAACTATTTTTTCCAAAAATATAACTAAGCAAAAAGAAAAACCCTTACTTAGAACCTTTATGCTTAGAACCCACAAAACTTTACTTAGAACCTCTATGCTTAGAACCAAACAATAAGACACAAGTAATCACAAATATAATATACGCATCCATGCCTCCTTGCAGAAAAGTATACTTAAACCCCGAGGCCCTATACCCATACATAACTCAAATAATCTCTGTATATATATATGAAAGAGTCCGTCGCTATATTATATTTCTATATACGCATCCATGCCTTCTAGTACAAACATGCATCTGGTGGCTCCAGAGGAGGCGGACATGGCAGATCGTAAACAACATATCCAGAAAAGGTTCTAAGTACAACGTCCAGTGGTTCTATCTCGTGGGCGGCGACGTTGTATCTCGTGGGTGGCGAAGGCATTCTAACTATCAATTTTCTGATTCAAATTGTGAGGTTTTCGGATTTTCCCCAACTTTTCCAAAACGTGGTTCTAACCTTGTGTCCGCAACTATACTTTAAAAAATTGTGATTTTCCATATATAGTATTGTTAGTTTACAGGAGGGTAATTCTGTTGGTGTTGTTCACTCCTTGGCATAGAATGGGTCGATCTTTAAGGCTACAAAAGTGGTCATGACTTTGTCAACAGAAAATCACAAATTTCGATAGAAGCTTGCTATCTAAATGCCCATTTACAAGGGATTTCCCAGCTAGCCATGTTTGATTCCCGGATGGTATCTTTCAAAAACTCTTCGCAACCACAAGGTGATGTTTCACGGTCGCAACAAGAAGTGCTTTTTTTCCACCCCAAAAAGGTTCATCACCAGCAATCCAGCCTTAAATCTGGTGGTCCCTGGAGTCCCTTTTTTTGGTTCAGGGACATTCTTCAGCACTCGCAACAGCCAACCCAAATCGCCCCAATGCCTTGGCAATGCTCTGCTCATTCAAATTCCTGGCCACTTCCACTCGATGTTCTTTGTCCTCACCGGGCTGGACAGGTGAACAGCTGGTGACCGCTGGTGGTTTCAAATCTTGGCGAATCCTATGGTAAAGGTTTCTGGCGTAAAAAATATGACCATCTGGTTATGACATTCACAGTTAGCCATGGAAAGATCCACCCATTTTTAATAGGTAAACCGTCTATTTCCATGGGCCATCTATACCATGGCTATGTTAAATAACCAGAGGGTAGGTAGACTTCGGATGACTGGTAAAATTCAACGATCCAGCTGAACCAGCTGAGTCGCCATTTTTCATCAAGGAATCACGGCTTTGACTCCCCAAGTTGAGAAGTTGATGTAGAATGGCACAGATTCGTTCACAAGATTATCTGACATACAGTGTCTGGTTGGTAGTGCAATAACCATCTTGAAAAATATGAAAGTCAATGGGAAGGATGACATCCCATATATTACGGAAAATGAAAAAATGTTTGAGGTCCAGCTGGAGTCAGGCCCAGAAAAGTAGGAGAAAGGAGGAGACTCTTGTGATCTTGAGGAGGAGACGACAATTGGCCGAAAATCTAGAGACAAAATCATCACCTCGTGGGAAATTGCAGCGCTACATTTCGCATGATTTCTTTCGGCATTTGGCACATGTTTGTTCGTTTTAGGACAAGTGCCATGCAGAAATCATGAGGAAACACCTGCAGATAGCAAATGGCCATATCAATGTGTGAGTTTCGGGACATGGAGCTCCAAATTGACGGCTGCATCCCACTACCCTATGCATTGAGACACTGGATAATCGGATAGGTGCAACGCCCCAAGTCTCACAAGAGGATACTCAAACCAAAGTAAGGCAACGAGTAGTCAAGATCTCACTAGAAAAGATCAACAGCCCAAGTAAACCAAACATGGCAATGTGGCGATGAACATCTCCCCATTCCATCCATAGATGTTTGTTTACAAACTGCTTGTCCTACGGGGTTCTTTGTTTCGGCCACCATGAAATAGGTGAGCAGAGTATCCACAGGCTGCCAGGGCTGGTTGCTTCAGTGGTCTCAACTCAACCATGAACTGATGGTTAGCAAAGAGGTATTCCATAACTATGGATACCTATGGCTTATAAATGCTTATATGAATAGTCATAACAACATATCATAAAATATCGAATCACCTAACAAAGCAGTTAGTTGTCAATCTCACCCCCTACAGTTTTTAAGCCATCAAGGGCTGGGTCCCCAATCAACCAACTCACAGACCGTGACGAATCGCTCATCGCTCCTGTGACGTGGTGCGCTTGGTAATGCTTAGGCGACCACCACTGGCAGATGCGTTCGTTGCCTCCTGCGACCAACTGGATGTTCTTTGCTGAACATATGGGGGAAAAAAGTGCTTGGAAATGTTGAGAGTATTTGGACTGTGATGTTTCTCCACTTTTTGGAGGATTTAGTGGCTTCTTTCAAGGGTCAAAGCATGCTGAAAAGAGTTGTGCAGCTGATGTTCAGCATTTCGATTGGTTTTTCTGCATCTTGGGTAGATCACATAAATATACATAGATGATAACTCCGCCCTGGCACTTATACAGCCTTTATTCCAAAGATGGAACCGGAGATTGCAGCCAGTGGGTGTTCCGGAGATGATCGGAGATGTCAGGAGATTGATACCCGAATTTTTGGTGGCTATGGAACTTGATAGTGATTTAATGGATTATGAATGGGATATACCCTCTGGTAAACTAGCCAATCTGTTTCCACCGAAAAACCCAAAAAACGTTGATTGACAGCATCCCTTCACCCAGCACCCACGGGTCTTCGTAACCCTTGCTGTGCAACTCTTCACATGGTCCATCTCTCCAAAATATAAAGAGTGCCCCATTTCCATCTGTCGAAACTCGATAAAATCTCCACGTGTCAACTCGGCCATTTTTCGGGCCCATTTCCAACGTTGCCACCCCGGGCCGCCATGAACGGCTCAACAACCAGCCCCAATCGACCTTCTGTCGTAACCTGCGCAAAAAGAGTGGAATGCAGGATGGACCTTAGTGACGGCAACCCGCCATGATACCATGGCCTGATGCCGTCGTTTTTCTGCAGAGTCGTTAAGAAAAAAATGCTTGCTGCGTGATCACACCAAGAATGGGGAAAATAATATGAAAATCATATCCCAGATGCTCCATGTATGGTATATGTTCCTACATTTGGATGACTTTTGGGGTAAATGTTGGTACATATTCCATACATGGAGCATATGGGTATGAAATCATGCACCATGTAAAGAATATGATTGTCGACATGGGGACCAACAGAAACCTTGAGGATGTAGAAGCAAGGATTAGATCTACAAAATTGGACCTCAATGACAGTTTGCACCTGGATATCGCAAACAACCATTGGAGAAATGAACCATCAACCTACAACCTGGATGTTCTTGCTGTCCCCATGATTTAGGGGCGCACCACGGAACGCGATTCGTTGTTGGAACCACCAACCAGTCGCGGATTCTGAGGATCAAAACTCAGTGGCTTGGTTTTCACATCAATTCATAGCTGTTCATAGATATTCATGCCCCCATTCTGCCATAGCTTAGCAGCTTTGGACTCATCAGTGCATCTATTTCTATAGGATCATCCCACATAGGTCATGAAAGTTTCCGCCCAAAGCATGGCCAATCAAAACGATGCCCAAATCAACAAACAAATACAGTCTTAAAGCAAATACATGTATATATATATAGATAGAGATAGAATGATATAGATACATATCGTCATCCTGGAGAAGATAGAAGATGAAAAAAAATCAAAAGCTAAGCAAATCACTAAAATGGGAAGATGTTGGAAAATTCCATCTTCTATCTACTTCAGGATGGCTACATACATACCCAACCTATTCAACCGGTCGCTTTTACCCATGGTGCATCCATTGATCCATTGCCGTGGCACTTTCGTCGATGAAAATTTGCATCGAGAGATTGGTGATCTGTCAGGAACGGCAGAAAATATGTGGGTCATCGTATCCTGATGTATCCTGCAATGGTTACCATCTGGTTATTTAACATAGCCATGGTATAGATGGCCCATAGAAATAGATGGTTTACCTATTAAACATGGTGATTTGCCATGGTTATGTTAAATAACCAGATTGTAATTGGTGACTTTAAGCAAACCAAATAAGGATTCAACATGATTCAACCATCAAAATGGGGAATCTAACATCATCAACTCATATCAACATACATCAATTCCATCAAGATTTGATAAGATAAAACCACCACAAATGTAATCATGGTGAAATAATATGGATATGTGTCGGATAAATTCACAATAGCAACCACGATTGTATGCATAATGGGATGAAATCAACAATTGTTGGGGTAGATGGATGTATCTGGAAAATTGTTCTCCCAAGATGTGGTACTTTTAGTGAGAAAATATGGTGACTAAGCCAATGCAAACAACGGGCATCCTGCTAACAGGTGATCACCATTGAGATGGATGGTGTTCATATAGTACCCAATCCCACCAACAAAAAACAACGAGTTGTGTATGGTTCCAATCTATCCAGATTTTTTGCCATTTCGATAACACAACGAGCTGTTCACCCTTGTTCACCAGTCCAATTTTTGGTGACTTTGGCTTGCAGGCCATATGATTCTTCTGGCAATTCCAGCTATGCCAAGCACGGCTGTGATTATCAGGAAACAATGATACGTCTATACTAAAGTAAGAGTATAAAGTAAAATACTATTAGTGCCATCATCATATGATCATCATGTATCATCATGATCATTACTAAACTCAAGCTACTATATTCTCATCATCTGTATCATCATGATCATTACTAAATTACTATATTCTCATCATCTGTATCATCATGATCATTACTCAATTACTATATTCTCATCATCATGTACCATCATGATCATTACTAAACTCAAGTTACTATATTCTCATCATCTGTATCATCATGATCAGTACTATTCATTACTCTATTCATTGTGAAATTACCATTACCCTCTGGTAAACGTTTACATAACTATGGAAAGATCCACCATTTTTCATGGGAAAACTCACTATAAATGGCCATTTTCAATAGCTATTTTGACATAACCAGAGGGTAATCATCTGATGTGTATTTTTGCAGCTTATCTCGCTGAAATGACCCTCGTTTTTGCAGCTTGCCCACCTCAGCTGCATCGCTCAGTTCTTGCTCCGACATCTTGCCACCTGGCTGGGAAGATGATCAGTCACCAATGAGAATAATCATATAGGTATTTTGTATGTACCCCCAAATAGTATAGTAACCCCAAAAAGATACCCAAAATCCATCAAAATCCATTCTTTAATCCATCAACATCTGAAGATGATTCAGATTCTTTTCTGAGAACAATAACTTTTAGTGTGGCAATCAGAAATGCTGGAAATGCTCAGATCATCTCAGATCATTTACCCCACCAAGTTTGTTTCGTCATGGCCAGGAAATCACATCAATAAATGGAGATCTATAGAGTCACAAGCCTCGAATGCCCAACTGCAAAGGCTTGGGCACCCTCTCTTCCTGGTGAAAGGTTGGGAAACCCCGTGGATCGAAAAGTTGGAGACTTATGGAAATATGAGGTAAACATCATCGAACTACCATCCCCCAAACACTTTTAGGTATCTTTTTGGGGTTACTATACTCTACTATCTGCTTCTCTTCAAGTCAAACATTCGTAAATTTCATCAGTTGAGAACCCCTAGAGTTCAACCTTCTACCTTCACACTGCTATATGGGGTTACAACTCCTGACCGGAGCAGCTGATAATGATGCAAGACACCTCACATGGACATCCCTATCGTGGTTCCTCATGCTTACAATCTCTGGGAACCCTCCAGCAGTTTCACAGTTTGCCATGGAAAACGGCCCACTTATAGATGATTTACCCATTGAAAAATATGAACGAATCCATTGCTATGTTAAAAAAACAGAGTGCAACCGCAGAGATTAATCCCCAAGGACAACTGGGTTAAACTGGGATCAACTAACAATCAACAATTAAAGGACCGGATAACCCCACATGTTACCAACTTCTTTAGACTTAGACTGAGCATAGAAAAGCAAGAAGGGAAGAGGAAGTATAAGAGTGAATGTTCATGTACAGTGAGTGAGTGAGTGAGTGAGTGAGTGAGTGAGTGAGTGAGTGAGTGAGTGATCTGAGTGATCTGAGTGAGTGAGTGAGTGAGTGAGTGAGGGAGGGAGGGAGGGAGGGAGGGAGGGAGTGAGTGAGTGAGTGAGTGAGTGAGTGTGTGTGTGTGTGAGTGAGTGAGGGTGTGAGGAAGACGGGCGAGGAGGAGGACGGAGGCGGAGGAGGCGGATACAGAACTAAAAACAAAAACCCGTCTATCTATCGATCGATCTCTCTTTCTATCTATCCATCTATCTATCGATCTAGCTAGCAATCTATCTATCTATCCATCCATCCATCAATCAATCCATCTATCTATTTCTCTCTCTCTCTCTATCTCTCTATCTATCTATCTATCTATCTATCAGACCTGTCTATCTATCTATCTGTCTATCTGTCCATACATCAGAATATCTATCTATCTACCACTCAATCAATCTATCTGTCCATCGATCGATCTCTCTGGCTACGCAAAAGAGGCGGAGCCCGAGGGACGCCAGGGCGTACATCCGACCCCTTGACAGTGCACATTGTCCCACGCCTGCCACGCAAAAGAGGCGGAGCCCGAGGGACGCCAGGGCGTACATCCGACCCCTTGGCAGTGCACATTGTCCCACGCCTGCCACGCAAAAGAGGCGGAGCCCGAGGGACGCCAGGGCGTACATCCGACCCTTGGCAGTGCACATTGTCCCACGCCTGCCACGCAAAAGAGGCGGAGCCCGAGGGACGCCAGGGCGTACATCCGACCCCTTGGCAGTGCACATTGTCCCCCGCCTGCCCCGCAAAAGAGGCGGAGCCCGAGGGACGCCAGGGCGTACATCCGACCCCTTGGCAGTGCACATTGTCCCACGCCTGCCACGCAAAAGAGGCGGAGCCCGAGGGACGCCAGGGCGTACATCCGACCCCTTGGCAGTGCACATTGTCCCACGCCTGCCACGCAAAAGAGGCGGAGCCCGAGGGACGCCACGGCGTACATCCGACCCCGTGGCAGTGCACATTGTTTCACGCCTGCCACGCAAAAGAGGCGGAGCCCGAGGGACGCCAGGGCGTACATCCGACCCCTTGGCAGTGCACATTATCCCACGCCTGCCACGCAAAAGAGGCGGAGCCCGAGGGACGCCAGGGCGTACATCCGACCCCTTGGCAGTGCACATTGTCCCACGCCTGCCACGCAAAAGGCGCGGAGCCCGAGGGACGCCAGGGCGTACATCCGACCCCTTGGCAGTGCACATTGTCCCACGCCTGCCACGCAAAAGACGCGGAGCCCGAGGGACGCCAGGGCGTACATCCGACCCCTTGGCTGCACATTGTCCCACGCCTGCCACGCAAAAGACGCGGAGCCCGAGGGACGCCAGGGCGTACATCCGACCCCTGGGCTGCTCACATTGTCCCACCTGCCACGCAAAAGACGCGGAGCCCGACGCCAGGGCGTACATCCGACCCCTTGGCGCCATTGTCCCACGCCTGCCACGCAAAAGACGCGGAGCCCGAGGGACGCCAGGGCATACATCCGACCCCTTGGCTGCTCACATTGTCCCACGCCTGCCACGCAAAAGACGCGGAGCCCGAGGGACGCCAGGGCGTACATCCGACCCCTTGGCTGCTCACATTGTCCCACGCCTGCCACGCAAAAGACGCGGAGCCCGAGGGAGTGAGGGCGTGAGTCCGTGAGTGAGTGCTGCTCACAGTGAGTGAGTGAGCCAGTGAGTGACGCGGGAGGGAGTGAGTGAGTGAGTGTGTGTGTGTGTGAGTGAGTGAGTGAGTGTGTGTGTGTGTGAGTGAGTGAGTGTGAGTGAGTGAGTGAGTGAGTGAGAGTGAGTGAGTGTGTGAGTGAGTGAGTGAGTGAGTGAGTGAGTGAGGGAGTGAGTGAGTGAGTGCGTGAGGGAGTGAGTGAGTGAGTGTGTGTGTGAGTGAGTGAGTGAGTGAGTGAGTGAGTGAGTGAGTGAGTGAGTGAGTGAGTGAGTGAGTGAGTGAGTGAGTGAGTGAGTGTGTGTGTGTGTAAGTGAGTGAGTGTGAGTGAGTGAGTGAGAGTGAGTGAGTGTGAGTGAGTGAGTGAGAGTGAGTGAGTGTGTGTGTGTGTGAGTGAGGGTGTGTGTGTGTGTGTGTGAGTGAGTGAGTGTGAGTGAGTGAGTGTGAGTGAGTGAGAGTGAGTGAGTGAGGAGGGAGGACGGGAAGGAGGAGGACGAGGAGCGGATACAGAACTAAAAACAAAAACCCCACACGTCAATGTGGGGAACAATGACCTTTCTCAGCTGCTCACCTAAAAAGCATTCCAACAAAAAACTTGGAATGTAAAATGGCCAATTATCTTCTACCAACCTTGGTTGGGAGTATGTAGAACTGGCATTTAAACACTAAAGATGCGATCTCAGATGTTCAGAACAGCTCAATATATCGTATTGCGGCTCTATATCCCAATAAGATGCGTTCATTTTATTTTGTCCCATTCACTAGATGCGCTACTATCCATCAATTGATTCTATCAATTATACCTATTCATCGTGCTACTTCTGCCATGATCTTTCGTCATTGCTAGTCATTAAAATACCATTCCCAACCCTATCGAAATCTCTGCACCGATTGATGCTCATATTTTTAGACATGTGTGGACCGACGCATGTCAGACATGTGCCAAAGCTCACACATGAAATATCCTCATGATGGTTAAATTATGTTAAATTCTAGCAGTTTGTTGGTTAAATACCGCTCATTTCCTAGAAATTTGGATCCTCACCACAGTTGAGACGCCACCCAAAGCACCCGCCACAACCACCGCGTCAGCGGGGCGTAGGCGCAGCGACTCCTTGTAGTCGCCATCGGTGATGTTCTGCTGTCGCATGAAGGTTCGCAGCAAGTTGATGGCCGGGACATTGCCTTGCCATCGCTGTGACGGTTACATAGAATGATGAATGTACGTGTACGCGCAGATATGGATGCAATAATATACTGTATATATATATATATATATATACATATGTAACATGTATATTGTATATACATATATTATATAATATATATATATATATATGTATAATGCATCCGAATGTGCCCATTAATACAACATAAATATATGGGGATGGGTCAAAACCCTATCCCCCTGGTGAACATCAAAATAGCTGGTAAATGGATGTTCATCCCCCTAAAAATGGTATGTATAGGTATTGATCCATAGCCATATGGATAGCCTGTGAGGAAGGCCACATGGATTGGCCATCGACCATCTTGATTCCTGCGGAAAAGGGCTGGTATCGCGGAAAAGGGCTGGCAGGAAGCATGGACAATGGTGATTTCATGGGATTTAATGGTGATTTAGTGGAATTTAATGGAATTTAATTGTGATTTTATGGTGATTCATGGGATAGAATGGTGATGGATACAATGCTATAATGTGTTGGCAACCTAATAATGAACCTACTATTTGGGGATGGTAATATACCATTAGAAAAATGGTAATGACTCGGGGATGGTTTGTTGGGTTTACATGTTCAAGAAGAACAATCTACATGTTCAAGAAGAACAATCGTCTACAAATGGGGAAGTCTTCATTCCCGTGTTTGCTAGAGGGCACTAGCGGTTTAGACAGGGGTTCCGGGTGTGGCTTGCAAGACCTCCCACTGGCAACATACGCGGACTCAACATCTGCGATGGAACCCCCCAACCACTTGTGAGATCCCAGACTGGACAAGAAATATGTCCAACCAATAATCAGTTGAAGCGCTATTGGGATCCTCTTAATTCATGGGACTTGACAGTGCTACCGTTCTACGAACCTATATAGTTGTAGTTGGATTTGATATTGCACTGGGCTTCAATAAGAGGATCAGAAGCGTTGATGAGTTTTACAGCTTTGTGAGTCCTCATCGAAGCATGCCACACTGTCAATCTTAAATACCTTGCAAAATAAAATACGATCGTACTTCATGCTTTAGATGTTTGGTATAATATGTGTATGTATATATATATATATGTATGTATGTATGGGACTTATTGATGTGTATATAAATAGTCTGATTAATAGCCCTTTGCAGTGTTTGAGAACTTGTCATCGAATTCATAGAAGTTGTCCACGTTTGCAAGAAGTTGTGCACGTTTCACAGAAGTTGTGCACGTTTCACACGCCCCCCTAATAACGTTCGTATTCAACTGCTGTGGAATGGACGGCTCTCATTGGGGGCTCTTAACCACACTATCCCGATACACATATATATATATCCCTATGTATAACAGTGTCTGACAAAAAAATAAACCATGGTATAAACAACTCTACCCAGCGCAGACATCCAGCACTGGCGCCATGCTGCAGTCCTTGTTAGCTCAGCTCTTGCTTCGAAGAGGTAGCTAATCATTTCCTCGCAACCACCAAGAGGTACCCAAACCACCAGCTTTTGGATTGGATTTACAGTGATCACAGGAATTTGTTGTTCATACCATGGAAATCCATGTTTCAACCGTTTCAACCGATTGGCGTAGTTCAACCTTTCTGCAACCAAATAGGTTTAGGACGGTTTATGAATGTTGATGATTTGTTCAAATATGGCTCAACCAATTGTTTGGTGAAAGACTGGGACTATCTCAAAATCTGCAACCCGAAAATTTGATGGTTTGTCAGCATTTATCCCTCTAAAATCTCTAAAAAAGATTGAAATTGCCACAAATTGGGATATGCCCCCATTCTTGGGCAAACCCAGATTCCGAATGTTTGGTGGATACCAATGTTCCAATTGTTAACTCTCCGTTTGGAGCTCCCATCGGGGGGGTCACACATCAACCCTCCAAACATCAATTTTCCAAAATTATAGCCGTTGGTAAGAGGGTTCAAGAATCCACCCATGGACTCTCAAAAACTCGACCCTCCAAAAATAACCTCCTAGGCAGGAGTGACTCACAAAACAACTCAAAATCATCGACAAAATCAACCCAAACCTAACATAGACAAACATGTTTGCATTGTGTGCATAACATTTAATATATATATATATACATACATACATAATACACCATATTTGACATTTATATATATATATACCACCAGGTATATCATGTATTAATACCATATACCAGGTATACACTTATAATCATTTATATATGGGCCATATAATACCAGATGACCTTATGCCCACCAGGTAGCAGCCAAGCCGCCAGAGTGCCACCACGACCCTCCGCGAACATCGCCGCGTGCAGGACGTCGTAGTGTGGTTTGTGGGAACCTGTGGCGCCGAGGTGGGACACATGATGGGAACCATAGGTGGTTATCATAGCTTATCATAGGTTATCGTAGATTATTACGTATGTCATTATGATTAGTTAATATATGTTAATATTAGTTATGTAGTTATTTCATGTTATTTGATGTTATATGGTTGCTTTTTTCATCCTGTTAAACGCACCGTGAATCATAGCATATTAATGCATAATATACGTATAGATATATAGCTAGTTTCTGTACTGCAATTTCTTTTCCATGCGACTCTCGTCGCTCACAGTTGTGGGAAATTTTATGAAATTTTGCGTGAAAGCATCTAGATGCACCAACCAACACCAACCAACTGCTGGGGAGGAGTCCTGATTGTTTCTCAAAGCAACTATTGGATCCTTGGCATTGCGAAGTTCGTCAACTGAACCCATCCAACATCATCCCACTTGAATGAGTAGCATCGCCAAACACACATCAATGGATATGTTTTACAGGACTTGTCTACAGGAAAGCAGAGTTTTTACCATTAAATAGATTTAAATAGAATAAAGGATAATAATACGGGAACTTAAAGTCTGAGAATATGTGGCCCAAAAGTGGTGTACTATACCTGGATCCACTAAAAATATCGTGTTTTTTGGTCGCCACAAGGGGGATCTTAGAAATTGTGGTGATCGGTGGAGATCTGGGAGATTTGCCGCCAGGGGGCGTGAAACCGTCGCAGTCAAAGAAGCCTTCTTTTGCAATAGAAGCCTCGGCTAAGCTGGGATGAAACTGCTCCTCCACATCTAGCATCATCTAGCTAGCACATCGTTTTGTATATCATCATATATAAATTCATCATAGCCTGCAGCAAGTCATTGGGTACCTAGGTATCAAGCCTGGTTTCTAGCATCAAATCAACCAAATGACCCAACTAAGGTCTACCTGGAGAGTGCTGTCGACCCAAAATCTATCTGGTGTATGCTATCGATTCTGCAACCTTTGGGAACATCATGGAACATCCGCCACCAGCGTGTACCTTTGGTGGTGATTTTGAGCCAGACCTGCAACAAGAAAATCCCATATCTTTTCCAGTCAAGTCCCCAGTTGCTAAGTTCATTTGAAGGTTTCCTAAGTCATGGGGGTACCCCCACTTATCATCCAGTCGTCATGGATGATTTAGTCAACTTAGTCGACTTAGTCGACTAAGTCGCCATCGTGACTTGAGGATTCCCCAAGACTTAAGCAATCCCTCCATATGAATCCCATCATTGGTACTTCAATATTGACCATAATTTACCGTTACTAACCATTACTAACCATTAACCATTGGTTCACTCTTCACTAACCATCATTACTAACCATCATTATTTCCCCCTTTATTTCTTTCCCCCTTTTATTGACCAACCATTGGTTTACTGTTTACTCGCCCATGGTAAAAATCCCCCATAGATGGACCATTTATTGATCAATACTAACCATCATTATTATTGACAATTATTTACCATTATTGACTGGCTGTTGCCGGAATCAAAGACATGAACCTAGCAGCCTTGAATTGCCATCCGGACTGCCCACAATATTGACCATTATTGACCATTACTAACCATCCATTGTGTCATCATTGGTCCATCCGCACTGGTGGTTTAAACTCCTCTGCTCGGCTCGATCCGCGTCCCAGCGACTTCACCACGTTCACATTTCCACGGGAGGCGGCTAAGTGGATCGCCTCGCCACTCCCTTCCTGACGTGGATGATGATGATTTCGCAGCAACATGGAATGAGTGGTGAAAGATCATCATGCTTCATAAGCAACCAAATTCACCAGCAAAGTTGTACGAAATCAGTGGTTTCAGCAAAGTTAGGGTTTTTTAATGTTTCCAAAGCTAAATGTGTTCATAAATGTATACCATATAGGTCAATGCCCATGTTTTGAAATGTTAAAGGAAATGTCGAACACTTAAAACTAAAGGTTAGCGCATATAATATATATATATGTGCGTCGGTATATATATATATATATGCAAAATAAAGGCAGTACATGCACGTACGCTTCCAAAGGGGGTTTATCGAGAAGGGCTCCAAAGAGCTTTTGGATCAAGTTCACTAAAAATAAATGTTCAAATGGAGCAGCTAACTCTCTGCTTGACGAATCCGACGCGTCGCCTGAGGGTTTCCCTGGAAGTAAGTTTCGTAAACGAATCTGGAGTTCACTTGCTCGCCATTGGCCAAGGCGGCCTCGGAAAGACAATGTTTTGCCGTCAAAAGGCGTCAAAAAAAGTGGGATTTAGCCGTTGATTTTCATCACGAAAGAACCGAAATATATGGGTTACTCTCTGGTAATCAAACAAGGTGGCAAAACCTCCCATAAAAAAAAGGTTTCAGTGGGAAAATCATCTATAAATGGAGGATTTGTCCATTGCCACATTTGATTACCGGAGGGTATGCCTATATTGGTTTTAAAATAGGAAAAATGGGGAACCAATGGTCAAATGGTGAATTTCAGGATCGGAAACTGTCCGCTTTGGATTCAATTTTGATCCCCATGTGTAAGGCCTCAGGAAACATCGGTGCCAAATGTTGATTTTTTACGGCACAGTGCCACCACTTTAGGCCACTGAGTGGATAAAGAATAGGATTCTCACCCATGATGAATAAACATGTCGTTCTCTGTCACCAATATGGGGGAAGCCTTTTTCAGCGGCGGATTCTCACTTTGTGGGGGTACACTACCCCAATTAACCAAGCAGGTTCAATTGGTGGGTGACATAAAGTAATTGGACTCAGACTAGAATCCTGACCCCCTTGCCGCCTTTTCAAGACGATATCGCGGCATGTTACGAGCACATGTGGTTCTCCCATGACCAAACTTCAAGTGGATGAATCTGGTCTGAATCATCTAATTTCACAAACCCGAAAGTTTGGCCAACTTGGGTGTGTCAAGCTACAAACGTACAAAATTGAGCCAATAATTTTGAGGATTCTTGGGCATCCCAAACTCCACGGCTTTCTCGCAGGATGGGGCACCCGAAGCAGATAGCGAGCCAAGTTGAGATATGGCTGTTGCTGAATTCGATAATTTATGGATGTTTATGGTAGATATAACGAACCAGTTTTCATGGGTTTTATAAACCAACAAACATAACATGGGGGGGCAGGATCCTGCATCATTGTCCCTTCCAAAGAACCGCCATTGACGGTGGAGCCGCAGCGCCTTCGCCTCCTCTTCGTCGCCATGCAAAGATGCCAAGTGCAAGCGTCCTGCGGAACCCAGGAGACCCAGGAGAACGGCTATCAGGTCAAAACATACTATAAATGTGGGTAAACATACTATAATGTAGGTCATGCAATGTGGGTAATTACCAGACTTGGTAATGTAATGTGGGTAAAACAATGTCATAAACCACCCATGACTGGGAATGGTAAACAAAAAAACCATAAACATCGTCATTTGGGGGATGGTTTATTATTGTACCCACAGCAGCACCGCATGTTTTGAATAATAAACCAGTTTCAAGAATTTCAAGATAATAATTCAGGTAATAAAACCGACGTACAATGTGGGCCCCCCCAGTTATAAGTTGGTTTATAAACCCCATAAACTATAGTTGTTCTAAGTATTATAAACATTTATAAACCATAGTTATTGGAGTTATGCTCACCAACTTAGCTATCTTGGGGGCCCCACATTGTATCACTTTTAAGTCATAAACCACCCATGGTGACATCTTTCTTCATCTTTCTGCGTTGCTCCTCCGTGACAAGGCCGCGAATTCCACCTGTCCAGTGGGTTGGTCCTCCGTTTTCCCATGGGTTTTCCCATGGTTTTCGGGGGCCCTGATTCTCCCACCATGGGATTCCGGGTTCCTGGAATCAATGATGGGGGGGTTTTCAAACGGATGACCGTGTTTTTATAGGGGAAAATGAGCCATGCTAAACTTGACCATGGCGTAATATGTAACTTAAGTATACCCGGTGAAAGAACCCAATCAACAAGGAATTCTGGTGATTCACAACCATGGTTACTAGTTACTGTAACCTATGAGCAGTCATGGTTATCAGCAAGGGAAACAACCATAGCTCTGATTGCCCATGTTGGTGGCTCATTTCAGTTCAAATATCGAGTTGGAAGAACTTGGTATCAAAAAACATTCATAGATTCAGAGCGAACATGATTCGAATCATGATCCCACCAGTGATTTGTGAAATATGCAACTTGGATTTTGTACCATCCCACAACATCATATTCCATTGTGCAGCTGAAATATGCCACGAGTATCCCTATCGAAAAGCCAGCCGCCTGCTTGGTTCAAGAAGTCCCCATATCCATTGGAGACAAACTCATCATTCCCTATTGTATAGGTACACGTAGTGTATGTATGTGTATGTATTAATTATATATATATAGAATATACTAAAGAATTATTATATGCATATATAATCCTATATATATTATATATATATGAGGAATTATATTGAAGACCCCAAAAACTGGTGATATCTGGTGATATCATTTTTTTAATGTTCAACCTGAAAGTGATTTCCCTGGTATTCGGAGGCTCACCCAAGAAATTGTAACTTGTAACTATGGCTCTTACCTCTTACAAATGGGGATATAGTAGACCCACAAATCTGGGACTTACAATCACCGGGATTTTCGACCACTTATAACTTATACACCTCGATTGTTGATTCGTTATATGCCATTGTTATCCTATTTCTCACGAAGTAACCAGTTACTAACTATCTAACATTATCTAACTAGAAAAAAACAACTGATGATGTTTACCTGTCAATTCCAAAAGTAGGCCCACCCGCAGCGGGCACCTAAACTCTTGATCTCCGCCTCGATCAACCTGAGACTGCTGCCCCATCTAAATCATGCCGACCCTTGCATGTGACACAGGATATCAATGGATATCAGACATGGAGATTTCCTAAAATGAGGGTAGCCCTAAATCATCCATTTTAATAGGATTTTCCATTGTAAACTATCCAGCTATTGGGGTACCGCCATTTTTGGAAACCCCCACCAGCTGCTCCATTTAAAAAGGCTACTAATTATGCCATTCACATGCCATTAACTCATATGCTGAGATGAGATTAGATGGTTTCACCGTTTCAAAAATAAGGGAAAGCAACTACCGGGGTTGACAGAAAATTTTCTGAGCACTACCAGCCGCAAAATTGAAATGTACCGAGTTTCGTAATGAAAATGTGGTTTTATGACCATTTCGTTTCATGTACATATGACCATTTCGTAATGAAAATGATGATCAACAGTGGCAACATTGGGATGTAGGGATGCCCTCATGGACGTGCCTAAAAAAAATGTCAGTTGACGAATGATGTTCATCAACCAACCATGATTTCTTCATCATTGCATGACCATACCTTGAACCGTTGAAGAAGTGTCACCACCATACGTGAAATCATAGAAAAATCATGCATAAATCCGATTAAATCATCGACCAACGCCTGTTTTGAAACTCCACATCTTAATATTTTACAAATGACTGGCACTGGCGCCGTCCCTTCCCCCTGAGTTGCGAGCAGTTTCAGCCCTGGGCTTCCGGTTGGTTGGTAAGGATTCCCAATTCCCATATATACATGTGTATGTGATGTGTATGTGATGTGTATGTGTGTGTGTATGTATGTATATATATATATATATTGACATTATATTAGATTGGATTCCAAAAATGTTAGAAAGTAATCAACAACTGTCTCAGTAGAAGTGTACGTTTCTATCTTTTTGGTCGTTGAGTCTAGCTGCTAGAGTTCATAACCCCCCTTACATCAGTTGGGAAAAAAAACTGTCACAACCTTACATAATCAAAAATCACCAGGGATGTTTGGACATTGCTCACTTGGGGTTGGCTCAAAAACTGGTCGCGAATGGGTTGGCAAACTTGTGTCAACCCTGGGTTGCTGGCTTCTAAATGGAGGAAATGGGAGGAAGCATTTTCAACAGTCGTGGTCTGCCGACCCTGAATCAATCAATCCAATGCTAATCGGAGGCTGACATTATGAAAGTTTCAAGGCACCAATGAAGTGGAATAGATCTGGAGATATCCATTGGATGCATTGGAGATACGTCCCAATAACAACATGCAGAGCTTCACCAACAATCCTCTTGTTGACAGGCCGCTGATCCAGTTCGGGGATCAAAGGCAATCGGACATAGCTAGCTACAGCGTTGATTTGCACAAAAGGATTGCCGTATAACAAAAAAACAGATCCTCTCCTGGAAATCATGTACCGAAATATACAGGATGGTGCCCCCCCATGTTATGATATGTTATGTTTGTTGGTTTACAAACCCCATTAACTATAATATATATATATAGTTATATATCTACCAAAATGAGGCTTTTGATCATGGAGGCCAGACTGGGCCACCCAGCTCTAGTAGCGGCTGTGCCGCGCTATCAGCACCTCGGCACGGATGCCGAGCAAACTTGGTGATGTCCCAAGATTCCCAAGTCAACAAGTCGCAAAAAGCATCCAAAATAATGGTTGAAGGGACCAAATACACGGCTTTGAATTTCCAGAATACTGATGTAACATGATGTAAGGGGATTGAAACCAGTAATTGCTGGTCACAAAAAAAATCCAGCACTTGATGCTCTCGAATCTTCTGACAAGCAAACAGAGGGAACATGAGCCTGTGCCCAAAACCATGGTCCCAGAAAATGCACCAAAGGGGTCTGTGTTTGCTGTTGGGACTCCCACGTCAGGCCCTTTCAGTGTCGACTTTGAACTCCTTGTTTTAATGCTGACAATACTTTCGTGAAATTGTCATGATTCCTGGGAGAAGATCACTGCCAAGACACTTGCGTTTGATTTGCCGTCAAACACCATTGCTGATACGGCGCAACGCGGCAGCTTGATATTACTTTTCTACTCCTTTGACCAGGTAGCCATGCTTTCGCTAAATGATCTGAATATAGCAGACCCATTGGTGACATTCTCAGACTCATCATGTTTCCACAATCCGTCAAACAATATATACTGCACTCTGAAAATGATCGTCAGCCGCGTCAAATGCACTATTTGTTTAGTATGCATCGACGGTGGAGATCTGATCCATCGGACATGATTTTCATGGGGCTGACAACAACAAAAACCTGCCCCGCTGGAGCCCAAAGGATTCTGTGAAAAAACGCAAATCGGCAAATCATCAAAAACGAGAACGAACAGTTACTTGAACTCGCTATCAGCGAAGTCAGAAGAACCTCTAAAGCAAAAAAAATATGATTGGTTCTATGTTTTCTCAAGTTGAGATCTTAAGATGTGTGATCTATTGTGATCTATTGTGATCTACAACATGTTTTGTGATCTACAAGTACAACGTGTGTCAGGCCCGAAGAAATCTGATGTTGTGCTACTAACTCCAAGCACCACAGCAAACCGGGTTTTTTTAGTGCCAGAAAATAACCATTTTGCGGTAGTTCAAGGGACGAAGTACGAAGTACTCAATAATTAAAAAAAAACTCGCAATGGATATCAGAGTATATCATGTGTATATATATACATACATATATATATATATATTGATTGAGATTTCTGATATCATATATACTCTGATTTCTGGATAGTCTCATCAGAGTATGTATATATATATATATAACAGTGGAACCAAGAACCTATGAAATCGATTGAAATAGTAGGATCTGAGAGAAAACCCGGGGTTTTGCATCAAAACCCGGGGTTTTGAAAAACAATGATTTCCATCATGTTTGAATTTCCATGATCTGTCATGATCTTTCCCGTTTTGTGATGTAACCAGACTGAAACCCTGGGAGACAAAGCACACATGCTGTTGAGCAGTCACCATTTGAGTGGTCATTAACCTAGCACAGCACTCCTGCAAGCATCATGCGGAGGCCATGTCCATTGGCCAGTCAAAATCATTGTCCCCCATTTGGGGATGGGATGGGATGGGTAGATACCCAAATTTGGCCTGATTTTGTCCCATCTGGGAGTATCCCAAGTAGCGATGCAGGAAACACAGCTTCGAAAGCACTAGATTCTCAGAGTTTGTTCGGATAAGAACGGCTAAATCCATCTAAGTCATTCTAAATCATTCATAATCCATCCAATGTAATGTTGGGCTCCGATTAGTGTAGACTAAAATTGTTGAGGGGGGGCTCACACTAATCAGAGCCCAACATTATTCTAATCCCCATAAACCATCATAAACCATCCGCAAGCATCACCATATTACCTCATGCCCCCTCGGCGAGCCCGACTCGATGCGCAAGGAGGGGTCGTTGAGGCGCAACAGGCGTTGCATGGGCTCCAAGTGCGCCTGTTTTTTTTTTCGGCCATGGCCAAAGGGGATGATGATACGTTGCTGAGAAAATTGTCATGAATTATGGTTCAGAATTCATAGTCTAAGGGGATGATGATTTTTATCATTCAGTATGTTTCATATAATCATCATCATAGACCGTGTTGTTGTTTTCTCTGTTATCATCCTTATATGATCATGTAAAAACTTGATTATGATTCGATTAGTACTGTATGATGTTTTTCAGGAGGATCATGTGGTCCCAATGATAGAACTACCATTTGGGATGATTTGGACAGAGTGCGTATTCGGATGTATTTTTAGCGCATGCCCTGCAATGAAAATGGAGTGCATAACATATAATATCATATATATATATAATGAATCATATACATTTATAATAAACGTACATATATATACTGTATATAATATGTATATATAATGTTTATTAATGTCTATGTATCATGCGTATGTCATACATTTAGATGTGTGAAATTCAACAAAGTACATCCTGTTTTGGGCTTTGGGCATCCCATGAAGTCGGCCCCCTTCCTGTCCCTGAAAGCAGTAGCCATCCATCGCCACCAAACATGGCCCCAATTGGTCCTGATGAAAAGATCGCTTAATCATTGGATTGGTTTAAGGGAAAATCTACAGGAAAGCCCGAAAGCCCCATATTTAATGGGAAAACCTATGGTTTCCGGTTAAAATTTTCCCAAATACTTTACTTCGTGTGATCCCCATCATGACATTTATACATTTGCTTACTAGCAAATCTTCTGGCATTCTATCTGACATATCTTCTGGCATACCTTCTGGTATTCTATCTGGCAAATCTTCTGGCATTCTATCTGGCAAATGTTCTGGCATATCTAACTGGCATATCTCATGGCATTTTATCTGGCATATATTCTGACATATCTTCTGGCATATCTTCTGGCATTCTATCTGGCATATCTTCTGGCATATGTTCTGGCATATCTAACTGGCATATCTCATGGCATTTTATCTGGCATATCTTCTGGCATTCTATCTGACATTTTATCGGGCATATCTTCTGGCATTCTATCTGGCATATCTTCTTGCTTTCTATCTGGCAAATCTTCTGGCATTCTATCTGGCATATCTTCTGGCATTCTATCTGACATATCTTCTGGCATTCTATCTGGCATTCTATCTGGCATATCTTCTGACATATTTTCTGGCATTCTATCTGGCATTCTATCTGGCATTCTATCTGGCATATCTTCTGACATATCTTCTGGCATATCTTCTGGCATTCTATCTGGCATATCTTCTGGCATATGTTCTGGCATATCTAACTGGCATGTCTCATGGCATTTTATCTGGCATATTTTCTGGCATTCTATCTGACATTTTATCGGGCATATCTTCTGGCATTCTATCTGGCCGTTGAGGTCCAGCGGTGCACACTGAGCTTGGCAGGTCCCAGCGATGCACACTGAGCTGGGCAGGTCCCAGGTTGAGGTCCAGCGGTGCACACTGAGCTGGGCAGGTCCCAGGTTGAGGTCCAGCGGTGCACACTGAGCTGGGCAGGTCCCAGGTTGAGGTCCAGCGGTGCACACTGAGCTGGGACGGTCCCAGGTTGAGGTCCAGCGGTGCACACTGAGCTGGGAAGTCGGCAAAGAGCTTGGCGAAGGGTTGGCAAGGCGGAAGTGGAGGTGGAAGTTGATGCAGACATGGTCGAGGAGAAACTAGAGGAGGAGGAGGAGGACGAGGAGGAGGAGGAGGACAGCCAGCCGAGGAGGAGGAGGAGAACAACTCTGATAAAATCTAACAACCCTCACCTGGCAGGTGGGGAACAAAACCAATCCAATCAGTTAAGGTTTTGAACTGATATAGTTTTTAACCACATATGTGAGTGGCGGACAAAATTACTTACTACATCTTACTACCCGCAATGGACATGGCCAAAGTGGGTGGTCCCCTATCAGTTGTGAAGGTTTGTCCTTCAATGCTATGTGTGAAAATAGGGTATCGGTAAGTGGGTGGCCCCCTATCGGTTGTGAAGGTTTTCACACCAATTTGAACATCCCAAGTCCACTCCCTACTACTTGAGTCTTCCGCTAATTTTGTCAGCTACTCATCTTACTGGTGCTTAGTAGGGAATGGATGGGCATGGGGGTTGCTGGGATGATTATTAATAGTTATTATGGATCATTCCCGAAAATTCCCTGCGTTCAGCACCAGTAAGTCATATGGACCCTACTATTTTGCCACGAAGAAAACGAGCCGTGCGGCCGGACTCCCCAGGAATCCCCAGGTTCCCGAACGAAGGGCGGATGTCCGTAGACCATCTGATAGAGAATGATCCCCAGAGACCTGGGTGGCGATCCGCACTGGCGGCACTGGCGGCACCGAGCTGGCTTGGAACATCAGCGAAGTACATGGTAATGGATTCCCCAAGCAGGTTTCTGAGCCAGTCCTAAATGGTGGATTTTCCATTACCATATAATATATATATATATTTATTTATTTATTTGATCTCCGCAGGGTAATCATTGGATTGGTGGGTGTTGCAGGAAACTATGCGGATTTGTCCCAGCAAATTGGTTTCCCCACCATTCGGAAAGACCAGGAATCGGGTCGCTCATCCAGGAGGGCCAGAATTCACACCTATAATATCCTATCACTAAGCACTAAGGATTTCAAATGGATCAAATATGAATATGACAGTACATTATGACAGTAGTATATATATATATATGTATGTATGTATCTTGTTGCATGTGTATACATGTATTTTATATTTAATTACACATAATATATAAATATATATAATATATATATATATATCAGTGAGGAACTACCAGATGAAATGATGAGTTTCAAATTGTCAGATCGTTGGGCTCCAACAGGCCCCTTCTATGGAGTACTTTGCACCGGCCACCAAGGCACCAAATGTCGGACGCGCGACCCAGTTTCAACCTTGGTGCGGAAGATCACTTGTGTCACCTCCAAGTGGCGTGCTTTTAATGACCCGAAGTCTTTTTTGAAGTGCTCCAAATAAGCGTTGGATGTGTAAGGGCCGTCAGGGCTAATTACTAATTATGTGTGCTCCCAACAATCGATAATGTTGATGTGATGAAAGATGCCTAATTAGTTTTCGAATAGTGTTGGGATGTGTTGGCTTTTTAGCAGGCGAAAAATCCCACATAATCCATTTTCTGGAGTACCAAGCAATAGCAACAAAGAATGGACGCCAAGCAAATGAACACAACAATAATGAAGATGCTTGGAGGGTGCCAATAAATATCAATAAATATATTTACAAAATGAACCATGAAAATATACAAACAATTGGTAGTTTCGGCCCTGGCAACAAGCCTTTCCGTAAAAACAAACAACATATTTGGGTATGGTGAAACTTTATGACACTTTCATAGAGGCCCGAACTTCGGGATGTCTTCAGTGGCCCAATTTGGCCATCCTTTCTCGTGCCGAACCGTGCCTTCGGCCGGCCGGTACCGTTCCACGGAGAGCTAGGGTCACCCACTGTCCTTGTTTCACGGCTTCTGGTGCCATGTAACTCAAGGTCCCCACCTGGCGGTTTGGAGCAGAATCCGGCAGAGCTTGGGATCAATTTTGAAATGATACAGATCAATTCCGAATTACTTATTATATACAGTAGGTATATGATGGTATATGCAATATGATATAGAATGATATAGATTGATATGGTATGAATGTGTATGCATATTGTATACAAGGACAGCTGAGACATGTTAGGGATGAAAGCTACGAACAACGACCTCAATGGACCTCGAACCTTGAGCATATCTTACCGTTCTGGGCAACTGTTAATCTGGCGATTGTTTGAATCTTCATCCCAGGAACGACCCAGGCTTAACGATCAATCCACCAACCAGCGGCGGGTCAATCACCAAAATACTCAAAGGATGGTCATTCGATCCTGGAGTTTTGTTACCTTGGAGGTACCCCTATCAAAGCCAATCAAGCGCACTAGCCCTACAATGGAGCACATCAAACCAAACCAGGGACCTGCACTTGTACTTTTATTTCCACACATTGGATAGACAAATCTCTAGCAGTGATAATGTAATATATAACAACCCATTTATATACATCCCTTTACTACAGGAAGCAACGTCGATTATGAACAGGATATTTAAATATATATATATATATTTATATACGTATATATATATATATAACAGCACGTTCAAAGGGGTGCCTAATGAATTTCAAAAAATTGAGATTCTTAAGGGGTGCCTAATGGACACCCCTTAGCGTTCATGGAGATGGCACACCAGAAAATGATGAGTTCCAACCCAAAATCTTCCAATCCCACCCGCGTTGCATCTGTGGTGCACCCGACTTCATTTTTGGCGAGAAGAAATGCATGCGTTTCTTTTCGCGTCGGATGTAAAATGTTCCCAAATTTCAAGAAAACTAGTCAAAATCGACACGACATGACACGCGCAGGGGTTGTTCAAAAAGCACCCGACACGTTTCTAAGGGGTGCTTATTAGACACCCGTTTGCCTAAGGGGTGCTTATTGGACACCCCCTACCGACCGACGACACGGCAGTGACACGGAATGACACGCATGTTTTTCTTGATTTCTCCAAAAAACTCGTGACCACTTATGACCGACACGACACGGCAATGACACGAAATGACACGCATTTCTGGAAGCAAACGTGGGGAAATCGAAGAAAAATACACATATTACAATGAATACCTCATTATCTGTTAGTTTGGAACCTTAAAAATTAAGGGGTGCCTAATGGTTACCCCCCTTAAGGGGTGCCTAATTGAGACCCGTTTGTACATCCTGGTATGATCATATATGGCACAAAAAGTCATCAAACGTGTGGCCAAGACTTGTTGAGACTATCCCTTCGAATCCCTAAAAACTTCCTGGTTTCTCAAATCCTCCACCATTTTTTGAGCACGGCTGTCCCAGCAACCGGAATTTTTTGGATCCCAAACAGATGCATCGCGCTGGATGTTGGTGGTGTCGTTGGAGATTCGCTTCGCAATGCCGAAGTCAATGACCTGCGAAAGTCATAGCGTTTCAAGTTGACCCAACCGCGGTTTCAGCAGCAAGTTTCAGAGCCAATGAAAACAGGCAAATGCGTTTGTTCATCGTTTCCTTGACATTTGTGGTCGGTCATCTAATGACCCCCACACATCATCCCAATGAACCGTATCTTCAAACCCTTGCCAAAGTCACCCTTAATGACTGTATCTTGAAATGATATCCTTACAATTCCGATTTTAGTCTGGTCTGGCCTGTTCTACCTTTGGACATTGTTTATACCATGTTCCATGACAACATAGATTGTCGGGCCGTGCTTTCAAAAAGCGTGCCTTCAACCGCCCGTTGATCAGCAGAAAGTTGCCAGGCTTCAAGTCCTTGGTGCGCTGCCCTGAAGGACCGGGATAAAGGATGGCGAAGCTTGTGAACCATACTGGTTGGTGGTTTTAACCATATTGAAAAATATTAGTCAATGGGAAGGATTGTCCCATATATTATGGAAAATAAAAAATAATCAGATATACACTCCTTCATGAAATGAAGTCGGATGTAGTGGGACAGGATGTATTCGCCAGCCAGGATCTATCCAATCAACAACCTTGCCATCCATAGGGAATGGGTGAGCAAACTGGTAAGCTTTCTCGGACTTGGTCGAGGAGCCACGACAAAAAATCCTTGAGATTATGGTTTGCTACGAGGGAATTGATCATCATCATCAGCAGCAGCAGCATCATCAGCAGCACGATCAAAAGAGGAACGAGACTCTCTGAGACATGCCTTTCGAGGGGACCTGTATCTACCTGTCCCAACACTCTCATGCCATCGCTTCACCTTTTTCCGCACACGACGGACAGGTTGGCGCTCCGGGAACTCTGTCGAGCTCCCGGATCCCAATTTAAACAGCTGGCCTGCACACCAACAGCCAGGCACATTGGGAAAGCCACGACCTCAAAAAAGCGCCCAAGCTCAGTACAAGGCCCCTCTCGTCAAAGAGACCCACTGAGCCAGGGTAGTAACACGCGCTTAGCTGGGCTTGTAGAATTTCTCCATATCCTCACTGTTCTCGATCTCCTGGTGATCTGAAACAGCGACCCTTTCTGGCGGATTGTTGAGCCACCCACTTCACAACAAGTACTGCAGTCGGTTTGAAATAAAACAAGAGATCCGACAAAAAAAAATAGAACACCACCCTGCTTTGAATCGATCCGTTCCCAGTCGTTTCAACACGCACAGACAGTATCAGCTTTCAAGAGCATCAATACAAAGATCGTACATTACGTGGTTGCGAATTAATTGTTCCAAGACACACGAATATCACCCACTGTTTTTGCAGTCCATTTGGGTGTTGAAAAAGAAGGGCTACCTGATCATCTCAACCATCCTATGGGCATGCAAACAGTGTTTAGCTATCAAGTAAGAGGAACGTCAATTGAAAAAGTATGGATGCAACAATTGGTGCAATATGATCAATGTGACAAAACCACCATCAAGTATTTGGAGAAGTATTAAAGACCAAGTAAGTATATTGATGTGGAATATTGTGGATATGTATTTGAGCTTTGGATATGTATTTGAATAGCCAGCTGATTGTCGAGCTACTGGGCGCCCGAAACTGCGACGGTTTTTCAAATCACGACGTATAATCTGTAATCATTGTAATCCGACGCTCAAGAATTTGGTGCATCAAAATCTATCAAAATCAGATGATATCTAAATATAATGATATCAATTTGGGGATTATGATGCACCATTATCTATAATATTGTAGTGTAATCCCCAGCCATCAACCAGGGTTTTGAACACTGCTCGGGCTCCTTGCCCTGGAATCCTCCCACCTTGGGTGATCTGGTCTTGTCAACTGGGATGTTGTACCTTGGACAAATCATCACTGTCTGGTGGACGACATCGAAATATTTTGATATATGCTCATATATGCATATAATATATATATATACGTATATTAATATATATATATATATAGGTGCGTATATGTTATATAATATATATGTATATATACATATATATTAACATGATTTAATATGTATATATATATATATGTATGTAAATATATATATATATTAAGATATATATATATATATATAGTAATGTATGTATATATATATATATATAATATATATATGCATATCTATATATATATATATACATATATACATATATACATATATATATATATATATATGTATATATATATATTCTATGTGTTCAGATTGGATTTCCAGTACATGGATACCACCACTTGAAATCCTGTCAATTTTTCTGGAGTCACAGGTCTTTATAGGTCCTACAGTCGGACTCTTTCCGCCGAGAGACTTGGTGGCAGCATTCTTCAGCACTGCGCCGTAGTAGACAATCACCTAACCCAATAGGCACAGCGTGTCACGCCAGTGACACCTACCCAGTGGCACCGGTAAAATTTGTTGATTAGATCATATCCCATGTGTCCCCCCATGGTTAGTAACATATGTCCCATGATATCCTCATGCGACCACCATCCATATTAGGGGATGGGTCAAAAGCTATGAAATTACCTGGGGAAAACTGATACAGGCTATCTATGACTTTCGTATCTAACTGGTGAATGAATCAACATAGAACCATCGTTACCCGTTACGTCATGACCGTTCATCACCTTGGGGAAATATTCACATCCATTCAGCTATGGTGTCCCTGGGGAAAATATACCATGGTACAAGTACATGAAAAACCCTACCAGCTATTAAGCATCGTGGGGAAATATTCACATCCATTCACCAGCTATGACTTAGTTTTTTTTATGGATAGACCCCCTGGTTATGACTAACATAGCCATGGAAAATCACCATTTATAATAGGTAAACCATCTATTTCTATGGGCCATCTATACCATGGCGAACTGTTCGTCATAACCAGGTTGTGTTTTTTTTTTGCGGCCAGGTTTTGATCCCAGTGACGAATCCGCAGAAGGCCCAGGCCAAAGGCTCAATGCCTCGGGATTTCCGGCCCCAATATCAATCCCCAATCATCAACCCATAGGATCCATGGTGCTGGTATATATGCTAACATTTGGGGTATGTTGATGGTAAATGTTACCATATATAGCATACATGGATCCTATGGGCAATGGATATAAATGGCTGGTGGAAACTTCTTCCGAAAATTGCTGGTTTTTTTCGGTTGATCTGAGATAATTGATGTACCACAGTACCACAGCAACACAGAATGAATCGATCCCAGATTTTTCATGGTTCAATCTGAGTACAACCCAGCAAAAACCGGTCAGAACCGCCAGCAAATTCGCAACGTCATTCGGTGAAATACTGGTTGGATCAGAACGGGATTCCCCAATATGTAACATAACCCCCTATAATCATCCTCAACCAACAGGGGTATTGAACACTCAATATATGTACAGAGGAGATAACACAAATGCGGAGTAACACGAAAGAGGAATAACACACATGATGTCAACCAACTATACATCATTTGGTGAATAACCAACTATGCATGCTGTTGGTTGGTTGGAGATGGTTGGAGTTTATTCAAAGTCAATTATACAAATAATCACAATCAAACTCCAACACACACATATGTATATACAGTATATATATATGCATATACACCTCATTACATGCGGTGGTACAAATATAGTGCAAACATGTGCAAACCAAACTCCAGTTTAAAATGTTGTCAACATGAATCGTGTTGCTACAAAACCGTGTAAACAACACATGGAGCTTCACAAACCTTGCTTTGAACACACAAATGATGGTTGATAAAACATAATAATATATGTATATACATATATATATATATATATTATGTATATTATATATATTATTGTCTGTATATAATATTGTATACATACATATAGTGCAATTGGGATTGAACCAACCAACAAACATGTAACATATGTAATTGTTGTCATCATCTAAGGCCCGGTTTGTGTCCCTCTGGGGATGTCTCATTTAGCAATTTTGAATGGTTGCAATATATATATATGCATACATACATAAAATCTCTGGCGAAATTTACCAAAGCGCTTCATACAAAACTTGGGAATCTCAATTGGCAGGAAGCGAACTTTCAATGATCTGAATGATTTGAATGATCTGGATGCTGGAAATTAAATTGATCCAGACATATCATCTGGTTGATGTCTCATATGTGCGCCGAAATGTGTGCGAACATCAGAAAACAAACATCTACGGTGAAAAACAGTAGAACATTAATAATCATAGATATGTTAAGATAATTTTAAACTAAATTGTAAATTCATATTAATAAGCCCCCCCGCATTAATCAACACCCACATTCAAAAACAAAATGGCAATACTACCTTGGGTTGTTCCCTCCCTATTAATCAACATGGGTGGTCACTGGTCACCCCCTATTCAACAACACCCTTCTGGAAAATCCTACTGTTTGGATTCAAAAACTACTGGAAAACCAATGGATTCAAAGCATTTCTCATACTAAATCCCGTGAAATCTATTGAAAAACCAATGGTTTCAAAGCCTTTCTCATACTAAATCTCATGAATCCCATTTTTAGTTTTGCTGATCATTGTTTGGGGGTGAAAACCTTCTCATGGATTCAGACCTTATGGGTGGTTATTAATGCGAACTTGGCATTAGTGTATATAAAATGTGTGTATGTATAGAATATAATATATATATATATATACGTATCCACAGGTTCACATGATATGCATTGAACATGCGTGCTTGATAGACGGAATCAATCCCACAAACAAATCACAGCTTACCAATTCTCTCGTCTCGAAGACCCCAAATTCAGCTTAGATGCCGTAGAAGACGTCAAAGTACTCCTTGCCTCAGGATATCTCAGGATGGCTGGAGAGTTCACCAAGTTCAAATTTGATGATTTCACAACAAAATATATAGACCTAGCCAACAAAAAAGTGGATTACGAAAATGTGGAATGCAACCAACAAGCATGGGGGGAGATATGGGGAGATTGTCCAAGAAACAAGGCAAATTCACATATCAAGTCCCATTTTCGCTGGTATCCAATGTTCCAACGCTTGAATGGTCTTAGGATGAAAATCACTCAGTTGCTTTGGTTGATGGATGTTAAACCCAGCTGTTACAATATGAAACCCGACCCAGCTAGGATTGCTGTAAAGAGGAAAAACCGAAGGGAATCCAGGCGTTAGAATGGAGGAACCTTTTGAAAATCCTTCGGTATTGATGAACATGAGGCAATCACATCACTCCGAAATCACACAAGCCTGAAATTCACACTCAACACTTGTTCAACACTACCGCTGTCCCGATTAATATATTTCCCGTGACATGATTCCCATGATGAGTTCAGCCATAGCCGCCATGCCGGGTTTGTCCTGAAAGTTTCCAGTGGCGACCCCAAAAGAATCCCGAAGTTTCCACTGGAGAAATCATCACTGGGTCCATCTTAAAGTTGTTATCTGGGCGTTTGTTTTCACCATTTTCAGACAGAAGCATATATCAATTATTGTTGGCTATATCATATCCCATGAATCTCCACCAAAAAAAACATGTTACCACACGAAAACCATTTTGGCATCCATCCAGATACCCTTCATTGTTGACTAGTTGCTGGTTCAATCCCATTTTCTTCATTTGATCTCCCCTTGTGGCTGGTTCACATTGAAGGTATCCTATACTGTTGACTATATCCTGTTACATACCCATAAAAAAGTGCGTACCATTATAGTTACTTTAAGTATCGCCCATGAAAAATCACCAAGGTTTTTCTGGTGAACCATGCCGGGCATCATCCACATCCAACTGGGGATGATTCCCCCAACCCAGCGTTGGTTAGTTGGTTAGTTTGTAATCAATTGTATTATGTTTCAACTATCGATAATCAACCCTTTTTATCCACAGGATAGATGGATAGATAGATAGATAGGTAGATAGATAGATAGATAAGATAGATAAGATAGGTAAGATAGATAAGATAGATAAGATAGGTAGGATAGACAAGATAGACAAGATAGACAAGATAGATAAGATAGACTCGATAGATAAGAAAGAAAAGCAATACAAGATAGACAAGATAGATCAGAAAGACAAGATAGACAAGATAGACAAGATAGATAAGATATATTAGATAGATAAGATAGATACGATAGATACGAGAGACAAGATAGATAAGATAGACAAGATAGATAAGATAGATAAGATAGATAAGCTAGATAAGCTAGATACGATAGATAAGATAGATAAGATAGATAGGATAGATAGGATAGATAGGATAGATAGGATAGATAGGATAGATAGGATAGATAGGATGGATAGATAGGATAGATAGGAAAGATAGGAAAGATAGGAAAGATAGGATAGATAGGATAGATAGGATAGATAGGATAGATAGGATAGATAGGATAGATAGGATAGATAGGATGGATAGATAGGATAGATAGGATAGATAGGATAGATAAATAAATAGATAGATCGATAGATAGATAGATATATAGATGGATAGATAGATAGATAGATAGATAGATAGATAGATAGATAGAATAGGATAGGATAGCATAGCATAATATAGGATAGGATAGGATAGCATAGCATAGGATAGGATAGGGTAGGATAGGATAGGATAGATAGATAGATAGACAGAGATAGATAGATAGATAGAAAGATAGATAGATAGGTAGATAGATAGATAGATGGATGGATAAATAGATAGATAGATAGATAGATAGATAGATAGCTAGATAGATAGATAGAGAGATAGATAGACAGACAGATAGATAGATAGATAGATAGATAAAAAGAGATATCGGTAGGTAGGTTGATAGATAGATCTTAAATAGGTACATAGGTAGATAGGTAGATATATAGGTAGATAGAGCGATAGATCGATAGATTGATAGATAGGTAGATAGGGAGGTAGATAGGTAGGTAGATAGGAAGATAGATAGACAGAAAGATAGAAAGATAGATGGTTAGGTGGAAGGATGGATAGATAGATGAATAGATACCTAGATACCTAGATAGCTAGATAGTTAGATAGTCAGATAGCTAAATAGCTAGATAGCTAGATAGCTAGATAGCTAGATAGCTAGATAGATAGATAGTTAGATAGTTTGGGAGATAGATAGCTAGATAGGTAGATAAATAGATAGATGGATAGATAGATAGATAGACAGGGGGAGAGAGAGAGAGAGAGAGAGATAAATAGATGGATAGCTAGATAGCTAGATAGCTTGATCGCTAGGTAGCTAGATAGCTGGATAGCTAGATAGCTAGATAGCTAGAAAGCTAAAAAACTAGAAAGCTAGATAAAAATAGATCGATAGATAGCGAGATAGCTAGAAAGCTAGATAGCCAGATAGCTATATAGCTAGATACATCGATGGATAGATAGATAGATAGCTAGAAAGCTAGAAAGCTACATAGCTCGATAGATAGATAGAAAGATTGAAAGCTAGATAGATAGATAGATCTATAGATAGATAGATAGATAGATAGATAGATAGGATAGATAGGATAGATAGGATAGATAGGATGGATAGATAGGATAGATAGGATAGATAGGATAGATAAATAGATAGATAGATATTTAGATGGATAGCTAGATAGCTGGATAGCTAGATAGCTAGATAGATAGATAGATATCTAGAAAGCTAGGTAGGTAGATAAATAGCTAGGTGGATAGATAGATAGCTAGATGCTAGATAACTAGATAGCTAGATAGCTAGAAGATGCTATAAGAAAGATAGATAGATAGATAGATTAGATTAGATTAGATTAGATTAGATTAGATTAGATAGATAGATAGATCGATCGATCGATACATAGATCGAAGCTAGATAAATAGATAGATAGAAAGATAGATAGCGAGCAAGATAGAAAGAAAGAAAGATAGATAGAAAGCTAGATAGCTAGATAGCTAGAAAGATAAAAAGATAGATAGCTAGATAGCTAGATCGATAGCTAGATAGCTAGATAGCTAGATAGCTAGATTTAAAAAAAGAAGAGATAGAAAAATAGATAGCTAGATAGCTAGGTAGCTAGATAGCTAGGTAGCTAGATAGATTGCTAGATAGCTCGATAGCAAGATAGCTCGATAGATAGATAGCTAGATAGCTAGATAGATAGCTAGATAGCTAGATAGATTGCTAGATAACTAGATAGCTAGATAGATTGCTAGATAACTAGATAGCTCGATAGCTAGATAGCCAGATAGCTCGAAAGCTAGATAGCTAGATTGCTCGATAGCTAGATTGCTAGGTAGCTAGATAGCTAGATAGATATATTGCTAGGTAGCTCGATAGCTAGATAGCTAGATTGATAGAAAGCAAGATAGCTAGATAGCTAGATAGCTAGATGGCTAGATAGCTAGAACGCTAGATAGCTAGATAGCTAGATAGCTCGATAGCTCGATAGCTCGATAGCTAGATAGCTAGGTAGCTAGATAGCAAGATAGCAAGATAGATATATTGCTAGATAGCTCGATAGCTAGATACCTGGATAGCTAGGTAGCTAGATAGCTAGATAGATGTATTGCTAGATAGCTGGATAGCTCGATAGCTAGATAGCTAGATAGCGAGATGGATAGCTGGATTGCTAGATAGCTAGAACGCTAGATAGCTAGATAGCTAGATAGCTCGATAGCTCGATAGCTAGATAGCTTGATAGCTAGATAGCTAGATTGATAGAAAGCAAGATAGCTAGATAGCTAGATAGCTAGATCGCTCGAAAGCTAGATAGCTAGATAGCTCGATAGCTAGATAGCTAGGTAGCTAGATAGCTAGATAGATATACTGCTAGATAGCTCGATAGCTAGATATCTAGATAGCTAGGTAGCTAGATAGCTAGATAGCTTGGTAGCTAGATAGCTCGATAGCTAGATAGGTAGATAGCTCGAAAGCTAGATAGCTCGATAGCTAGATAGCTAGATAGATTGCTAGATAACTAGATAGCTCGATAGCTAGATAGCCAGATAGCTCGAAAGCTAGATAGCTAGATTGCTCGATAGCTAGATTGCTAGGTAGCTAGATAGCTAGATAGATATATTGCTAGGTAGCTCGATAGCTAGATAGCTAGATAGCTAGATTGATAGAAAGCAAGATAGCTAGATAGCTAGATAGCTAGATGGCTAGATAGCTAGAAGCTAGATAGCTAGATAGCTAGATAGCTCGATAGCTCGATAGCTCGATAGCTAGATAGCTAGGTAGCTAGATAGCTAGATAGATGTATTGCTAGATAGCTCGATAGCTAGATAGCTAGGTAGCTAGATAGCTAGATAGATGTATTGCTAGATAGCTCGATAGCTAGATAGCTAGGTAGCTAGATAGCTAGATAGATGTATTGCTAGATAGCTCGATAGCTAGATAGCTAGGTAGCTAGATAGCTAGATAGATGTATTGCTAGATAGCTCGATAGCTAGATAGCTAGGTAGCTAGATAGCTAGATAGATGTATTGCGAGATAGCTCGATAGCTAGATAGCTAGATAGCTAGATAGCTAGATAGATGTATTGCTAGATAGCTCGATAGCTAGATAGCTAGATAGCTAGGTAGATAGATATATGTACAGTACATAGGATTGACGGGGACTCCAAGGTACCCTTGAAGACAAAGGCATCAGCTCCCATTGGTGCCGTTGCCATCAGCGCAGCACCGGCAGCCACTTCCACAGATGGGGCTGCGTTGCGAGGCGCAGGGACAAAGGCAAGGCTTCGCAGAAGGCACAAGGCCTCGGTTGTTGTGGTCATGTAAATTGAATGGTGACTTTAATAGTGACTAATGATGGTGTAAATGAACATTAGAATCTACTACATATATGGATGTGTACCATTATGTTAGTCCACTAAAAATAGACATTCCCATTTTGCCATTGGCAATCATCCCAGTCAAGACTTCGTAAATGGAACAGAATGGATACGCAGCAAGTGACCCTTGGCCGCTATTTTTAGACATTATGCATCATTATGTAACACGTTGATACCAACACTAGAATCTACTAGAATCCATTACCCTCCAGTAAATGAAAAGGTTTGACACTGAAAATGTCACATTTTTTTTTGTGGAAACTAATCTTCCAACCCGGATGAATGCCAGGGTCTAGGTTCATTTACTGGAGGGTAACTCCAGAATCTTTGGATATCTTTGGATGTCTGTGGATTTGGAAAAAAAAAATGATTAACCAACCTAGACTCCTGAACGGAAAAGGAAAAAGGATTTGGATAAATTGAACCGTTTCTATGGCTGGGGGTTACGCTATCTATATATATATAAATACATATGAATGAGCCGTTGTCAAAACTCATTGTCTATCAGCAAGAATCTCAACCCGGTATTGCATGCAATATGTATATATAGGACATATAGAAAACGATGCAGATACAGTTGCAAATGTGCATAATTCATACATCCCGAGCTATTCTACCAAAAGAATACCAAAAGAGAAGGACATGAACTCCAATACCCGCAAACCATCTTTATAAGAATCGAAACATTGATAAAGCGCTCATCCAAACCACCTAACAGTTGGCTTGTTCACAAGCCTCCCAGAGTCCCCGTGATCCCCATGAAACCTGGTGATTAACTACGAAAAATTGGTTTTGAAATGGTTCAGGTTCATCGGTTCACAACACCCAAAACATCAACTTCCATCAAGGTGCAGCAGCCAAAACGCAGACAGCGGTCAGACGGGCCATGTCTAGAGCGCAGAGATGTCGAGTGCAGCTGAGCTTTTTGCGTGGCTAGATGCTTGGCTGCGGACATGAAAGGAATGGTTGGGTCGTTGGCCGTGGGTCAAAACATCTCTGACATCGCACAAAGGTCCATCTGCTGAATTTGTTTTCGTTCATCAAAACAGAGCAGTGCTTTTGGACGAAACATGAGGATGCGAATAGCCAAAAAGACATTCAGGAAAGGATTGAGGCTCGATTAACCATGAAACGGCTGGGAATCTCCTCTCCACACCGATTAAGATACAGCTCAAAAGGTGACGCAGAAAAGGGACCACAAATTTGCTGGATAAATATGTATATTTACACATATGGCACATACATGCACACATGATATCAAAGATGCATCTCATCCAAAAGGGATGATCACCATTGAATCACCATTTGTTTTTGCCTCATTCCAAAGTGATTCCTTTTGCGACGCGCGAAAGATCGAGCCGTATCCATTTCTGAAAGGACTCGGCGACCTTATTTCCGCTGACCCAAGAGCCGCAAGAGGAATTGGAAGAGGTGGACCATGTCGGCATACAGGGCGATGGCGGCCATACAATAGTCGTCCAGGCGATATCCTGGGTTTCAACGCGGTCACCAATATCACCAATGGCTGTTGCTCATACCATTCTATGGAGATATCATATGATATAATGATATATAATGGGATGGTATATGCCGAAAAATGTGGGTTTGTCTGAAAATTTGGTGGGGAGAACTCCGAATGTGATGGTGATGTTCATCATTTTCACCATCCCCAAAAGAAAAGGAGAGCGTAAATTAAATGTGGGAATTCTCGGAATTCTCAGCCAATTCGGATAATCCCCAATTGATATAAAGGGTAGTATAACCAACGCCAAGGGTTTGTGACACAGCCGAAGTGAAGGAGGCTTGGGGCCAGTAGAATACCCATATTTTCTAGGGATTATAATGATTTACATAATTTGGGTTTACTTAAAATAGATGTGAGAATGTGACGTAGTCCCTCTATGTTCATCAATCAACAAGTGGTAAAAGGACCAATGTTCAGTTGCAAAACGGGGTCGCAACCATAGCCTCTACCAGGGTTTTAGTGAGTTGAATACCTGCTAAATAGGGTGAAGTACCTAGTTGCATCGGCGCGGGACCCCCTGAATGTTGAAGGATGTTGCTTAAACATGCTTAAACCTATGATGTTACCCAGAATGGTATTGACAAAAAAAAAGGTCTGTTACCGGTACCATTTGCTACCACTTGTCAATTGGTTGTGAAAACCGAGAGGTATACTTTTTTCATCAATCAACCAACAAGAACAGGACATGGGTTTATCTGAAAATAAGGCACCCCAAAATTCAGTGGTTTACCATCATGTTCCACACTAAAATTGCCATTTGGACAAATCCACATCAACTAGGTTTCGCCTGGATTTGCTGAAGTTAAATGGTCCATCCTGAAAAGTAACAATAGAAACATCTGCCCCATAGATGCCCCATTTATGCGTTTCTGATTTGCCACGCAGGAAATCGCAAAAAAAAAAACAGATTCAAGTGTCTGTACTTGTTGCTCTTGTCGCCCAAAATCATCTGGGTATGAAGGATAATGCCAAAGGAGCAGAAAAGAGCACCTGGTTTTGACCCTCCGAACGGTTTTCGGTTTCATCCCCTCATTTCATGGGATGCTAAACACCTTGGTGTTTCAATCCCCTTGTTCAGTTGCAAAAACAAACCGGTACCTAAGTTTGTATCCTATGTTTTGGGTTAGTTCCTTCACCCCATTTACAACTGGTTGTTTACCCCTAAACCATGAGTTTTCCTATGAAACATCAGCATGTTTTGAAACTTGGTTTTCTCATGACTTGGGCACCCATCGAGGCATAGACGATGTTCAGCGTCTTGAAGGCTCCAGTGCTTGCAGCTCCAAGACGTGCTGAGATGGCTAAGCACAAACCCATCAGCACCAGAGCCAGGCAACAAGCGAACATGTAGGGCAGGAAACCCGTGAAATCCTGAGTTTGCACGGTCAACTATTAGGTGCATTAAGAATAAGTGCAAGTATCATATTGCATTTAATGTTGTTGCATATCATGCTATATCATATTGTATTATGTTATATATTATACTTGTTTTAACAATATTATCTTGTACTGCATTACAGTATATGCAATATCATATAGTAATATATTTAACATATTACCGTATGTTCAAGAATATTACATTACGTTTTACTATATCATATCACGTTGTATATCACATCATTTCATGTCACATTATATCATACTAAATGAAGCTGGCATATATTTTCGTATATATCGTATTCTATGTTGCTATATTAAACATGGCTATATTACATAAAATGGCGGTGCCGTGCAAATTGCCGCCTCAAACATTGAGGGGTGCAACAACACGAGAGCAAACTGAATTCTGAAGTCTTGCCTTCGCACGCTCCTTCGCGATCTTGTTGCGCCAGCTCGTCTCACACGTGGTGAGTCCCTAAGCGACAGCGATGATGACGGAGGGGGCTCTGTGCAGTGTGTGCATGGGTGATGCATATGCATGCGGACGGACGTTGTCGTCGACAAAGAAAATTTTATCGCGATGGTGCGGTGCCTGCACAACCAGCACGACGAATGACTCTTGAAACGTGTTGTCAGACCGTCGCCTTCTTCTTGCCGAACTCCTTTTCAAAGTCTTGAAATCGGCGCAAGTGGGGGGAGTCAAAGGCACCTGACAGGAGGCAAGCAATACCTGCATTTCTTATCGCACAACACGATGGAATGTCTAAACTGAAGGGCCTCCACTGCAACTCGTGGAGCAGGGCGTCGTTCTGGAGGACATAGTCCTGTCAGGAAGATATTAGCAGTCACCCTACTTTCAATGCCTTGCTGACAAAGCAAACAGCTGTGCCTGGAGTCCCTGCCGGGAGGCAAGCGATTCAGGTGCACAGGTCCAAGTGTGCATATAGGTGCACCTCCTCCAAGGCGACGTCCTCCCACCGCCCCGCAAATAATTTTTCCCCGATGCAGGTCATTGCCTGGATGACCGGTTCTAGATACATGAAGAGAAACAGATCAACAGCGTCACAACTGCATGTTTTTGCAGATACAAGTGGGGCCTTTGGTCTGAGGCGCAGACAAAGGATTTTCGGGGCCCAATCCTAAGCTTCCACAAGCTTCCGCGAGTCCGTTCGAGGTTTCAAAACCTGCCGTTGGACCTGCAGGCCATTGCACTTTTTCGTTCTGCCAATCCGAAACCCCGGATATGTCGATGCTTGATTCGCAATGCCATGGTCAAAAACAGTGTTTTGGACACACCTTTGGTCGTAACCAACATTTTCACAATCTTGCAACCCCTATACTCATGGTTTCATTGGCTCCTGGTATGTGTATATATATATATATATACATATATATCACGTAGGGTGTCCGTCGTGTCTGTGCAGGCCTCCCCCTTAAAACGGGGTCGGCAGCATCACGGCGCTTGCCCTATATATATACATACATACATATATATATATATATGCACATACAACATGTATTTATATATCTCTATATATATATATGTATATGTATACATACTTTACATTACATTACACTACACTACACTACACTACATTACATTACATTACATATATATATATATACATACATACATATTTAATATATATATATATACATATTTAATATATATATATATATACTATAATGATAAACTATGGATTGCTATATTGTGTAAATATCACATCTTACATACACATCACACGTTATATATTATCAGTTCAAACACTACGTATGATGCATTGGACATTGCATGAAAATATTTTTTTAACCGTGCATATCATATATATAATATATACTGTACACTTAAATTGTATGTAATGTTCTATATTGAATATATTGCTCTATATTTTATACACACACACATATATATATATATTGTCTAAGTTTTATTGAACCAGCAAACCTGTGGAAGTAGTGGCTCATTGAATGAGAGTCTTAAAAATCGACCATGGCAGCTATTAGCAACTTCAAAAAAGATACCAGTAGAAAAGTAAAATCCAACTGAAAATAAATGAACCTTGCCTTTGTGGCCATTGTAGCTCTAATCATGTTTGAGCTTACTATAAACATCAACGTCCGAGTATCATATGTGCTCTGGAAAGCGAAAAGCATCAATCCCAACGTGACAATCCCTGTTATCAGCACCAGCACCAACACAGATTGGATGGTGTACTGCAGACAGATGAAGCCCAGCAAAACCTGCTGGTTTCAGGCAATCCACACACTGGGAGTTATTGACCAACAAAACTGGGGCTTAAACAAGCAACAAGTAATGGTGATTTTCCCTGTGCGGATAGGTTCTTAATGGAAGTTAAGTGGGAGATAACCATCCATATTCTGCTATCATAATCAAGTGGGATAATCATCTCATTTCTAAGATATATAGAATATATATATAGATATAGAATGATATAGATATAGTTGGGTGTTTGTCTTAAAATCGGGTGTCCCCAATGCCCAAATTTGATGCTTTATCATCATTGGCCTTTGAAGAAAGTCAATAAATTGGGTTATACCACCATGTTCCAACAGAAAAATATGTGAAACCACCAATCAGAAGACGCCCTTTGCCAACGTGAAGAGTGCCAGCAAGACATAGTTCTGCGGACTTTTCCTCATGGTCTCCCGAAAGCACATGAAGACGCAGTGAACACTCAACAGCGTCACAGCCGACATGGCCATCAACACCACTACCAAACCTTGGTGGCTTGTTGATCTCCTGCTTTAAAAAAAGTAGTACGGTTGGGTGAAAAATCCATATCTAGCCCCAAAACTATCAAACAGTCGGTCAAAGCGTATGGCTAATATTGGCTAATAATCCATCAAGAAACTCGGATTCTGAACCACCAATTTTTCACCAAAGATGGTGATGAGTCCCGCAACCACGCAGGTGGTGAGCAACTGCACTCCCAAAATGCCCAAAACCTGATAGACTCACCGATATGTCGAACACATGTAGCTTGACTAATTATAAAATGGCCAGTGGCAATCCTGGACACCGTGCAACAAATGCATTTGTTTGGGCATGTTTGGGCTATATTTCCCTATTTACCGGGTTTTCACAAAGGATCCGTTCGATCAACACCCTGCCTTTTGGATGAAGCCATGTCGAACAGCCCTGTCGCTGATGCTCGCTAGGTCCTCGCAGCCACTGAGTGGCGTCGTCTCTGTTGCTGGCGCCATCCAGATGGGTTGCTCGAAACTTTTCCCGAGCGTCGCGGTAGTAAGGAAAGACGTGAATACGCTACCGAAGCTCAAATGGCTACCAAGGTGATGACCCAGTGATGTGAACGTTGGTTTATAACCCCCATGAAAAGTAGTTCGGTATATCTACCATAAACCCTCCCGGGAAATTGGAGTGATGTGAACTCCAACTGAATGCGATTTACCTCACTGGGGCACCACATTGCTTCATTCCTTCGTTCCACAGATGGCCGTCCCTTAAAGAGAAGAGTGTGGGACGCTGTGGGTCCCCAGTTTTTACGTGATTTTTAGCTGCTTTTTACTATTTTTTTCTAGTTATTTATCACTGATTAAGTTTCTAGTCCTAGTCTCAAAGAAACATCATATTAAACAATACCAATGGAATCCCACAGGAACCAAATAGAAGTCCCATAGAAATATCATAGAACTACCATAGACATTCTCAAGACACCTCATGGAAATCCGATAGAATTCCCAAAGAAATCCTCTGAACATATCATAGAAGTACCATAGAAATCCTGTTTAAATCCCATAGGAACCCCATAGAAATATCATAGACATATCATGGAAAATCCCACAGAAATCCCCATAGAAATATCATAGATATAACATGGAAATAGCATAGGAACCACAAAGAAATCCCATAAGAATACCATAGATTTCCCTCAGGCATCCCATAGAAATTCCATAGAGATATCATAGAAACATCATAGAAACACCATAGAAATCCCATAGGAATCCATTGGAAGTCCCATAAGAATACCATAGAATTTCCATAGTATTCCTTCAGAAATCCCATAGAAATGCTCCAGAAATATCATAGAAACATCATGGAAATTCCATAGGAATACCATAGAAATCCAATAGGCATACCATAGAAATATCAAAGAAATCCAAAATAAATTTCACAGACATCCCATGGAAATCCCTTGGCTGGCTGAAGCTCACCCTTAGGAAAAAACTTTTCATTTAGACATTTTGAGAATTCCAAAAGAATGAGCTAAGAAAGTAAAAAAGAGAAACGTATTAGCAAAGGAAAAGGGAAGGAGAACATGATTTTGGAAAATGTTTACTGCCAAAAAAAAAGCTGGACACAATAGAGGACCACCACAACAAACATACTATTGAAGATCATTGTCATTCATGGATTTTGTTGGTTGGCTGAAGTTCATCTTTTTTGGGAAACCTTTGGTCTTGATTCATCTCTTGCTCATGGACTACCCCTTGAAAAAAATGTTTGGATGTTGTTTTTTCACTTTAGTTTGAATTTATTTTGAAATGGTTTCAACTTCCTTTCAATTGGCACCCCATAGTAATCCCATGGAAATATCATAGAAATCCTTTAGGAATCTCACAGAAATCCCATATAAAGATCATAGAATTAACATGGAATAGCACAGGAATCCCACAAAGAAATCCTAAAAGAATCCCATAGAATTCCCTAAAGAATCCCATAGAATTCCCTCAGGAATCCCATAGTAATCCCATAGAAGTATAGAAACATCATGGAACTCCCATAGGAATGCCATAGGAACCCCATAGTAATCCCAAAGAAATCCCATAGAAACATCACAAAGACACCTTAGAACCCCCATAGTAATCCAATGGGACTCCCATGAGAATACCATAGAATTCTCATAGCATCCCTTCAGAAATCCCATAGAAATCCCCTAGAAATATCATAGAAACATCATGGAAATCCCATAGGATTCCAATGTAAATCCCACAGACATCCTTTTGAATCCCCATAGGAATCCCATAGAAATACAATCGGCATCCCATAGAAATCCAATAGTAGTCCCAAAGAAATATCATAGAACTACCATGGAACCCCACAGGAATCCAATAGAAGTCCCATAGAAAATACCATAGAACTACCATAGACATTCTCAAGACACCTCATGGAAATCCCATAGAATTCCCAAAGAAATCCTCTGAACATATCATAGAAGTACCATAGAAATCCTGTTTAAATCCCATAGGAACCCCATAGAAATATCATAGACATATCATGGAAAATCCCACAGAAATCCCCATAGAAATATCATAGATATAACATGGAAATAGCATAGGAACCACAAAGAAATCCCATAAGAATACCATAGATTTCCCTCAGACATCTCATAGGAATTCCATAGAAATATCATAGACATACCATAGAAATCCCATAAGAACCCAGTGGAAGTCCCATAAGAATACCATATGAGGCTGTAGCAGACAAGATGGCCCAGAGAGCCACCTAGAGCCACCAAGATAGCCAAGATAGCCCATCTAGGGGAGGGGGGGGGGTCAGCCCAATTTTTTTTTTTTCGTTTGTTTTCTGTGTGGCTCCTTCTTTCCTGTGAGATTTGGAAATTAGGTTATGGCCAGGTGTCCTTCAATCATTTTTTTTTGTAACATGATATATTCATTTGTACAAATTCCATATATGTAGCATTGTTTTACTGATTTTTTTTCTTTATATTTATCTTTACCTCATCCATCCAGACATGTGTAAACGTGGGGACTGAGAGCGTCCCTTTCTGAAAGAGAAATGATCGACTGGGAAGCCCAAGCTGACCGACTGGGACATCTGGAAATTCATGGGGAAATTTAACATAGCTATGGTAAATCACCATTTTTAATGGGAAAACCAACTATAAATGATCATTTTCAATAGCTATGTTAAATAACCAGATGGTAATCTGTGAAATAGCCAGTAAACTCATCCCAGCAGGTGAACATCTTCCAAATTTTGCAGCTTGGAAACATCCATCCCATCTCTGTGGTTCAAAATGGCTATGCCCATTTGGCATTTCCCAACATCGATGGACCAATGGAACATCTCCAGTTTCTTGGACAATGATCTACATTCATGGTTACCCTCTGGTAAACTAACATAGCTATGGAAAATCACCATTTTTAATGGAAAATCCACTATAAATGGCCATTTTCAATAGCTATGTTAGCTTACCAGAGGGTAATTTTTCCACATCGAACTGTGCCGCTAGGGTCACTTGAAACCACCACGGCTCGGGCTCCCACTGAGTGCACAATGCGTTCCTGATGGATGACCTTGCGATGCTGGGAGATGCTGGAAGGCCGTCCAAAGGCTAAAAAAGGGGAACATGATGCGTGTATAGACAATAGACATATTAATTAATATCCATAGGGTCATCAGCAATAATGTTCATGTCAAGTTTATGTCAAATTTATGTATACTTCTATGCTCATATAATGGGTTCATTCTCACTGTATAGTCGATATCAATCGGATGTAAGACAAACAGCATGAGGGTTTGTCAAAACGTGTGGGATTTAAGGTCAAAAATTAGTGGCAATGCAAAATGAAGAAACGATTATCCAATCTAAGCCCAGCTGGATTTTGAGTACACTCTTTTTTTTACAAATCCAATATCTGGGGAATTCTGAGGATCACTTGCGGTTTTTTAAAAAAATCAAGGGTCGCTCCTCTATCAGTCAATCAACCTTGCAAAGAGATTCAAAGAGACATTCTTACTTCCTAGTTTTTCCTGTTGTAATCTAACCTGGCAATTGGCCAGTCGTAATAGCAACATCATGAGAAATTGTGGAATTGCCTCTCTCAGTTTAGATTGCTAGCTTGTAAGTTCACTTACAGTAGCCCTTCACATGGTCAGTCACAAGCTCAATGTGGTCAGTTTGAACTGCCAGGTAAGTAAGGCATGTAATGGGTTGTCCCATCACAAGTTGTCCGTGTTCAAGGTGCTGCCCTGACTTGTAGACATGAATGGAATAGATCTACCGGTTTTGAGTGTTTGACTCAACTACAGCAGCAGATAAGATTAGTCTTTGCACCTGTATTACCCATGCAAAATCATTTCGAGCCAAAGATAAGTTGCTTGCCCAAAACAAAATGCAATACAGGGACCAACAAAGAAATTAAGAAATTCACGCGTCCTGGACAATGGACTGTGTGAGTCAGCCATCTTAAGACCCAGTTTGATTGCTTCCATTCCCACTTCGCAATAAACCCCAAACTTCTCAGTGAGTACTCCACATTTCTGTTTTGAGAACTCCTTGTTTCGATTGCTTGATCCAAGTTTTTCATGTTTCTCGTGTATCAGATGTATCAAATTCATGTCGATAAAAATAACAATATTCATACGACAGTAATTATAGAACAATATTTATAGAGCAAATAAAATAACTATATATATTTTTTTTTTCGCTGGTTTCTCCAATTTTTCAATTTCATGGCAATCTCTGCAGCTTCTTTTGTTCCCCCCAGTACCATCCACCCAACCCAACCCACCTGCACCGCCTCCAGCATCTGCTTCCAAAGATGTTGGATTTGAATCAGCGTCAACCTCCATGGCGGCAGAAATGTAAAATAATGATAAATGCTGATGCTTCTTGTCAGTATTGTGATGATCATCATGATGATCATCATCATGATGACGATTGTTTTTACTATCATTATCATGATGGTTATTATTTTGATGATGATGATGATGATGATGACGATGGCGATGGCGATGACGACGATGATGATGATGATGATGATGGTGATGGTGATGGTGATGGTGATGGTGGTGGTGGTGGTGGTGGTGGTGGTGGTGGTGGTGGTGGTGGTGGTGGTGGTGGTGATGGTGATGATGAGGATGATGATGATGGTGATAGTGATGGTGATGGAGATGGTGATGGTGATGGTGATGGTGATGGTGGTGGTGGTGGTGGTGATGGTGATGATGATGATGATGATGATGGTGATAGTGATGGTGATGGAGATGGTGATGGTGATGGTGATGGTGATGGTGGTGGTGATGCGGAGGAGGATGTACATCACCTGCCAAACAGTCTTAGGTGGCAACTAGAACAATAGGATTTTCGAAAACTGACATTGTTGACGCTGGTGTACGGTACCAAAATTCAGTGGAAAACCACCAATATGGACATTACGAGCCTATGTCGCATCACATTGCTTACTCGAGACCTTATGCTATGCTTACGCCACCACAATTTTGACTTAGCTTGTACATAAAATGATTTACGCGAAGCTTACGCTGATAGGTTTGACTTAAACCGCATAGGAACTGCTTACGCCGCAAGGCATGATAATGCTTACGCCGGAGCTTACGCGCTTTATTTCGCAAAAGTGGCTTGGTCCATCTTCCGAAACCCAGGGTTTTGCTTGAGCGACCCAGTCACATATGACACAACTCTTCGTAAAGATTCGTAGAGTGTATACAAAGGTTTCTGACGATGCTCATATGGGCAACCGTTAATTTGGAAAATCCCACAGCATTTGTAGATCAGTTTCCTAGGAAAACTATGTGTGTTCCACAGCTATGTTAGGGTACTTGATGGTGGATGGTGGTTACAGGCGTCTGTTTCAGTTTTTTCCTTTTCTTCTCTTGTCTCACAACTTGATCGAGCGACTTCCATCTGGCTGGTTGCACCGAAGTTTTGTTGTTTCCAACCCCAAAGGCATCTTGTTTCGATGGGCAATCCAAGAAGTAAGTGTTTTTCGACCCTAGCTTCAATCTTACGACATGTTATAGCCCCCCTACAAAAATATATAGTTATATATCAAAACACTAATCATAGCAAGAATGATATATTCGTTAACAATAAGAAAAATATAAATCTCCAAATCTCCGCAGCCGGCCGCAGATGCCTCGGCTGTGACTGCAAGAAACGGCCCAGGTCCATGTCCCCGGCCTGAAGGGAGCCACTGGCGGAAAGGCACCGGGGTCGGCTGGTGATGTCTGTAGATCTGTGTACGATATACATAGTGTATACATACCGATTGTACAATATATAACATAATATGATATGATATGATATAATATAATATAATATGATATAATATAATATGATATGATATAATAGAAAACAATAGAACAAAATATAATATACTATAATAAATTATAATACAAATATATTAAACATACATATATACACTACATTACATTACATTAAAGTTCATTACATTACATTACATTACATTACATTACATTACATTACATTACATACATTGCATTACATTGCATTACATTGCATTACATTGCAGTACATTGCATTACATTGCATTACATTACATTACATTGCATTACATTGCATTACATTGCATTACATTACATTACATTGCATTACATTGCATTACATTGCATTACATACATACATTACATTACATTACATTACGTTACATTACATTACATTACATACATTACATTACATTACATTACGTTACATTACATTACATTACATTACATACATTACATTACATTACATACATTACATTACATACCGTTACATTACATACATACATTACATTACATTACATTACATTACAATACAATACAATACAATACAATACAATATAATACAATACAATACAGTACAATACAATACAATACATACAATTACATTAAATACCATTACATTACATACAATTACATTACATACCATTACATTACATACCATTACATTACATACCATTACATTACATACCATTACATTACATACCGTTACATTACATGCCATTACATTACATGCCATTACATTACATACCATTACATTACATGCCATTACATTACATGCCATTACATTATATACCATTACATTACATACCATTACATTACACTACATTACATTACACTACATTACACTACATTACATTACATTACATTACATACATGTACTGTGTATATATAATAGGCCATATACAAGTCGTAAATAGATCCAATCATGACAGGATTACATGGGTGGGTTCGCCCACATCATCTCAGGATGATGGATACCGAAAAATCTCCATGCTGGCAGAGTGGGAGGACTCTGAAGACATTGGAAGAATGGCTGACCCATGCTGACCCTGAGGCTAGAAAGTACCGGCTTGTTATCATAATCATTTCAACAGCACTCTCAGGGACCGTCCCTACTCACCATGGTCGTTTGGTGGCTCGCTTGACTGGCTTGGGAGACCGGAGACCCCAAAACAATTCAACAAGGAGGTGGAACGGAAACAAGGCGGTTTTTCTCGCGGGAAAACCACCATCCAAAGATACCCAAAGAGGGAGGTTGGAATGATTCTTATCTTGCAGTGTATTAGTGTATCTCCAACAAAACGTCCTCATGCTAGTTCCGAAATCCCCATGGTTGTGAGATAAGTCCTCTATACAGTTGGGCCATCAACCGTGTGGTTGAATGACAATACCAATGTACAAGCAAATCAAGAACCTTTGCCATCCACTTCTGCTGGTTGGTTGACAATGATTCTCCACAATGGATAATGACTAAACTGACTGACGATCAACCAAATAGCACACCCCAAAAGCCTGTGGTCTGCCCAATCGTAAACGATACCCAGACCAACTTGACTGTCTGGGGGGCCTTTTCATCTGCAATCCTTGGGGGCTAGCCACAAAAATCGCATCAACCATGAGGTGGCTTGATCCATTTCCACAACATGTTGTAGACGTAGATAAGCTGATTTTTGGTAAGACACCTATTTTTTTTCTGCCAAAGTGGCCGAGACAAAAAAACACTGCGGTTCACCAGTTCAGAAACCATCTTCGAAGATGAACTTCCATTTTTCTCATTATTCAATCCCAGATATTCTCGCTTTGAATTCAATGTCCCCCTGTTTTTGCTCCTTAAATCCAACGGTTTTACTGACGGCAAACGGTCCCCCGTTTTGTTTCACCTCCATCACGATGTTGATACGACCCCTCTCGCGGTCCACTTCGGCATCGACCACCTCCGCCAGCGTTCAGCGGAGCATTTGTCGTTCTAAGATTCTAGGGCATCGAACAGTGGATTCATAGGGTTTCCAATACCAAAAAACGGCAAGAGACCCCAAACAGTGTGGGGGAAGTCAAAGGAAAATGTATTAAAATTATAATGTTGATGATGGTGATGTTGATGTTGATGATGGTGAAGATGATGTTGATGATGGTGATGATGGTGATGATGATGATGATGATGATGATAATGATGATGATGATGATGATGACGATGATGATGATGGTGATGATGATGATGGTGGTGATGATGATGATGATGGTGATGGTGATGTTGCTGTTGATGATGATGCTGATGATGATGATGATGATGATGATAATAATGCTGATGCTGTGGTGGATGCGCGAGCCTGCACAGTCGAAAATGCATGGGCACGTCACAAGAGACATGGAAAATGGCCGAGGACACCACCTCCGCGGCCAGCATTTTGTGCGCAGACGAAATGCACATGGACATGTCAGAAGAGGCATTTTGTGCGGAAAATTACAGGGAAAATGCCGGACGCTCATCGCGCGGCCAGCATTTTGCGCGAGCCTGCGCAGTCGAAATGCACATGGACATGTCACAAGAGGCATTTTGTGCGGAAATTTACAGGGAAAATGCCGGACGCTAATCCCGCGGCCAGCATTTTGCCCGAGCATGCGCAGTCGAAATGCACATGGACATGTCAGAAGAGGCATTTTGTGCGGAAAATTACAGGGAAAATGCTGGACGCAAAATCCCGCGGCCAGCATTTTGCGCGAGCCTGCGCAGTCGAAATGCACATGGACATGTCACAAGAGGCATTTTGTGCGGAGATTTACAGAGAAAATGCCAGACGCCCCCGATACCACCTCGATTGAACACTGGGCCTTAACTGTGACTGTAAGAACCTTTCAGTGTGGCCACACTGTCTGGGGAACTATGGAAAATCTTAATTTTTAATGGGTAAATCAAGTGTAAATGGCAATTTTCAATGGCTATGTTAGTTATTAGTTACATATGGAGGTTTCCTGAAATGGGGGGGTACTCCAAAATAGAGCGTTTATTTCATGGAAAATCCCAAAATAAAATGGATAATGACTGGGGGTACCCCCATTTCAGGAAACCTACATATGATAATCCCTCTATGGATCATTCTTGACACGGGTATATTCATGATCCTATATCAATGTTGATTAATAACTTTCGGATAGCAATATTAATCCTTAACATGTTGGATAGTACCAGTGTATAACCCTCTACAAGCATCAACCCACAGGGGTTTTGAACAATGCTGAACTGGGATTTGAACGGATAGTTATAAAAATATCAAGAATGCTCCTACCATGGGTTAATCACTACGTTGGGGTTTAAGCAATAGCTACCGGAGATTAGTATTTTTTATGTATTTGTTAATAGGATAGGTACTATCAAAATGAACAATGTGGGATTCACACAATGCCACAAACAACAACCATTCGGGGATGGCTTGACTCGCACC